>JAPCYP010000122.1:0-600000 GCA_035048595.1 Echinosophora koreensis | reverse complement strand
GTCATCCTTATATTTTTTGCTGTAAAATCTTTAATAATCCGATCATAATCATGGTTTTTTAAAAAAACATTTTCGATAGGAATCAAAGCAAGACTATTTAATCTACATTGTGACCTAATAGATCATAAATAAGATTTTAACAATTTCAATTAGAAAAACTTCTCTCAGTTAATGCAATAGTAACAGGGATAGTATGTAAATTTTTTATAAATTTAAAAATTTTAACATAACATTTATATATATTATGTAAAATTTTACACTATCTGGTGCCCCCAGAAAATTGGGGCCCTAGACGATCGCCCACCTCGACCGTGCTCAGGGTCACCCCTGTGAAATATACCGGGTCTGGTTACTATTAACATTGAAAAAGCTACTGTGTCAATGGAAAGTTGTTGAATTCTGTTGTCAAGAAATCATTTCTCAAATATATAGGCCAGTTAAGAAGAAAGTTGGCTACCATAAATGTTTAGCAACGCGAAGAAGCAATCATGGGTGGAAGTGGGGGTGGATAAACTGGCCGACTCGCCCGGAACCCGAAGTATCCGAAATAAAAAATAAGGGAACGGGTGGGTCGTAACGGGTCGAGGGTCGCACGGGTCTTGGCTTCAGTTTCAGGTGGATTAGCATGGGCGGGTTCGGTTTGGGTAAAAAAAAATTCACCCCCGACGGAACCCGCCAGCCCAGGAATAAATATTTTTTTTTCCCTATGATTCCCCTTCATTCTCATTGGGTGAGCCAGATTTCCTTGCATTTTCATTGGATTTTACTTTGAAGCTTATCCTTATCCTATCTCTTTTTTCAAAAACTCTCAGAAACACTACGTCACACTCACACGTTTTCCACTTTCCAAAGTTCATTACTCTCTCTTTGTCATTCACTCATTCAGCCTTCTCTCTCTATTTGCATATGGCTCTCTCAATCTTAAATTACCAACATTAATGAAAACCCTCCACCACTGCCCCTCTCAATCTCAAGTTCCTGCACCACTGCCCTTCTCTTTGGTTCCTCTCCCTCTTCCTCCTCTATCCGGCAGCCGTGCCCGCGCGTCTCTCCATTTCCATCTCATCACCGTCGCAACTCCGCCATTGCGTCTCTCATCTTCCCTCCCCTGGCCGTCGAAGCTCCTCCCCTCACCTCGCCCTCGCTGGCCGCCGCTGCATGCGTTGTCTGCTCTAGGAAAAATAGTGTGGCTGGGTAGAAGATCTGAGAAAAACAGTGTGGCTTGGTAGCAGATCTGAGAAAAATAGTTGCGATAAAGAAGACCCTTACAGATATGTTCAAAGATTCAACCTTTTTTGTTTAAAGTTGTTTTCTTTTGGTTTTTGTTGAATGTTTGTGTTTTTTCTCTGTTGAAGCAACTTTTTTGTACCAATCAGATCTTCAAATGTATGTGTTATTGCTTCTAGTTTTGTTATTGTACTTATGCGCTTTGTCTCTTCTTTTCTACTCTTCATATTCAATTTTTTTTATCTGAACTGTGCAAACCCACCCGTGTACCCGTCGACCCACCAGCTCGCTGACCCGCCCAATCCGATGGTACAAACGGTCGGAAATGGTTTAGATATTTAGGGTTTCGGTTTCCCTTGAGTTGGAGTTTTTTGGCCCGAAACCGACCGAACCCGCCCATTGTCCAGCCCTAGGTGGAAGAAGTCAATGCCTAGACTGTATTCGTGAAAATATTGTATTGCTTCCACACTATGGTGTGGCTTTTTTTCTTTTTGGCAAGGGAGCGGGAAGCAAAGTGGAGTTAGGGTCGATTTGGCAAGGCCAATCCACTAGCTTATAGGCTTATAGCAGATGAAAAAATAGTCATGTTTGATAATTATTTTTCTAATTAGCTTATAGCTTTATTTTACCAGCTTATATCGCTTCTTCCACACGCTAATTAAAGTAGTGTTTGAGATTATAGCTTAAAGCTCATCATATTTTCTTTCATTTTTTTATCCCTATTATTTTAATCAAATTCCTCATTTATTCTCAGCTAAATAAAATAGAAAATTCTTAAATAATATTTTTTAATCTCTAATTAAAAATTAATATATATATTTTTTGAAATGATGGGTAATTTAAAATAAAATTAAATTAAATTATTAATATTGATAATATTTTAAATAAATAATATATATATATACATAAATAGGATTTATATAAAAAAATTTATACAAACATGTCTTTTTATACCATTTTATATTTATCAGCTAGTCTAACCGTTAATTTTATTAAACATTTCAAATCTAATTCGCTAGCTTATCTGCTATCCGTTATCAGCTAGCTCATCCGCTATCTTCTATAAGCTCATCCATTATCAGCTAGCATATCCGCTATCTGCTAGTTTTTACCAATTTGAGCCTTAGTATGTGAGAGCGAGAGAGATATAAGTATAGAAAAATGATTTGGGAAAATTTAAGTGTTATTTATATATATGGCAAGTAATCACATATAAGAATATTCGAATATGGCAAGTAATCACATATTAGAATATTCGAATAGGAGGGGCGTGGCTTGAAAACATTAATAATTATACTCTTGTGTGAGAGAGAATGGATAAATAATGTAATATACTCCCTACCAGTGCAATGTTTGAGTTTGAATTTGTTGATGCAGAACCGAATTTGGAACAAGAAAATGATGAAAAGACAAAAGGCTGAATCGCGGATTATGGGTCGCTCTCTTTTAGATGTTTCGAAACTTTGTCCAGGTTATGTAGTAACGTGCAGCCTTGACATCTCTAGAATAAAACAGTCGACCAAATCTATATGGTTGTTTATTTGTGGGAATTTAGGGTGCAAATATGTTTTCAAGTGTTGATACTTGTATTTCACTCACTTTCCTTTGATTGGTGTAAAATTGAAGGAGTGGATGAACTTGACTCAAAAGCTGACACAATTTAGGAGAATTTGGTGCGAAAAAGAGAAGGTTTGAGTTTCAGATAGGGAAGCAAGACTGCACAAGGCTAAGCACAGTCGTGCATAGACTACAAAAAAAAAAAAATTAGCGATCGAACAAATTGGTCGTTAAATGCCTGAATTCGGTCGCTATTCATATTAGCGATCGAGCAATGTTTGTCATCAAAACCCTGGACGCAAAGGCAATTAGCGACCGAGGAATGTATCGGTCGCTAATTAGCGACCGAAATATTCGGTTTAAAGAGTGGTCACTAATGGTGGGTACTAGATACTGATTTTGGTACCATTTTGCGACCTTTTTAGCGATCGCACTATTTCGGTCACTAATTTTTTATTTTATTTTTTTTGTAATTGAATTTTTTAAAACAATATAAAAACATGTATCATATTCAATAAGGTACTGATAATAGGTCAAAATTTAAAATACAAACTATCAAGTTAAAAAAAAACTACAAGTCAACGGGGTGGGGGTAGTGGGGGGAACAATGAGCATCGGCCTCATGATCATCTGCATCCTACGGCTGGCCAGAGGCATCGGGAAGGACGGGGCATCGGGAATGGAAGGAGCATCAGCACGGGTACCCGAAGCAGCAACATCATCCTCAGGGACGGAACCAGAACCGCCAGGTCTGAATCCCAAGTGCTGGTACTACATCTCCCTCTCTAGTGTAGTCAACCTCTCCGCAAGCTGCCTCATGAGCCCGGCGTTGAGGTTGGCGACGAGCTCTCTAACGTCCGGTGTAAGGCAGAAAGGTAAAATTTTAATCTTTCCCAAAGCTCAATTTGAAAAATTGTGCAAATTTAGTCATCACTAAACTAAACGTTAACTGGTCATGGATGGAAAAGCTAATTTTGCACAAATCAACAAATTAGAGGATTAAATATACAATTAAAATTTTTGAGGCTCCAAAATCGCACAATTGAAAAAGTTGGGGGATGAATCTGCAATTAAAATTTTTGAGGGATCAAAATCGTAGAATTAAAAAAGTCGAGGGACGAAAAATGCAATTAAGTCGCCAAATAGTCCTTTTTTATTTTTCTAGTGAACACCAAATTGTATTTTTGGTGAAAATGAATACATAAAGTTGTTTTTTTTTTTTTTAAGCAACATAAAGTTTTTGTTATATCTTACGTTTTTCGTTAATATATGTGTAAATGCTTTTTTTTTTTCTAATAAATCATTCTTTTGAAAATAAGGAAATTCTTTTTCTTTTCTTTTTTCGTTTTTACTTTTCTAAAAAGCAATCACATCTATTCTCTTAAGTAAATATATAGACGGACAAACCAACAAGACCCAGCATATAAAGGCTTCCTTAAACATGTTATGAGAAATTCGATTACCCATATATATTAGTCTTCGTCTTTATCGAATATCGACTAGAATATCCTTAATACAAAATATACATACATATATAATAGACGCCACACAGTTTTTTTTTTTATCAACACCAAAACATTTTCTGTAAAAGAAAAATCAACAACAAAACATTTCATTCATTAATGCTTTGTTTGATAGAGTAGAAAATGAGAAGAAGAAAAAAAGGTAAAAATATGTTTTTCTGCTGTTTGGTGGAGGAGAGAAATAGGGAAGAGAAAACAAAATTGATGGGACTCATTTCAAATTTTTTCTCTTCCCAAGTGAGAAGAAAATGGAAGAAGGAGAGAGCGCTTAATCTAAAATGACTTTTGTACCCTTCTTTATTTAATCTATTATATAATTAAATTAAATTGACATTGATAAAGTAATTATATTAAACTAATAAATTTAGTTAAAATAGCTTAAATCAAATTAAATTAAATTAAATTATTTGATTATTTAAATTAAGTTAATTAATGAAATTAAAATATTTGTATATTAGATTTTTAGTTAAGGGTATTTTTGTCTTTTTAAAAATAATTGCATTTCTCTTTTCTCACTTTCTATCCAACCAAACAAATGGAGAGAGATAATAAACTTCTCTCACTCATATTTCTTCTATCTTTTTTTAATATCAGACAATACATCAAATCTATTATATTTCTCACCTATTTCTCTCCTCTCATACTCTTTTCGCCTCATTCCCAGTTCTTTTCTTCTTCTGACAACCAAACAAAGGCTAAGAGCATCTTTATCCCAACACGGCAGGACCCCATGTTTTTACTTTTTGAGGTTTTTTAAATGGGTCTCACATTTATACATCACTCATTTTTACTTTTTACAACTTAAGCACCTCATCTCTCCAATCCAACAACTTCAAAAAAGTTCTTTATTGGGCCCCATCATTTACACTCCTTAAATGAGTCTCATCTTTACACATATTTCATTTTAAAAAAAAAAAACAAAATTGGCAGTTGGCCCACTCAATGAGATAAGCACCGATTCTTCTAAAATTGTCACCAACAATGGGTTAAACTAGTTTTTAGCACCCGTGCAATGCACGGGTAAAAATTTCTATTAAATAAATTTCTTTTAAATTTTATAATGTTGATAATATTGATAATTAAAAAATATATATTATTATAAAAAATATATAGACAATATTATGTGTACATTAATTTTTTATGGTAGTGTAGAAAAAAAATTATAGAATGACTATTTTTAACAATGCATCACTATATAATTACCAAGCAATATAAAAATCGTTAAACTAATAGCATGTAAAATTTAATTTTTTTTCTTAAAACACAAACTTAAAACTTTATTTTATAACAATATCGACATTATACTTATTACTCTAATTTACTTTACATTATTTTCATTATCATAATAGTTATTATTACTTTCACAAATAAAACTATTTTCATTATTACTCCATATATCAAACTCTAAAGCAAAGTTGGTGGCCTGGCCAAATATGGTAACTTCACCTTTCCATTCATACAACATATTCAAAATTCTACTCCGGAATTATTTTTATGTTTTCCTGACCGCTCCTTAAACCAAATCATTGCGCCACAATGTTCGCACCACCGGTTCATTCCTCCAAAGTCTAGACAATCTAGAAAAATGTTTAACAAATCAGTCAACATGTAAAAAATAAAAAAGTAGAAAAATAAATTAAGTTAATACATAGAAGAAGAGGATTGACCCTAACTGAGAAAAGGTTAGATAGAAGTCTTTGTAATGACTCCTGGCTTGATTTTGGGAGCACTTCATCTTGCTGCACTTTAACCAGAAGCCACTCTGACCACTTTCCTCTCTTACTGAGTTGTTCTAGGAACCAGCAATCATTTCCTTCTTCCTTTAAATTCCACAAGATGTGGATTGAACATCCAGATTGTCATAGGATTATTAAGGAAGTTTGGGAAAAGCCTTTCCATGGCTGTTCTATGTCTATTTTATCTCAGAAGTTAAAAGCCCTCAAAATGGAGTTGAAGACTTGGAATAAACTAGTTTTTGGTAATGTTCATCTTAGAGTCAAGAATGCCTTTGCTGCAGTGCAACAGCAGCTTGATACTAATGGCCCCACTGATGATCTGCTAGAGCAGGAAGTCCTGGCTCAGATTGAACTTCAGCAAGCTCTAAATTATGAAGAAATTTATTGGAGAGAAAAATCAAGAATTAAATGGCACTGTCAAGGAGATAGGAACACAAGCTTCTTTCATAAAATTGCTAAAGTAAGACATGCTGCAAAGTCCATGTCTGTGCTTAGGCAGGGAGATACCATTCTGGATGATCACAGCAGTATGGCCAACCATGTTATTCAGTATTTTTCGGGCTTGTATTCTGTCTCTAATAATTGTCAGCCTAATGAGCTTATTAGCAAGGTCATAACTGATGTAGTTTCTGCTGAGGACAACATTCTTCTGACTAAGCTTCCTTCTAATGCAGAAATAAAGGAAGCTGTTTTTGCCATGAATAAGGAAGGTGCTCTTGGCCCTGATGGCTTTGGAGGCTGCTTCTACCAAGCCTATTGGGATATCATTGGGCATGATGTTTGCAACTCAGTGTCTCAATTTTTCTCTCAAAATTGGTTGATGCCTAACTTAAACTCTAATATTGTGGTGCTCATTCCTAAGGTTCCTAATGCTGATAAGATTGAAGATTTTAGACCTATTGCTCTAGCTAATTTTCAATTTAAAATCATTTCTAAGGTGTTAGCAGATAGACTTGCTATCATTGCCCCAAAGATTGTTTCCCCTCAACAAAAAGGTTTCATCAGAGGCAGAAATATCAAAGAGTGCATCTGTGTGGCCTCTGAGTCTGCTAATCTTCTTGATCACAGGACCTTTGGTGGCAACTTGGCTTTGAAGTTGGACATAAGGAAGGCTTTTGACACTCTAGATTGGAACTTCCTTTTGTCAGTGTTGGAGGCTTTTGGTTTCAATAACACATTCTGTAGCTGGATTAGAACCATCCTTCATTCTGCAAAGCTCTCTTTTCTGGTTAATGGTAAGGCTGAGGGATTTTTTGATTGTAAAAGAGGGGTTAGGCAAGGTGATCCCCTCTCCCCCCCTTCTTTTTTGCATAGCTGAAGATGTGCTCAGTAGAGGTATTTCCTTATTAGTTGATTCTGGTCTTCTGCAAACTATTTCAGGCCCTAGAAATTTGCAAACTCCTAGCCATGTTTTATATGCAGATGATGTATTGATCTTTTGCAAAGGTGCCAAGAAGGGGCTTGAATCTCTAATGAACTTGCTTCATACTTATGGTGAGGGTTCAGGTCAACAGCTTAGCCTAAACAAGTGTAAATTCTACTCTGGCAATCTCACTGCTGCTAGAGTTTGCAGGATTGCCAGTATTCTTGGCTTCTCAACTGGTTCCTTGCCTTTTAATTATCTTGGTGTTCCTATCTTCAAAGGCAAGCCTAGGAAAGCTGTCCTGCAACCAATTGCTGATAAGATTCTCTCTAAATTCTCTTTTTGGAAAGGAAGTTCTCTCTCTATTATGGGGAGAGTTGAGCTTGTTAAGTCGGTTATTCAAAGTATGCTTCTTTATAGTTTTCATGTCTACTTATGGCCTTCATCTCTGCTCAAGCTTCTTGACAAGAGAGTCAGAAATTTCATTTGGTCAGGTGACCCGAGTGTGAAAAAACTCTGCACTGTGGCTTGGTCCAAGGTCTGTTTGCCTACCCTTGAAGGTGGCCTTGGTATTAAATCTTTCAAATGTCTTAATGATGCTGTATTGCTCAAGCTTTCTTTTGACATGATAGCTTCTTATCATGATTGGGCATGTCTTCTTAGAAGTAGGTTCTTGCAGCAAGGAAGACCATCCCCCTCTTATATAAAGTCTTCTATTTGGCCAGGAATCAAAGTTCATCTGCATTATGTTTTATCTAACACAGTTTGGCAAATTGGGAATGGTTTATCAGTTAATTTCTGGTTGGACAAATGGCTGTCTAGTCCTTTAGTTGATATCATGCATATTCCTCCAAGTGTTCATAGCAAACTGTCAGCTTCTGTTGCGGACTTCATATCTGATACTGGTTGGTTAATTCCGGCTGATATGTTGGTTAAATTTCCAGAGCTTGGTCCTGAGATCTCCAGTATTGTTATCCCTCAGCTTCCTGCTACTGATCAATTCATTTGGAAACCATCTTCTTCGGGTTTATTATGCTTTAAAGATGCCTATTCTCTCTTTTGCCATTCGGGTTCTCTGTGTTATTGGGCTAAGCTGATTTGGAATATGGCCATACCTCCTTCCAAATCTTTTGTCACTTGGAGACTTATTCATAATAAGCTTCCCACTGAGGATCAATTGCAGAAAAGAGGCTGCATCACTGTCTCCATTTACTGCCTTTGCTTTGCTGATGCAGAAACTTCAAATCATCTTTTCTTCTGTTGCCCCTTTGCCAAGGATCTCTGGAACTGGTTTGCCTCAATTTTGGGTATGCAGCTAGACTCCTCTTCTGTTCTCTCCATCCTTAACTCTTGCAATAGATCTTGGAGTCCTTAGTTAAAAATCATTATTTCTGCTTGCATCATTAACATAGTTTGGATCATTTGGATAGCCAGAAATAATTTAAAATTTGATAATAAGAAGACTTCTATCACTGCAGCTATCAAGTATGTGAAATCTGCTGTTTCAATCACAGGTAATGTGTCTAAGGCTTCTATGTACTCTAATGCTGAAGAGCTCAGAATTCTTAGTATGTTTGGTATTACTAGCAAACCGAGTAAGGCCCCAAACATTTTCACAGTGCATTGGATTCCTCCAGCTATTGGATGGATCAAAGTTAATACTGATGGTGCCTCAAAAGGTTCTTCTGGTCTTGCTGGGGGTGGTGCAATTTTTAGAGACAAAAGTGGGGCTACCCTTGGCTGCTTTGCTGAGTTTTATGGCCAATCTGATTCATTCTCAGCTGAGCTTTATGCTGCCATGTCTTCAATTCATGTTGCTGCTGAAAAAGGTTGGCTCAATTTATGGATGGAATGTGATTCCTCTTTGGTGGTGCATGCTTTTCATAATCCTAATATTGTTCCTTGGTCTTTAAGAGTCAAATGGAAGAATTGTATTGCTTTGACAGCTAGTTTTAATTTCAAGATCTCACATGTTTTTAGGGAGGCTAATCATTGTGCTGATAAGTTGGCTAATTATGGTGTAGCTTCCAAATGTTTCTCTTGATGGAATTTAATTCCTAGCTTCATTAGGACTGATTTCTTTTGTAATAGATGGGGTATTCACACCTATAGGTTTGCTTAGCTTTTGCTTCATGGGTTTTGGTTTATGACCCCCCATGATTTCTTTGTAATTTTTTTTCCCTTCTTCTTTTAATTATATGGGCACTCTTTTTCCTTTATGATGCTTTGGGTTTTGCATCATAAGGTTTTAATGAGGCCCTAGTTTTTTTTTAAAAAAAAATATTTAAGTTAATACATGCAAATAGACAATAATTACTAAATAAATACATTCACGTTCATCTTCGACAAATAAAGGATTCACCCAATTACAAACATGAAAATCCTTTTTTATTTTTATAATATCAATAACAATGAACCAATTAAATAAAAAACTGAAATGCAAGTGAGAAAAAGTTATATATAATAATACGAACAAAAAATATTTGAAGATTACGTTGCTGGCATCGCACTCGACTTGAAAATCTAAATCTATCTGTTTTTAAAAAATATAAAGCAAAAAAATTTAAATATAATCAATGTCTATTTGAAGACAAAGTTAGTACATTCACATTACCCTTTCGAAGACATAATTAAATATTGAAGTAAAAAATAAATAATAAAACTTAAATAAATGATCCCTAAAAATAAAGACCAATAATTTTAGAACTACATAATTAATAAAGGTTGTAAAAATACTTAATAAATATTTTACATATTAAAAATTAAACATTGTATACAAATAAAGTCCAAACAAAATATATTAAATAATCATATTCTTATATATTTGTTAAAACAAAACAATTATACTTCGGAACTATTTTTATGTTTTACTGGCCGTTTGACAAACCAAACCATTGTGCCATAATGTTCACAACACCGGTTCATTCGTTCAAAGTCTATACAATCTAGGAAAATGTTTAACAAATCAGACGACATGTAAAAAATAAAAAAAGTGACAAAAATAAATTAAATTAATATTTGTAAATAGACATTGATTACTAAATAAATAACTTTACGTTCATCTTCAACAAATAAAGGATTATCTCCATCATGAACTTGAAAATTTATTTATATAGTACCAATAACAATGAACAAATTAAATAAAAACTAAAATGCAAGTGGAAAAAATTTATACAATAATATAAATAAAATAAAAATTTCTATTACCTTGACGTATTGTGAAATTAACATTTTTTTTCTATGTAGTATATCCCCATAACTCACTTGGGTTGGTAGACCATGTTGCTGGCATTTCATGGGACTAAAAAAATCTAAATCTATTTTTTTTTAAATAAAGTAAAAATAATTAAATATAAACAAACTATTCAAAGACAAAGTTAGGGAATTCATATTACCTTTTCAAAAAATATAATTAAATATTGAATTAAAAAATAAATAATAAAACATAAATAAACGACCCCCAAAAAAAGAAGGCCAATAATTTTTAGAACTACACAATTATTAAAGGTTGTAAAAGATACTTACTAAATATTTTACATATTAAAAATTAAACATTGTATACAAATAAAGTTCAAACAAAATATATTAAATAATTATATTCATATCTATTTATTAAAACAAAACAATTCTACTCTAGGACCATTTTTTTTTCCTGACCACTCCTCAAACCAATCATTGCACCACAATGTTCACTACACCGGTTCATTCTTCCAAAGTCTAGACAATCTAGAAAAATTTTTAACAAATCCGTCGACATGTAAAAAAAAATGTGGCAAAAAAAATTTAAATTAATATATTCAAATAAACATTGATTTATAAATAAATATCTTCACGATCATCTTCAACAAATAAAGGATATTCTCCAACATGAACTTGAAAATGCATTTCTATAATATCAATAACAATTAACCAATTAAATAAAAATCTAAAATGCAAGTGGGAAAAAGTTATACAATAATACAAACAAAATAACAATTTTTATTACATTGACGGATTGTTAAATTAACATTTTTCCTTCTATATAGTATATCTCCATAACTCACTTGGGTTAGTAGACTATGTTGTTGGCATTACACTCGACTTAAAAAAGGTAAATCTAATTTTTCTTTAAAAGTAAAGCAAAAAAATTTAAATATAAACAAATTATTCGAAGACAAAGTTAGTACATTCATATTGCCCTTTCAAAAACATAATTAAATACTGAAGTAGAAAATAAATAATACAACTAAAATAAATTATTCCCTAAAAATCAAGACCAATAATTTTTAGAACAACATGATTAATAAATGTTGTAAAAAATAATTAATAAATATTTTATATATTTAAAGGATTTAATTGGTATATCCTGATAATGTAAATTTTTTTACACTGTCAATCAATCAGAAATTGACACACTATATCAAATCTTTGATTCTTATCCTAACCACCTTAATTCATCAATTTCATAATTTCTGATTTGTTGTCAGTATAAAAATCTTTATAGTGATAGTGTATAGAAATTACACTAATATTAAAATTTAAATATTGTATACAAATAAAATTTAAATAAAATATATTAAATAATTATATTTATATCTATTTATTAATTAATAATGGTAAAAAAAAAAAACCCAAAAGAGGCTCATTCGCATTTTACTGTATATCTACAGTAAAAATGCGAATGAGCAATATATAGTTAATAGATAGATACCGAATCCTATTAGGCAAGATCCCATCGTTTTTTGGGCGGTTTCTAGATGGCCTAAAAGTAAATGGGCCACTGTAACCCATATAAACAAAAACAGTCAGCAGCCAGTCATGACAGAAGTTGCAGAACAGCACAACCACCACCTATAACTATAACTTACCATTACAACAAAGAAAAGATTGTCACATGGAGAGTTTGACAGTAGTCAGACACACAGAGGTAGAGAAAGCCAGCAATCAATTTTGCCATTTGGGTCAGACATAACATAACATATTGTCGTTGAAGGCAGTAATGCTAGCAATTAACGTTTTAGATGTCGAGTCGCTCATATCGTGAACGGGTTATATTTCTCTGATTATAGCATCCCTTGGTTTACTTAACTTATTACAACCTCTATGGGCTCAACTAATTAAACAATGATTTAAATGTCTCAGTGTCTCATTGATTAACATGTTTCTACAGCATTTGTTAATTAAGGAGAGGGGTGGTATTAATTATTAAACGAGTAAGGATCCGTTTAGTTTAGATTACGAAGGAATTGATTTTGAAAAAATTGATTTTCGAAAAATTAAGTTTCAAAAAATTGATTTGTGTTTAATATTGATAGTTTAAAAATGAGTTTGGAAGAATAGTTTTTATTTGGATGATAGAGTAAAATCACTTTAAAAATATATATATAAGGAATCTTGGGTCTCGCACCTATAATTAATTATTCTCAATAAAAAAGTTAGCAATTCTTGCTTTATCTAAAAACCAGTTATACTCAAACCAGAATGATTTTAAAAACAAACACCTTTAGAATTTTAAAATATTTTTACCATAAGCAAATGTGATTTTGGAGCTTCCAAAATAGGGCTTCCAAAATCTAAACCAAAGAGAGACTCACAATAGCAGTCAATAAGTTCTATTCTACTAGAGGCAAAGAGTCTAACAAATATAATCAATTGTTATGAACCCCAGTTAGAATATTCATTGCTGAATATAAGATACTTTTCAAAAATACTTTGCTCTCTGTAAATCATGTGATTTCATCTAAATTAAGCATTAAAATTTTAATTTTTTTAAATGTATTTTAGAATTTGCTAATTAAGTGTTATAACTACCAAATTCATTGATTATTTATTTACTTTTATTTAATTCATTTTAAAAAAAAATGTTTTTTAATTAATTATGGATTTAATTGGTATATATTGATAATGTAAATTTTTTTACACTGTCAACCAATCAGAAATCGATATAGCATTAAAAATGTTTGACTCTTAGCTAATCACCTTAAAAGTCCCTAATTCCAAGATTTTTGATTAATTTTCAGTGTAAAAATCTTTACACTGATAGTACATACAAATTAAACTCATTAATTATTATCATGTATATTCAAATTATTAAATTAAAAATAACTTATACACGTAGATAATTTATAGTTTGAAATGCGTTTCATTTAACATATGAATTAAAGTATTATGTACTATTAGTGTAAAAGGTTTTACATTGACATTTACTAAAATTTTGACATGTGTGTATTTATTTTAATAATCAAGAAAGAGAAATAACAGTGATGCTGATTTGTCAAGATATAATTAAATGTTTGTGTAAAAATTAGTTATACTGATAGTACATAAAAATTAAACTCTACCAATTTTAATATTATTTTTATATTATAATAATTATACATCACTTTCAATTATTTTTAATAGAAATTATCTTTTTTTTTACTATTTTATTTATTTATTTCTATTTTTTGTACTCCAAGAATATCTTCTAGCTGATAGTCGAAAACTAATCTCTTTTAAGAAATAAAGATCATCAAAATGATTTTTATCTCTCCCAAATTTTCCCACGAGTAAACACTCAATTTGGTCCATGAAATTATGAAGCAGTATCAATATGGTCCCTGAAATTATCGAAATTCCAAATTAGTCCCTGAAATTGTAAAACGGTAATCAACTTAGTCCCTCAATTAAAATTCATATGGACTAAGTTGATATTAAGTGAGTAAAATAAGGGACTAAATTGATATTAACTTATCATTCAGGGACGTTTTTGGAATTTCGATAATTTCAAGAATTAAGTTGATACTACTTTATAATTTCAGGGACCAAATTCGATATTTACTCATTTTCTCACCGACAACCTCAACTATACACCAACCGTGATGGGCCTTGTTGGCATTTATTTCTATTTAATTCATGTATCATTTGTTTTTTTAATCTATTATCGTATCATTTAATTGTACACTATCCATACCTAGCTGTAAAATGACACATGTCACTCTCAATCTCTCTTCTTTTAATACCTGAATATAAAATAATTATACATCACTTTCAATTATTTTTAATAGAAATTATTTTTTTTTACTATTTTATTTATTTATTTCTATTTGTTGTACACCAAAAATATCTTCCAACTAATAGTCAGAAACTAATCTCTTTTAAAAAATAAAGATCATCGAAGTGATTTTATCTCTCCCAAGTTTTCCATTCACAACCTCAACTATATATCAATCGTGATGAACCTTGTTGACATTCATTTCTATTTAATTCATGTATCATTTGTTTTTTTAAATCTAATATCGTATCATTTAATTGTACACTATTCATACCTATCTATAAAATGACACATGTCACTCTCAGTCTCTCTTCTTTTAATACCTGAATATAAATTGTGTAAAAAAAAAAAAAAAAACACCTGAATATAAATCTTAAATTACTATGCATACTTTTTTGAAAATATATATTTTATATTTTAATTTATATTTTGTAAATTCTACTTGAATTAATTATGCATATATGAATTATAGTTTTGAACATTTATTCATAATATATATGTTAATTTATATTTTTTATTTTTCTAAATTTAAAAGCACACATGTAATACATGCGATACTTGCTATTTTTAATTAAAATATTACTATTTAAATTTGTCTATTACTAAAAATAAATAATCCATTTAAGAGAAAAGTGAATGGCAATTTTTTTAACAACTATTAAAACTATTAAGTTATTAATCAAATAATTATTTTCATTAATAAACAATAAATACTTGTATTAAGGAATAAAAACTTATTTAAATTTGACTTTTTATACATAATTTAGTTACGTAATGAGTTTGATTGGTATGCATTGTCCGTATAAACTTTTTTATATTATCCATCAATCACAAATCATGCTTTGGGTGACTTTCAAGGTAGTCAAGACTCGAAAACTTTTAATGATATGACTATTTACGATTGGCTGACAGTGTAAAACAACTTAAAATGTCTACCAATTAAATCATTAAGTAATACTCATATTAAATGTTTCAATTATTTAATGAAAAAAGAAAGTATCAATTTTTTATCCTAATATTATAAGGCAAATGATAACTAGTGCCCTTAGGGTATTGATAAAAAATTAAATATAGAAACTTTGTCTCGGATAGTGGTATATTTAATAGTTAATATTTTGAAAATTTAAAAGCTACACTTTTCAATATGATTTTTCTATCTTTGAAATAATTAACCAATGCCCTTAGGGCACTAGCAAGACCCATATAACAAATTATTTAATTGATTGACATTGTCATTATAAAGATTTTCTACACTATCAATTAATCATAAATTTTTCACAATATCATTAAAAATGTTTAACTCTTATCATAACTACCTTAAAAGTTATACATGAATTATTGATTTGTGATTCATTGACAATATAAAAAAATTTATACTAACCGTGTATGAAAATTAAACTCTATGATAAAGTCATATGTTTTATTTAATATTTCTAATTATATTTTATCCCTAAGTGATTATTAGGTTTTTAATACTGTGTTTGCTTGCAGAGAATGAGAGGAGAGAAATTAAAGAGACATGTGAGTTTTTTCTTGTTTCATTTATAAAAAAAAATGTAGAGAGAGAAAAAAGTGGTGTAGAATCCACACAAATTTTTCTCTTCTCATGAGAATTGAGAAGAAAATGGACCGTATTTATCAAAAAAAAAAAAGAAGAAGAAGAAGATGGACCGTGCGTGGAGAAAGGGTGCCATATACATTTATGTCCTTTGAATTTGAATGACAACAATCACACCACTTTTCTTGCATTTCGGTTCTGGAGCCATACTGATTAGGTAGGGGGTGTAATAAATATAAAGATTATAATAATAATAATAATAATAATAATAATAAAATTTAAAATTATTAAGATATAACTTTTAATTTTTATTAAAAAATATAATTTAGATTGAAAAATATTATTATTATTATTATAATTATTATTATTATTAAGGTGATAATCCATTGGTTTATCTAGTTCTATCTTAGATTTTTTTAGTGGATTCAATAAATTGAGTTGGGTTTTATTCTTAATTTGAACTCAAATAGGTTTTGTTTACCCTAAGTAATGTCTTGACTCTTTTAGTCTTTTAGTGTATTTTCTCGTTTTGGTTAGGAAATTGAATTTTTTTTCTCTAATAGTGTTTTAATACATTTAAGGTATTATGCTTGATCTTTTGAAGAAGAAAAATGAAACATAGGAGCAAGGAAGAAGAACGAAGATGAGAAGTTAAGAATGTCTTTTCTGAGAAGACCGCCCTGCTAAATGAATTTTGTTTCGCTAAATAAGTTCCACCTAGCAAATCTTTCATAATAATTAGAACTATAAATAGAATTTCATTGTCCGGATTTAAGGCTCCTTCCTTGGCTTTGGTGGCTGCGTCTAGAGGCTGTAGAACACGGATTTGGCTTGACTTGTTTGTTTCTTCTCATGGATTTGCTTTGGACTGAATTTGGTTTATCTTTTTAAATTATGAACTAAACTCCTTTCTCTAGGGTGACGATACACATTATGATGGTTTGGTTGCTTTTATGTTATTTTCGTAGTTCTTCTCTTCATCTCTTTTGTGTTTTGCTCATGCGCTTAATGCTTGCTATTAACTAGTCACTAATATGCATGATTTGCCAATCATAACGAGACCGATAGGTAATTTATGTGCCTAAAGCATTGAGGTAAAATCATATAGTTAATACGGATAGAGATATACCGTAAGAATTGTATGCGACTATCGTAGGGAGACATATTAATTAGGATAATTTAGGACTCTTGCTCGACATGAGGGAGGATTAATTAATAATTACGAAAATTCATATTAGTTGCATCAAACTAGATAAGCGTAGGTGAAATCAAATCCTTGTGGGCCTTCCTCATCATTGTTATTCATTCTAATCTTGTGACTATTTGATTGCTACTTATGTTAGTTTTCTAGAATTAGTAGTTTAATTGCTTTTAAGTATTGATTACTATCATTCCTTATATTGATCGTTCAAATAGTAATTAAATTTGTGAATTGGTACTTGATCAACTAATCCTTGAGCAATGATACTCGGTTCTCATTGTTTTAATTATTACTTGCATCGATCCGATATACTTGCCGAGATCTATCATAAGGGCATTATTGTCTATTCTTGAAATACTCATTTTCCTTCCCTGCATTTTCTTTTGTGTTTCTCACATATCAAACAACTCTTAAAATTTATTCCTTTTCTCACCATTTTCTTTATACCCTTTCTTTATTTTTATCCTCTCTCTTTCCATTATATTTCTCATACCGGACAAAGCATAAGAGCTTCGGTTGCCGCTCTTATTACTCCTAACAACATTTTAGCTATGCTCCCAGCTAAAACATGATCAGCTATCTGATGCCTACACATACCTGTAGAGACAGTTGAATCTAAGTCATTGTAATTATCTAATGGCCTAAGTTTTATATTAGAAAAGATAGAAAGTATTATGTAAATCACATATATTTAGAGAAATGATATTTTGACACAGGTTTTTAACAACTCGCATGCGACTTCGTAGTCCAAGTTACCGGGCTCGATAACTATATATATATATATATATATATATATATATATGGTGTCCGACATCTAATTTGTGTTCAAATAACACAATTTTATATTTAACTATTATTATTATTATTATTATAAGAGTAAACTCAAATCAAATCACCCCTGACAAAATTTATAATAAAAGGCAGACACTGATCGACAGTAAACTCAAATCAAATATCTAACCCCTGACAAAAATAACTACTAATAGTTATGACTTCTAACTCCAATAGGCTCCCTTTTAACTTTCTCTACCAATACATACAGTGCCCAAATAACACTTGCTCCTTTCATTTCCTATATATATCTCAATCATATGATATCTCAGACAAAACCATATCCTTCTTACATACTAAGTGTTTTAGTATATATCCCATAGTTTCAGAAATAATAACTGTAGTGTCACCTTTCCCCTCTACAATAATGCTGAAGCATTTGCAGCATGCGTACCACTACTTGGTCTCTAACACAACGAACATTCTCTTCACCTCGTTTCTAGTGGTAGCTGCAGCATGTTTTTGCATTCCTCAGTTCAATCCTCATCCTTCAGTGATCATAGCCTCTTGCTTTGTTGCATCCCTAGTCAACTACTTCATCATGAGCAGACCCAGCAAAGTTTACTTGGTTGACTTTGCAGCCTACAAGCCAGACCCTTCTTGTATTTGCACCAACGAAATGCTACTAGACAGAGCTCTGAGAATTGGGTTTATCTCAGAAGAGAACATGAAGTTGGTACAAAAGATTTTTGAAAAGTCTGGATTGGGACCAAAAACCTATGTCCCAGAATCACTTTTGGCAATCCCACCAAGGCTTACTTTAGATGAGGCAAGGAATGAAACGGACACTGTGTTTTTTGGAGCTGTTGATGAGCTATTGGAGAAAACTGGTGTTCAACCTAAGGACATAGGGATTCTTGTGGTGAACTGTTGTTTGTTCAGTCCTACACCATCTCTATGTGACTCCATTGTGAATCGGTATAAGCTTAGAGGGAATATATTGACTTACAATCTTAGTGGCATGGGGTGCAGTGCTGGTGTTCTTGCTGTTGATTTGGCCAAACAGCTCCTACAGGTTCTCTCTCATCTTACTTCCTTATATATTGACTTATAATCTTTGGTCTTGGTTTTACTTCAAATTTTGAGCCTCAAGGGTCACTAAGTCTATAACATTTGCTTTGATACCATGTTTATATTTATAAATGGACTTATGTGTGATTGTGCTTTAGAGTTGCTGCTTTATCCAAAATGTCTACGATTATTTAGACTTGTGCACTCCAAATATGGTATTCAATTTACTTCTATTTCCATCGTGGGACTTTCTTTATTTTCCAAGACACGCCAATTACCAATCATTATCCGTTTTGATGTGATACAATTGAACCATCTTTTAAGATTTAATAAGAACTACATGTGAATCCAAGAGTCAATAATAATTCTGACTCATATTCCATCGAATCATGCTGATCTATCATTGTCCTATATATTTATAATTTGTGTGTAAAAGGAAATGACAATTAATAATATTTTGGATCTGTCACCTTGAATCGGGTCAAGATCTGTTGTCTCATTTTGGTACATCATGCCCTATTCCAATAACATCTTACTACATAAGTTAAAATTTTAAAATGATATGACAAGATATATTATTGGGGGATATAATGTGGTACACCAAAATGGGACAACAGATCCTCATCCCCTGGAATTATCTCAATTGGTTAAGCTGACATAAATTGTGAGTATACGAGTTCAAACCCCTGAAATGCGCTTCACCCCGTTCCCATTCCCTTCTCCCATATTCTTTTGTAAGGCCTCTGTAAGTACTTCCTCACACTTGATTATCACGTGCAACAGGCACATCCAAACTCTTATGCCTTGGTACTGAGCACAGAAAATGAAACCTCAAGCATGTACTACGGCAACAATCCCTCAATGCTGCTTGTCTATTGCCTCTTCCGCATGGGAGGATCTGCTGCCCTGCTCTCAAGCCATCCTTCCGACCGCTACCGCTCAAAGTATCAGCTCATCCACACACTGCGTACCCATGTCGGTGCTGATGATAACAGCTACAGATGTGTCTTTCAGGAAGAGGATCATGAGCACAAAGTTGGTGTTGCACTCTCCAAAGATCTCATGAATGTTGCAAGGGATGCACTCAAGGTTCACATCACATCACTTGGGCCATTAGTCCTCCCCATCACAGAGAAACTTAAGTTTTTGGTAAATCTATTGAAGAGGAAGCTCTTGAAGATGAAAATTGAAGCCTACATGCCAAATTTCAAGCTAGCATTCAAGCACTTCTGCATTCACACAGGTTATTACCATACCATATATAGTGACAGTATAGTTAATTAGTGTTATAATTAATTAAAAGTTTGATTGGTATGAGAATTAGCAAATTGGTTGAGTTAGTTATTTTCTAATCTCTAATATTGCTTTATGGGCTAAATGGGTTGGGCTATTATTGTGGGCTACATGGGCTGGCTCTAATGCTTAGGGTCAAACTGACAGCTCTACATAGATCACACTATTGGTTTATTATATACACTTTTCACCATTTTCACCATTTAGTAAAGGACAAAACTTAGATATAATTTCATAGATACATTAGGTACTGTTTTTCAATAGGATTATGACAAGTGTAGCAGCTCATCAATGAAAACATAACATGTGTATGAGCCGTTATATATGTCATAATCCTATTGGAAAACAACACCTAATGTATCTATGAAATTGTACCTAAGTTTTCTCCTTTAGTAAAATCAGATTTCTCATTCTTTCTCAACTCTCAATTTTCTCTCCTCTCTATAATGTTTCCCAACACAGGTGGCAGGGCAGTTCTAGATAGGATGCAGAAGAGTCTTGAGCTTGAGGATTGGCACATGGAGCCTTCAAGGATGACTCTTTATAGGTTTGGGAACACATCATCTAGTTCTATATGGTATGAGTTGGCTTACTGTGAGGCCAAGGGAAGAATCAAAAAGGGTGATAGGATATGGCAAATGGCATTTGGATCTGGATTCAAGTGTAACACTGCTGTGTGGCATGCTTTGACCAACGTTGAACCAGCATCCAAGAAGAGTCCATGGAGGGACGAGATTGATGATTTCCCTGTTAACGTAGCTCAACCCGTGAAGGCTAACAAATAATTATCAGGGTTATATGGAATTAAATATCATAAATTGTGGTTTGGAATTTGTCATAACTATTGTGATATGGTTAGGAATATTACTATCTGAAATCTGCTTACACTAATGTCATGTACTAGGGCTTTATGCCCCGGTGAAATTAGGTTTATATGCGTGTTTTGCAATTAGTTTGAGGTGAATCATGTACTTTATTTCTTAGCTTTAATGAACTAAGACCGTTTGCTTTTGGAGGTGTTTAATGAATATCTTCTCAGACAAAAAAATAAAAATAAAAAATTAGCTACCAAAATAATAGAACAGTGTGGAATATAACGTGAGGTTTTGAACTCAATCTTATTCCCTTGTCATCTTGTCTTTCTAATAAATTAAAATACAATGACACCTTTCTCTTAATTCACAATATTAAAAAAAAAAAAAATTAGCTACCAAAATAATAGAACAGTGTGGAATATAACGTGAGGTTTTGAACTCAATCTTATTCCCTTGTCATCTTGTCTTTCTAATAAATTAAAATACAATGACACCTTTCTCTTAATTCACAATATTTTAAGTTACACCTCTTTCTTAATTAATTTTTTTTTCCTTATTTCTTATATTTTATTAGAGGAGCATGATAGAGGAGATTATTTAAATCGGTAATTGTTTATGCTACTATCTCTAATTTATTTGTAACTTTCGAACTGGTCCCAAAATTTAAATGATACTTAATTCAAAAAAAAGGTTAGGTTAATTATACAGCATCGATCAATAAAAGAGTATAGCACAGTTAAGCATCAATTGATAGAGGACAACATATCTAACTACTTGAGTTAATTCACATCATATCTCACGCACCAATAAAAAAAAAATGTAAAAGACACACTAACATACCTTTTAAATTTTTATTTTTATTTTGAATGAAATCATGAAGTATCTTCACAAGTTTGACAATTTATATAGTGAGACTAAGATAGTGTTTGGAAGAGCTTATTTAAACACCTTTTGATTTATCTGATGACATAAGCTCTTATGTAGTGTTTTTGGCAGAGCTTATAAAAGTAACTTATGTCATCCCATAAGGAGTTTTTGACTTATTTTCATAAGTCACTGGAACAAGCTTATGAAATTTTAACAAGTGCTTATGACTCTTCCGTGTTTTCCCCCTTCGAATCCTTGCTTGCCCCTTTCTTCATAAGCTCTTATGACATAAGCTCTCATGCGATAAGGTCTTATGTGATAAGCTCTTAATTAAGTTGTTTACCTAAACTCGATATAATTCTCGTTTGACACAAGACCGTGAGTTAACATGTCTCCCTATGAGAGTTGATTCCCTAAGATTCGGACTTGCGTTTTCATTCCAAAATGTTGATGCTGCTTACCAACTCAACTCACCATTTTATGGGGAGCCGTGTTATTCTAACAACCGGTTGGGGATAACTTATGGGACAACTTTGTCCTGTAGCGTTACTATAATGCTTAGCGTTACTATAGTGTTACTGTAGCATTATAGTAACGCTACTTTTTTTTTTAATGTTGACTTTTTTTTAAAAAAAATCTATTTTTAAAAAAACCCATTAACCAGATAATGAACCGAATTAACCAGATATTTGTACATGATTAACCAGATATTTGCACATATTTAACCAAAAATTTATTTCTCAAAAAAACCCATTAACCAGATAATGAACTGAATTCACCAGATATTTGTACCTGATTAACCAGATATTTGCACATACTTAACCTAAAAACCCATTAACCAGATAATGAACCGAATTAACCAGATATTTGTACATGATTAACCAGATATTTGCACATACTTAACAAAAAATTTATTTCTCAAAAAAAACCCATTAACCAGATAATGAACTGAATTAACCAGATATTTGTACGTGATTAACCAGATATTTGCACAAACATAACCAAAATTTTATTTCTCAAAAAAACTCATTAACCAGATAATGAACTGAATTTACCAGATATTTGTACATGATTAACCAGATATTTGCACATACTTAACCAAAAAACCTATTAACCAGATAATGAACCGAATTAACCAGATATTTGTACATGATTAACCAGATATTTGTACATGATTAACCAGATATTTGCACATACTTAACCAAAAATTTATTTCTCAAAAAAACCCATTAACCAGATAATGAACTGAATTCACCAGATATTTGTACCTGATTAACCAGATATTTGCACATGCTTAACCAAAAAAACTCATTAACTAGATAATGAATTGAATTCACCAGATATTTGTACATGATTAACCAGATATTTGCACATACTTAACCAAAAATTTAATTTCTCAAGAAAACTAAATATTAAAAAAAAATATTTTTTTTATAAAAAAGTTTTTTTTTAAAAAAGTCAAAATTAAAAATAAAATAAAATAAAATAATGTTACTGTAGCACTATAGTGGCCAAACATACGCTTGTCACCATATATTGTCCACTTCATGTTGTCACAATATCATTTTTGTTTTACGGGTCATACTTTTTTTTCATTTTCGGAAAAATATACTGATCTCCTTTGAGTTTTAACTTACTCATTTTTAGTTTATATATTGTCATTACGTTGGTCCTCTTAATGTTAATGTTATCATTATTCTTAGAACTTTAACTTAAACCTGAAGGGAGATTAGTGTAATTTTAAATATTTAAAAATATCTGAATTATAGTGGGCAAAACCTTCATATGAAAATATAGCAATATCTTCGTCACTGTAGTGATAGATGACTGCTTAAGAAAAATATAGTAATTTCTACTACAAAACAATTTTTAATTATGTATTCAAATATTCAAAATAAATTTGTACTCTCTTCCCCGTGCAACTACAAATGCTAGAAAATCATGATACTAGTATTAGCGGCAGCCATTTTACACAAGCCAAACTTTTGATCAAGCCTATATTGAAAGAAATTGCCAAACTTTATAAATGCTAGTGTCGTATTGAAGTAACAAGAATGATGATATTGTTAAGTGTTTCTCTATTCATTTTCCCTTTTTAACTATTTATCTATCGCCTGAAGATGAGCTTTAACAAGTCCAAGAAGATGACCTTTTAATCACATGCTTCATCTGCCTGTCTTCTTCAAGGGAAATCATCCCCAAGTGAGAGGGGTCCTCTAGCATCATCTTTGCTACCAGATAACCTGCAATAGACCATGTTTGGTATTTTCTTGCTTGTTTTCCAATATATCTCCCAAGCTTACCATCATAATACTCAGGCCAGCCATCCTTCAGTAAACGATTCTCCGCAAGCTCAATCGCACGCCTTGCCATTTGTGGACGCCCCGTTTTGATGCAAGCAGCCGTCAATAGCCACAAGAGCACTGCATTCAAACGAAAGAAGCAAAAGAAATGAAAAATCAACAAGAAAATGTATCAAAAGTAAGTACATGTATAGAATCACTGCACATAACATAAAGTAAGAATGGCAAATGGTGCTTCTAAGTTCTGATGACACCATTGACAGCAGTCAGACTAGCTTTCAGTGTAACAATAACAAACTATACTATTGTTACCAAAATTGACCCCATTTTCCCTGTGTTTTGACATATATAAAGCCATTTGCAACTTCACTAATAGTCAAACATTGTGCAGTCCACACCTTCCCCCTTGCTGTTCTTAGTTCATGACAGAGGCTGTGGACATGGCGCTCTTTTGCTTAAGTGCTTTAAACACAAGTACACAACTAAACATACTTTCAGTATATTTAAATTATGGTGATATAAAGATACATGGGTCGTTATTGTCTGAATAACTAAGAAATCAAGTGAAGGAGAGATGATTCATGCCCAATCATTGAGGAAGATTATTTGGCCAACCATTGGAAGATTATACTTCTTTTATTTGAGCAAATGGAGCCGCCTACATATCAACCAAGTATGAAGGGGCTGCAGGGAAGCACACTTGTAAGGATTACCAGAACCTGGTTATCTGTCTGGCTAGAGGAATAGGAAAAACAGTACATTTAAGAGAATGCTAGCAGAGAACTTCATTACAATGTCAAACAGAGATACGTCAGTATATAAATGTTTTTTGAAAAATGAAATGTTTACAAAATGTCCATTTTGGGTGTTTGGATTAATTTATTTTCTTTTAATAAAAGTTATAATTAAAATGTTCCCGATAGTTTTTCTTTGATTTTAAAATTCTGAGATAAAAATCCATTAAATAGAAGAATAGTCAAAAAAATGTTTGAGTAAAAATTAATCAAATCCAAACACCGTAAGAAGCACATCTTGTAAAAGACATTTAACTTGTACATTAATAAATTATGCCATCAATGTTATTGACATTTTCTTCATAATCTGGTTAAATGTATAAAATATTATGGGGTAAAATACAAGACTAAATTAATTGAATGTTCGTTGCAAATAATTATATCAAACCAACTGAATCAATAACCTCATCCTAAAATGTTAGTCAAGCTATCCATATTCCATTGAAATAACCAATGAAAAGTTAAGACTGCAATCAGGTCATCAACGTTATAGCATGCATTTCATCAATGAGCGCTATAGATCAATTTAGTTTTAGTACCATCTACAATAAACTAGATAGATATTCATCAATGAAGAAATAATAATAATTATGAAGTTACGTGATGCTCTCCGTGTTAAAAAGTAAAAACGCGCTTTCAATAATCAAACATGAAGAGGAGAAAAGAACCTGGCCAAGATCCTCCATTATGGTAACTCCATCTGGTATTTTTGGGATCACAGCCAGTAACAATTATCCACTCATGGTTCTCTATTGCAGGATAACTTATTTTTAGGGGCATTTCTCCAACCAACTCATCCCAGCGAGCTTCAATAAGATCCATGATAGCCACTGATTGCTCTGGAGTTGCTAGGGAAGATAAAATTGCAACACAATTTCCTAAAGCGAACCATCGGAAATCCATTCGTGCAGGACTAACATTTCCGATAAAGTAGCCCCCACGAGTTGGCATAAATTCAAATAACCACTCTGGGATTGAATCAGGTATTACATTAAACTTATTTACTGCGGTATGTGAGTACTCCTCAGTCTTATATCGGTAAATGACATTTAGTTGTTGGAAGTCAAGCCAAAAGTAACTCCGCATGTGATAGCTTAGTGCATGCAAACGTTTCACAATGCGCTCTATAACTTCTTTTCCCTCTGCATCAGGTTTCAGCATTGACAAAGCACATCTCAATGCCATGAAGAAAAGTGCTTGAATCTCTATAGGGTAGCCATATATACCCTGCAGAAAAAAAAATATAATTAAATTTGCAAGTTATTTAAAATCTCCTAAGTTTATGAGTGAAAACTTATCTAGTTTCCAGAGGCAAAAAAGAGAGATGGTTGCAAAACATACACTCAACACACACACACAAACATATACATATACATATACATATACATATATATATATATATATAGAGAGAGAGAGAGAGAGAGAGGCAAGCCAAGTTTCAAAGACAAGTGACCTTGTCCAATGCTCAAAATCATCACATGTTAATGCTATATTGGATGTTAAAAACTACTGTGTACTGACATAGCCTTTCTACCCAAAAAGACATGGCATGGAGGAGCACTCACATACTGCAGAACATAAGTTTGAACATCACAGCCACCACAGCTAATGAGTGACAAGTAATATATCACCGCTTTCAAACAATGCAGAAGAAACAACTGTATTTGATATGCACATACTGAGATGAATAGTATCAACTGATAAAATGGTTCAATGACAAGAAGATCAACAAAAGTAAATGAATTTCTTTTCAATAAAATAAGTTGGGTGAGACAGAGAGAGAGAGGAAGCACTTCTGGAATTATTGGTTCAAGAAAGATAGTAATAAATTAAAAGAATTACAGAAGATTACTGAGTTCCTAAGTAGAAAACAACAAATGACTCACACAAATCTTCCAAAGTCAGTAATATAAAAAGAAATTAATGGTCCATCTCCATATAGCATAAAATCACACCAATTCCGACAAGCATAAACTGTCTCAAACATCGATTCCTTTGCATCTGCATAGCATCCCTATGCTTCTTATGTAACACAAGCATAAAAATTATACCAACACTAACTTCAACATTAGCAAGCAAAAATAAAAGTAGCTGATTAATAAAGCAAATGTGAGTAATTTATGATAGAAACTTCAAATAAACATTAGCCCAAAAAGGATAGTTGATTAACTGAGCAAATCTGGGTCATTCATGATAAACTGTTAAATAAATCATCTTAACATTGATAAATCTCCAAAAAACGGAGGAAACAGTTTATAAGCTGTTATACAACTTAAGAATATAGCAGCAAAAAACAAGCAAAACAAGCAATATTATTTTTATCAACACACCGATAAACAATTGATTTCTTCCTTACCATTCTTCTATCAATCATTGAGCATCCATCAGCACAAAGGAGAGTTGGGAATGTATCGAACCCTTCAGACAAGCATAGAGACAATATAAGTCTCATTCCCTTTTGACATTCCGGTGTTTCAGCAAGGGTTAAGTCCCCTGTAGACTTTGTGTATGCACGAAGCAAAATGATCCACCAGAATCCAGAGTCAACAGGAGCAACTCTTCCAATAGCACTTTCGCCAAAATCTGCAATAAGAGTATCTGTTTTCCGAACAGGATCATGAAGGACTTTGAAACTAGCTGGCATTGCACCTTCACCAAGCTTGAATCGATCTATTCTTTTTTCCCACCCTTGAAGATAAAGTGTCTTCAACAAGAAGTTCTTAACTATATCTGGTTCACCATTCATCAAAAAGGCTAGAGCACTTGGCACAAAATCACGAACAAATACCTAGAAAAGAAATTTTGATTAGTAAATATATACTAATTCTTAGATGTCCTACATTGGTGTGTGGCAGCAGAAAAATTTAGTTAGGATGCTTTGAGGTTTGTGGGAGACAAAAGCTAAAATTTCTTCTCTAAACAATTATTCATGCGCAGAAACAATCTATCAATATTCAATATCATAACCATGTATAGCAAGATAAGCAAAGCATATCAAAAGTCACAATAAATCCAAGTGATAAAAGAATAGCTAACAGCTTAAGGTAATTATGGCTTCTAAAAACTAAAGATACCAAAAACTGCTGGCAGTTTAATACTACATCCTGAAAAATTTTATAATTATGGTTGTGCCTATTTATCTTGTATGAATAATCTCTTCTGGGTTTTGTTCTTTGATTAGTAAGATTTTTCACTAATATTGATCTCGCATCATTATTTATTAAAATATGTGAAGGGAGGTGGCTTGCATGTTAAGCTAATGTCATCAGACTTGGTCAAACATCCAAAACTACAATATTCAGTGCTGTTGAATCTCAAATGACAAATGGTGGATCAAGTAATTTATTACAGTCTCCATCTGATGTATCTTGTAGACTTGTAGTGTCAATTCATACGACATTCTTTTGTAAAGACAATGATCATACACGATTAAGATATCATGGATCCTGTAAATTTTGTAGTCACCCTCAAATTTTATGATGTTTCAGGTTCAAATGGCCTCTGGTTACTTGTCAACAATCGAAGGGATTTTGGTACTTTCAAATTAAATGTCCATCAAACATATACTAGAGCCTACATTTATAATACAATTAGATTCAAACTACAGGGACAAATAATCATACAGACAACTTAATTCAAAGCACAATTAAGTTGCCAAATATGCCACATTCACAAGTTCCAAATTTTTAAAGTCAACCCCAAAAGTGGATTATGAAATTTCACTATTAGCTGTGGAATCCACCTGATCATAGTTTAAAACTTCCTCCGATTGATGATCAACGGCTGCAATTGTGCCAACTGGTTGACCTCTGAAATAAACTAGAGATTTTCGAAGTGCTTCCCAGGCATCAGCAATCATAGGGTGAGGCTCGAAGGAGTTGCGCATCGATGAAACAGGAGTGTCTAAACCAGATCTTCCTCCAGGAGAGTGGGAGTCATAGCTATCCAAGGCTGCTCTATTGAGACCAATTGACAATTCACTAAGAGACCTCTCATCAAATGATCTCTGCCTCTCTATGTTCAACCTTGGCTTGTTAAGGAGACGAGAGAGATCATAATCATCCACATCAGAGATAGAGCAGCTCGAGCCAACATATCTAAGTCCAGGCCCATCCATTTTCTCCACTTCTACAATAGCCAAATGATTATTATATATCAGAAATGACGATCTAAAACCCAGAAAACAATGTGCTCCAAGTTCAAATGGCTCAAATATAAATCTGAAACAAATTATTTCCTAATTAACAAATTAATATAAACCAAATTCAGAAGGAATAAACATAAAAACATACAAGTATCAAATAAAATGACTCACTTGATTAAAAATACTCAAATATGTAATACTTTTCAAAGATTAAGCTCCACAATGTTAACAAAAAGCAAACAGTAGCTCAATATATTTATGACAAAAAATAGAGAACATCGGGATCCTCTCTTATTTTTTTCTCTCATATTTCTTATCATGTTATAAGAGAGAAAGACAAAAAAGCAAATTTCAATGGACTCCACGGATAAAAGCAAATATGAGAGAAAACATGAGACATAAAAGTCCGAACATCATCACGACTTTCACAGAATAATGTAAAAACAACAGATAACACATTAAAGAAACACCATATTTTAGTTCTTAAATTTTTTTAAAAAAAATGGTAAAATTGAAAAGTTTACATTAAAGTCAATACTACATTATCCATAGCACCATGAAAAATTACTCACAAAAATACTAAAACAAGTGACAGATCAAGATCCACAAAAAATAAGGAAAAATGGCCATTATCATACAGTAACGAATTTTCAGTGAAAGCATTAGCAGTGCTACAACTCAAACGACAACAACAACAACAAGGAATTCGTAACGGAGGAACGGTTACAATTCAGCTAAGCAAAAAAAAAAAAAAAGGAGGGACAGATCTGAAGCATCATTGAGAGAGGGAGAGAGGGAGGGAGGACCTGGCGACGGAGTGGGAGATTATCGCGGCGGAATGAGGGGAGAAAGGTCGCCGGCGATGACGCCGGAGAATGGTGGCGGGAGAGGTAGGTAGAGAAGGGAGAAAGAACGGAAAAAATAGACATGAGTGAAGACGGTGATATTTATAGCTGAAGGAAGAAGAAATGATAGAAGAGCGTGCCGTGTAGAGAGAGAAAATGCAACGGATCAATTTCCAAATTTAATTTTTATTATTTTATTATTATGGATTATGGATAAGGTCCTTACTACTGGGAGGTTTGAACATCTCGGATGACATGGAAGACTGAGGAGATGGTCAATTGTCAATTAATTAATCAGGTCCATTTTAGCATCTGTTCTGTCTGGAATGGATGCACATTCTGTAATCCTGGCTTTTTAAGGAGATAAAATTAAAGAAAAGGTTAACAAAAGTACAAAACATTTTTTTGATATTTTATTATGGGAAAAAGATCAAACAGCCGCTTATAAATTAGGATTTTTTTAACCTATGCAAATTTACACATATTAAGGAAGTGTAAAATAGAAATATTGTATGGGAAAGAGTGGCTTTTTAATTTTGAAGGAATTGAATACACAACTTCTAATACAACATTTCTATTTTTGGTTTCTTAACATGTGCAAAGTTGCATAGGTTAGAAAAATCGCATAAATTATACTCCCTCCGGTTCACAATATAAGAAACAAATGGGGTCCTTTTTTTGTCCAAAGTATAAGAAATATGCATCAATTTCCATACATATTTAATGTTAATTTCCAATATTGTCCTTATTAATTTCTGTCATTAATTATAGGCCATCAGAATATTAATTAAAATTGAATGGGTGTTTTTGGAAATTTATATGAGTATTAATTATAATTAACTCATTCCAATATATTTACTTGGTCTGTGTGTTTTAGGATTTTGTTTATTATATTATGGACCGGAGGGAGTAATAGTTTGTTTGCAAATAGACATCCTCAGTTACTGATTCTTCCAAATTAATCATCAAACTATAAGTCCTCAATTGTTGATTCTTCCAAATTAATCTCGAGACTCTAAGAATCAGTGAAATTAATCCAAATTAATCATCTAATTATTATTTTTTCCCTAAATCTTAATCATTACTTAATTTTTTTTATTTTTAGTTTTTAAATATTTTAGTTTATGAAAGAAAACACAGAAACTTTCTTTATTTTTCTTGCTATGGTTCAATTTCTTTCTCCCTCCTCGCTTAAAAGCGGGCCAAATAAGATTTTTTTAATTAAAGTCACGTTACTGCAATTTTTGTCATATATAATTAGATTTTTATTGAGTTTTACTTACATTATTAATTGCTGCTGCATCTTATTATATTCATTAACAATCCACCAAACATAATTAATCACATATTTAAACTGTATTAACAATACAAATTGTTGTCCCATTTTTGTGTTTAAAAATCATTTCTCTTTAGTTTAGCTTTGAAAGAAAAAACAAACTTTTTTTTTTAGTAAAAACCAACATTTTTAATCAAACCGATCAAGTAATTAGTCACGAATTTCTTGCATCAATTAGTGAGGTAGATCAAATTCTTTATCTTTTCTTTCTATCGAAAATTAAAACATTGAAAAGCCAATAAAAAAAATCAATGTTGAGATTAAAAATGGAAGGTTAAACTCAATTACCATTAGTTATTTAACTAAGTTATTGGAAAGACCAATTTCACGTATTATTATAGTTTGAGGATTAATTGCAAAGATTTAATAGTTTTTTTTTTTTTACTAGAAAAGATTTAATAGTTTAGGGAACCTAGTTTAGGGAAATTTCATCAGTATCAGCTTTCGATATAATGAATGAGACTAAGCAGAGCAAACTTGTCAATCTTCGTGATAAGGTTTTTTCAGGCTCTTCTTGGGGTGACATACCTCGTTAGTAGCAAGTGCAAAAACCTTCATTTAGGAACCAAGTTTAGGGCAGAGGTCTCTTCTGGTCTTGCTTTGCCATATAGAGTGATATTCATCATTGTCAACAGAGTCTTCCCATTGGTCATAAAAACTTGCTCCTTCTCTTGAGCAACCAGTTAGAACCATATATGCTGGTCTCCAGAACTCTCTCAAATGAGACGGACAAATTTCTCCCTTCAGGTTGAGGAATCTTGTCCATCTAGTGGCTTCGAGTTCTTCAGAGATGTCAAACCCACCTTTTTTAATCTCTTCAAGATTAACAAAATGCTTAAGGGTGAGTCACTTACCTTCACTTTCTTCCATGTCCTCAACAGAGATGGGGTTACTCGTTGCTTTCTTAGGAGCCATTAAAGATGGTGGTTGAGAGAAAAAAGGAGCTAGGGTTCAAGAGAGCACGAATACAAAGAAAGAGTTTGGTAGAAGGAAATAACTTCTCGAAGTTGTGCCTTTATGATGTGAAAGGTGGAGAGAGAAAACATAGAGGGAACATGTATTGGGAAGGGGGACAATTTTACAACATTCCACTAACTCAAGAGGTTTGAGGATTTGAAATGAGAGACATTTTCGAATTAAAACAATATCATACACACTTCTCATTTCAAGCAAATTTTATCCACGTGATTCAGATGCTTGTCATGCAGACGAATGATATTCAGATATTCATAACATGCAATCTTAAGCTGATTTAAGAAGATACTAACTTGATAGTGATCAATTCTTGAATCACTAACCTCATCATAAGTTTCATCGTCCTTTTTCAGCATTTGTCCTTTATTTTTCTCATTCCATTTTCTTGTGGAACTTTTAGATGCTTCTTTTATGTGGTCTGAGAGTAGCTTTGAGAGCCTTCATATGAATAATCTTCTTATAATCCTTCATATCCTTCAGCTTGTATGTCAGAGAGTTTGAGTGGTCGCACAAGGACAAAAGCATGACTGCTGCATCATATAAAGTGAAAACTTCTCAATTACAAGTATAGACCAACACTCTTGAACATTAAATGGAAGATCAAAACTACTCTTTGGATTTATGAAGATCAAAACGTTCAAATTAAAGAGCTCAAGGGATGGAGAAATATCTCTATCAAATTGAATTTAATGAAGGCTATAAATAAGAGACCTGAAGAACTACTTGAAGTCAACTATTAGAATATAAAAAACTACATTTACTCTTAAGAAATCATTTATTTATTCTCATTCACCCATTCATTATTTTATGAGAAGTTGTCACGCATTCTTTCTAAGCTTCATATTTATTTCACTCTCAAAGTGTTTGTGAAAGACTTGCAGTTTGTAATTGAAACACTTTCACTTCATTTATTTCTAAGTGTTGAGCTTAAAGAGACTATTTGAGAAAATAATACTTGTCTAGAGTCTGAAGAGACTAGGTATGCAAACAATATGTTTTGCTGTAAAGTTGAGCCTGAAGAAGCTAAGTGTGCAAAGAATACTCTCTTGTAATTGTCACTTATAGTGGAAAATCTTGGTAAAGCCAACGACCGGGCGTAGCATAAGGTTAAAGGTGAACCGGGATAACATCTGTGTGTAAATCTCTCTTCTTCTTAAACTTGTTACATAATGATTTGTTGTTTTATCTCATCGTCTAATAAGTGGTTTAAATTATGCATACTAAATTCATTTTAAAACATCTCTTTACGGTTCTTAACTTTAAGTGATAGACCACTCGTTTGAGTCTCTTAGACGAGTCTTTTAAAAATAGTTTAACAGACGCTTAGTTTGTTGTCTTTTCAATTGCCTAGTCACTTGTTTTGTGAAAATCATTTCTATTTGTAAAAAGTTTAGTGAACACAACATTCTTGTCTAAACTTTGATCTATTCAAAATAGATATTCCTTAATTCTCATGTCTTGATGAAATTTTGATTTGATACATTTTTTTTTATTTTCTGGGTGCATACTTGATTGTGGTGGATCTCACCATGCTCGAGTTGCGTACTTGGAGACCAATGAAAAATGATGCCAGAATTTTGTCAAGTATAAAGTGTGAGATTTAAGAAATGAATATAAGGTACTCGTTCTTATTAATGTTTAATTTTTCAAAATAATATTGTTTTATTATATAACATTATGTGTGCTTATGAATAACAAAAAATTTGAGGTGAGGCTAACTCAGACCTAATCTCAAGCAGTCTCTAATGACCACTCACATGCCACCCCCGCCAACCTGGAGCATGAAGAAGGTGTTCATCTACAGTCGTGTGTCAAAGCTATTGGCTAAAGGAAGAAAGGGGATGTCTACAACACTATAGACCTCCCTCGTCAATTAAAAGATCGAGACTCTCTAGATGATGCACATCAACATATGACGCAATAGAACTTCATGTTGCAACATGTCTTGCAACTTGTTCCACAACACCTATAGCCTTCGTAGCAACATTGGCTACATTAGGCTCAACCTCCACGTTAGATTAGCAGAAGGAGAACTATCTATCAGAGAAAAACTGGGTAGACACAAATCCAACAACTCAGCCTTAGACACAACTAATGAAAAAGTGCAACATATTATAATTTGTGGGTCCCACGTTTTTAACTTTCTAATTTATTTCTTCTTAAACCTACTTTTTATTTTTTCCGGTCCCACACGTTTTCACCTTCAACCTTTTAGTTTCTCTAGAAACAACCATTACTATCCCTAACTACTACAGGAGGAGGTTTATGCCAAAATGAAGATAAAGTGAAGATTAATTTTACTTTTTGGGGAAGAGACTTTATTTTTGGATAGCATTTTCATTTATGAATCTCTAATTAACAACTTGTGACCAAATGAAACTCTAGTGACAGATGCAATATGGGACACTACACCTGAAGCATAAAATATACAAATAATCACATGAGTCTGTCCCTCTTGTGAGGCTAGTGGTGCTTGGATATTGAGCTGTCAGGATTTTGGTGTTCACGATTTTGGTTTTAATTGCTTCTTGATGGGGTTGAATGCAATGCAAACTATAGGGATGGAGGAAAAAGTGCATTAGCATGTAGTATGTGATTTTGGGCAGGAACATCATACCATATGCACTCATGTGTCGAGGCATTGTGGGTTATAGTCAAAATTTTCATATCTATATAAAAAATATCTGTACACATATCAATAGTTGATTTAAGTATATGAGGAATAAAGTTCCTAACCTAGAATTTACTTGGCATTGAGTTGTATATAAAAAACAGAGTAAGCTATCAAATTTGTAAATGTGACAAATTTGTTCTAACTATAATTCGATCCCGTGCCCGCACGGGATAAATTATGGATATTTTTAAATTATTTGATTACTAATTTTAGTATCATAAAATAACTTTTGAATTTTTTACATATCAATTATATAAAGTTTTTAACATAATATACACAAATTATATTATATTATAAAAATATATAATGCATGTGAATATCATATAATAGCATGGTGACATATATTGATTACATTATAATGTTACATATATCCTTTTGTAATGAAATTAAATTTTGTTTTAATAATCGCACAGATACTGATCAAGATGCAACATAGTTACTAATTAATAGTGTCATTATATGTCAAATGTTAATCATATCGATGGGCATTAGTTACACCTACAATTTTTTTTATTGTCTCCTTTTTTCTATGATAATAAATTTCAAAATTAATAAGAACAAAATAATTGAGAAATAAATGAAAACAAAGTTATTAAAATCACATGCCTTGGTACAGTCACATCCCACCTTTTTTTTTCTTCAAATTTTCAGCTTCTTCAATCTCAGGATTGAATATGAGTTTGGTTGAATGCATGATATTTTGAAGACGTAACATTCATTGCAATCATTTTGACAGATTAGGTAAAATAGGTTAAATTTACTTATAGTATTTGATATAAGAGGTTATAGTCAACCAAAATGTACCTTTGTAAGTCTTCACCTTCACGCCTTGAACAACAATGACTAAGTTTATAGCATTTCCCAAATCCACAAAGGCATTGAAAACATCCGCATAAGAACAAAAGAGAGCACATTCCATCCTCATATTGTTTTAAGGATTTTCGAAAATAGTGAACACCAACAGACACCCAATAAATAGGAGTAATTGAAGTTAAATATGAAGTTATTAATCTATAGTGGCAGTATCAATACCCATCATTGTACAACTCAACCCTCAATTTGGATTTCTTTCCATCCTTTAAAATTTATCATTCAACACCGAAAGCAGTAAGAACACCAATTACATCTGTCCATGATATGATAAATACTTAAAATGAGAAAGCAATATTTCGACTAAAAAAATGAAACGATCATCACAAACAAAAGTAGGACTCACCAACTAAATAGCATCTGTTGAAACATTACATCGAGCCATTAGGCATATAAGGTGCAAAAGGTTAGAGAGAGAAACAACTAGAAAAGGAAAAGGTTGAAGATGAGAAAGTGGGACCAAAAAAGAAGTGAAAATGTGAGACCCACTGAAATTATAATGTGTTGGTATTTTTTTCATTACTTGTGTCTAAAGGTGACGTGTTGGGTTTGTGCTTATCCAAGTTTTTTCCTATCTGTCAAATTATGATGAGTAGCTAACATTTATAGAATTTGTAGGCATTTATGCTTATATTTTAATTTGATTTTTATATTTTTAATACTTTAATTGTGTTTGTTATAATACTACTATTAATAATTATAATTGATACTTTATAATATATTCAATATTGTAATTATGATTTTTATAATAATATTATAATTGCTCATTTGTTATACTATTTTGTTTGACGGTTATAATAATTATTTAATGTATGCCATGATTTACCTACGATTAGGTCGTTATTGTTATATCGTAGATGGCTTAACCGATGATTCATATTATCGACGAAAAGACCATTGGTAATTAGGTAACACATTACTAACAGTTAGGTCATCAATAACTTTATCGATGATTAAGTCACTGGTAATGTGATGATACTTAAATAAGGTTCGCACTATCGACTATCTAACCGTCGATATTATCGATGATTTTATGTGTGTCATTAATAATATTTACCAAAGAGCATATTACTCAGGGATATGATCGTAAAATGGTCAGCCAACCGTAGATAAATGTTAGTTATTGTCTTATCGATGGTTGTTTTGTTATCACCAATTATTGAAGTGAAATTTCTTATAGTGTCAATTTTGTACCTTAAATTTTAAATTTCTAATTTTTTTATCCCTTTATTTATTTCAATTTAATGTTATTAACAAGCTTTTCAAGAATCAATATACATATAGAATTCAGTCAACTAAGTTTTAATTGTCATTTTTCTAGTTTTACATACTTGGCACTTGTACGTGAGTATAACACTCTCAATTATAAGCAAAAAAGCACCTATATTTTTTGGACTCAAATATAAGCAAAATCCAACCAACTTAACTCAATTTAGTCAACTAAGTTTTAATTGTTGTTTTTCTAGTTTTACATACTTGGCACTTGTATGTGAGTGTAACACTCAAATTTAGAGTATTTTTATACTCGCTCTGGACTCAATTATAAGTAAAAAAAACACCTATATTTTTTGGACTCAAATATAAGCAAAATCCAACCAACTTAACTCTATTTAATTTAAGTATTCTAAAAATCAAGAAAATTAACCAATCAAACCAATACTCTCTTTACTTTTTCAAGAGCATTGCATATTCTCAAGACAATTAAAAGATAGTTTAGTAATTATAACTCTTTTTTTTTTTTACATAAATCAAGACAATTAAACTAAATTAACTAATTTCCTTAGTGTGAAATTAGTTATCTTTGCTTATAATTGAGTCTGGAGGTAGTATCTTTTTTAGACACATTTAAGCTTAAAAGATTGAGTAATTAGATATGTTGTTGTTATCTTGTGACCCCATCAATAAACTTTTAAAAGAGTCTTGTTAATCAGTGCTCTTAGGACACTGGTTAAAGAACCCAAAAAAGTAAGTTTTCGTTGGAATGTACATATAACCGTACTTCTTGAAATATTGAATATAATAATTCCTGATGAATGTCGTATTTACTTTTTTTGTTGTTGGCATTCTCCTTTTTTTTTTAAAAAAAAAATAAGAATTTCAAATTATAGGGACTAAATTAATAAAAAGCTATATTTCAAAAGTATTAAGTGACATGGTTTTTTTCCTCTTTTAAATAATTAAAAAGATTATAAATTAATGATACAGGAGATTCTAGGGTCAGTTTTCTTTGTTTCCAATTTCTTGTTTTCATCTTCTATTTTTAGAAATAATTACAAAACTGCCACCGTTTTTCTTTTTCTTTTTCTTTTTCTTTTTTTTTTTTTTTTTTCCTGTTTTCACTGTTTCCTGTACAAATTTCTGAAAACAGGAAATATAATGAAAACAATGTAACAGTTGTGTAATTATTTCTAAAAACAGGAAACAATAAACAAAGCAAATAGGCCCCTATTTTTTCTTTAAACATATTTTCTCGTATATTTTTGAAGGAGCAATGCTAGTATCTCACTCAACTTAACAAACCCTCTATTATTGGGTGGATTTCATGTAGGACCATGTGTTTTGGTTGGTCTCACATGAAATCCGCCCAATTAAAAACGGTGTGGTGAAGAGAAGTGTGATAAAGAGTGTGTTCCTAGCATTATTTGTGTAAGCTCATGCATTCCATGATACTCAAAAGTCTAAGGATTGTTAAGGGTCTGTTTGGTTTGTTTTATATTTTTTGTTTTTATTTTCTATTTTTAAAAATAATTACAATTAGTTATAAAACTGTAACATTGTTTTTATTCTGTTTCCTGTTTCCAAGGATTTTTTACGGGTTTCACTGAAAAAAACTTTTTGTTTGTTTTCATTGTTTCCTGTACAAATATTTGGAAATAAGAAATAAAATGAAAATAAAATAGAGTTTTGTAATTATTTTGGTTGTAATTATATTTGAAATCAGGAAAGGAAAATACTCCCTCCGTTCTTTTTCTTTGGTAATTTTAGCTATTTGTTTTTGTTTCCAAAATAATGGGTGTTTTATAAACCCAAGACATATTTGACCATTTTTTTCATATATACCATTATAATATAATTAAATTGAAATGCATTGAAAATATACAAAACATTCTAAGTACATAAATGGCTAATGGAGTATAGAGTAATTGTAGTTGGAATTTGCAAATAATTAATGGTAGTAATAAGGGTATTTTGGTATAAATATAAACATGTTAATGATTTCTTAATTTATATGTAGAAACCTTAAATTACTAAAGAAAAAGAATGAAGGGAGTATGAAACTAGAAATAAACCAAATTGACACTAATTTGTTATGTTTCAACCTTCCCCATTTTCTTGAAGTCCTAAGCCAACATGAAACAATTTTCAACGAAGAATTAAAGGAGCATACAAAAATTCAATGAAGAATTAAAAGATAACATTATATATCATTGTATAAATTATAAAGTTAAAGATTAGTCAGCAATTTTGGTTAAAAAAAATAAGAAAAAAAGATTAGTCAGCAATGAGTTGGAGATCTTATCCATCTGAAGCCAAATTCCAATACTCTTCGTCTACTACACTGAAGCATTCAAGAAAGATTGGGAAAATCAAATCTTGCAGAAGATCCTTTACCCCAAAGAAAGTGTTGGACTTCGTAAACCAAAATATTAAAAGTGAAATTCAAGGATTCTACACCATGCGTTGGGGAAGCTTTCTGAATTTTGGCATTTGTAACTGCAATATTGATGTCTATTTTTTTTTTAGCATATTTCATCTCCTATTCTTTTTAATATTTCAAATAGGGGCAGGAATAGGTACGATGATCTAGCCTATTTAAGGTCCAGCCTAGTCTAGCCAATTTAACAAAAATATTAGGTCAAAGTTTTTCAAAAAGTCTATATAGCTAAAGTGGTCCGTTTAAGATTTTACAAAAAGCCTATTAGGCTCATCGGACTAGCTTATTTAACATATACACACATATACATATATACATATATACATACATATTGTGACACCCTTCTCATGCGCTACATTGTCCGTGACATTTCTATTTTATAAGACCGAGAAAAGCGGAAAAAAATTCTTTTACCAAAAATACGGGTTTACTTTTTGCTTTTCTCTTTAGCAAATGATGTCATACATATTCTTTAACATACATCATTCACTCATATATATATTACAAACCATGATCCAAGTACCATCAGTCATACATATTCATAAAGGCGGAAATACAATGCCCATAAACAACAACAACTTACTGGGAATAGGTTTATAATAATAGTAACAGTTTTAGAGACATATATAGCTCTACAAAATATAACATAGACACGAGACTGACTGGCCGGATACAAAACAATGACAAAATTTCCATTACACTAAAGCCCTCGAGACTGTGTCCATGTCTCCAATTACCCTCAAACTCCAGCGGGATGTAATGGAGAAACAGTGCTGTCGTCATCTTCGCCCGACGTAAGATAGAAAACAGCAAACCAGAAAATACAGATATGAGGTGAGATTTTCGTTCATCTTACACTTAACGCAAACATGTAGTGGTATGACACACAGGTACATACAAATATCAACAAACAGTTATATCATCCATCACAACAGAAATAATAATATTTCACAACAACATAATCACAGGGCACCGTGTTCCCTAGATAGAAGACATCTAAGACTCGAGGAATGACCTCTGATTCCCTATACCATAGTTTTAACAAACAGTCGGAGAGAGTGGTTTGGAGGATTGTTCCGGAGTCCACCAACCTTGGGTAATGAAATGCATCAACTGTCGTCATCGTGCACATAGGTTTTTTCGGGAACATCCTTCACTACCAGAAAATACATAGTGTCTAGTAAAGTATGTCGGTGTATTGCAAGATCACCATGCCACAGAAGAACAACCAACTGGGCCTATATGAGTATTTCATACCCCGACACCCCCAAGCATCAATAGATCGTCATTACGAAATTCTCACCCGTATTAAAGTGTTAGCTCAATCTCCTAGGCACAATGGCCTTACAAAACACAGTTTCACTATGTGTTTAGGCAAACTTTGCCGGAAATGCGTTCTTCTCGTCCATCCATCGGATGACATCGTGATTCCTTCAGAATTCTTTCAACGTACTGTAACAGATGCTAGATGTCCTTAGGTCCGAATCTCCGGTACTTAGTCATCAAACTAAAGTTCTCAAGTAACCTTTCATCTTTGTGCAAAGTTTTTCTTAAAGTACTTGATTAAAAATCCTAGCACATTATGAGATTGGAACACAGGTCCAATTATTTATTTTTCTGTACTTTTCTAATCGAGCCTTTTTTTGTGGCTTCCAATAAAACAAATCATTCTGAGTCCATTAAATTTTATGGAATATGGATAATGAATTATCCATACTTTATGCAAATGGTCTTGTTTCACCATAAATCATAAATTATTAGATTCATATTTTCACTAAGTCCTCTATGACTTAGGTTTTGCTCTTTAAAGTACATACTAATCCTTGAAGACTAATATACTCTTTGGCTTAAAACCAAAACCTTTAAATAAAATCCAATCATTTTTTGAGAACAATTTCTGTTAAAGATACTTAGATATCAGTTTCTCCAAAATATTTTCTCAACATCTTTTACCAAAACAACAAGACTATTTCAAATAAACTCAACATAAATCTTTTTTTCTAAACATTTCCATTTGGAATAAAGACTTTTATAAAATTAAAACTTTCCTTTCAAAAGACTTTTCCTTAACCATTTTTGCAACATTTTCATAAGTTTTCAACTCCTTTCTTTGAAAATTTTATCAAATAATCGATTATGCTAAGGGAATGATCGATTATCTGCTTTCTGGTTCTTCATTTTGCTGTCACAGAACCTCCATAATCGATTATGACCATATGATAATCGATTTATAATCGATTATGATGAACACATAATCGATTATCCACTTTCTGTTTCGTTATTTGGTTGTTCCAGCAACCTAATAATCGATTATTACCCTAAGATAATCGATTATTTAGCCTAAAAATCATCTTTTCATAAAAAATTTCCTTAAGTTATCATCATTTTTTTTTCCTCGGGATTCTTACACTTTCAAAACAAATTCAACCTCATAAGTTTCTATGAGTTAGGCATTTTAAATGTCTTAGTTCTCATTAACAAGTAATGACCAATGTCATGCCCTTAGCCAATACAATCAAGCAAAAGAATCTCATATACTCAAAGCAATACATAGCATATCACATTACCATATTCAAAGCAACACCAATCCAACATATATCATATTCAACAAGCACTAAACAAATCCTCCAAGAGGATCACACACATATAATCAATCAATTACACAACTCACACATATATGACTTATAAGACTATATACACTAAATAAACCACTATCATATCTACCCTAAGGTAGGATGATAGTAATCTCCCCCATACCTTTTTTGATCACTTGAAACTCAAGCAAGAAGAGGATGATGTTCACCTAGAGCTCAAGGTTTTGCACAACCAAAACCTAGCCATGAACAATCAACAAAACAACAAGTTAAAAATGAAGAAAAACCATCTAACTCATTTATAAGTTAGGTTCGGCCAAGCTAGAAAAAAATAGCTAGGGATCTCTAAATTTTTCAAACTCTTGGATGATGAATATAGAAGTCATATGAAGATCATAGAAATTGATCTCATATTAAAATGATTTTTCTATGATTTTCTAGAATTTTTTGAAAAACTAGATCTAGGAATTTGATCTTGAATAAATCATGGAATTTAAGAAGAAAACTTGTGATGAAAAGTGAAGGTATGATCGTAGATCATAAGGCTGTACCTTTGGAATTTGAAGAAATGATCAAGACCTAATACTTCCTTTGAAAATTGAAGATGAAGAACTTAGAGTTTTCTTTCAAGTTTTTGAAGAACACATGAACAAATGAAGTCGAATGAATGACCAAGTGTGGTCTTATGGTGTTGGCCGTGAGTTTCTAGGGAGAAATGGGTAAAATGTTGTCATGGCACACTTGAAATTACAGTGAAGGATTAAGGGTATTTTGGACTTTTCACATGTAACCATCATTACTTGCATTTAATGCAAGATGACTAACCTGATGACTCATTGTCCTCATCCATCCGGTGTTAGGTTTTGTCTCTGCACCTCTGTTCTTGATTCCGTCGATCCCCTGATTATCGAGTACTTCCCGATTATCGTATAATAACCTATTTATTTTGAAAATTTTCAAAATAACCACTATGGTTGGAAATAAAATATAAACCTTAACTGTTTCGTTCTCGGGTTAAAACTAGGTTTTCTGATCAGTAAAATCTTACTATCAGTGAAAATACAAATCGTGTTTCGTCTGAATTTTAAACCTAAATTTTTACCATAACCTTCTACCATAAGGTAGAGTATAATTATGATTTTGTTTTATCCAAAATCAAAATCATTTTCTAGATCTCAGATAAAACATATAAAGAATTAAAAGTTCTACCGATAATCAAAACAGTAAAAACAGGGTGTTACACATATCAGGCCAGCCTATATATTTTTTTAGGTCTGGGATGGAACCCAAGGTATCCCCACAGCCGGAAGCCGTAGGACTAATCCTCCGAGAATGTAGAGTATCAGTTAAGGGGCAACTCCTCTACCCACATATGCAGTTCTATTACCATCATCAGGATTCGAACCCTTGGACATATGGTTAAAGGGCCCAAACTACTAGCCACTTGAACCATACCTTGTGAGTCTTTTTAATTTAATATAGGAGGAAGCTTGAGGCACTACAAGTGTGATACACTTAATTTTTCAATGAAACATTTCCCTTTTGCATTCTTTAACTTATGCTCTTAGGACACTAGCTAACATGATTCTTTAATATATTATTTATAATATTATAATAATCGAAAGTAAAGACCTATTGACCTATTTAAATATAGATGTCTGCTTGCCATTTGTTTATAAAAGCCTAGTAACATATTTATCATATAGGCCCATTGACCTCTTTATCATTAGAGGCTTATAACCTTCGGGTTGTGGTGATGTTTTCATTAATGATTTTGTGGAGGTTTCTTTTCGTGGTAGGTTGCATGTTTTGTTTGGGCTAAGCCTTCCTTTTACCAAAAAATAATAATAATATATAGGTTAAACTATATTTTTGATTCTTTATCGTTATTTTATGTTTCAATTTTGTCATTCTTTTTCGCCCCCTAAAATAGTCCTTTATTTTGTAAAGTTATATTAATGTGATCTTTCTTTTATTTTTTGTTCCGAAATGGTCCCTCATTTTAAAAAAATTGAATCAATGTGGTCCATTTTTTAATCCCGAAATGGTCCCTCTTTTATTTTTTTAATCAAATAGTCCCTTATTTTGCAAAAGTTATATCAATGTGGTCTTCTTTGTACCACAATTTAAACGGAAAAGACCATATTGAAACCTAAAATAAAGATAAGAGATCAAAACAGAATAAAAAATAAAAGAGGAACCAAATTGAAAAGATAAGGAACAACAAGTATAGGTTATTTGTCAAAAAAAAAAAAGGAAAAAGGTAAAAAAAAACAAAAAATAATAATAAAATGTATCTAGCACGTTGGCCAGAATTTGAATCAAAGTCACCGTATATTTAGGAACAAATCACCAGCAGATATTTTGGTGGTGCAAAATGTTACAAAATCATGTGTAAATTAATCTTGAACAAAATCCGCAGCCACGTTAGGAAGCCGCCATATTGTCGGAGATATTACTGCCTCTATCTCCACGTCCAAAATAAACATGCTGCCTCTATCTCCACGTCCAACATAAACATGCCACCCCAGTGAATTATTATATTATAATAAGTATCAAATTAATAAGAACAAGGTTATGACAAAACGATCAACAAAAATTCGATAACAAAATCATGGCCGTACATGTTGATTTTAATTAATGCACTTTCAGTTTCATTCTTGCTCAAAATTAATATGATCATTTATTCTATGTTTCAAAACTTTCAAAATCTTACACCCCATGAAGTTTGAATTTCCCTCTACCCACTTTGTTAATTCTGTCTAATGTAGAAAACCCAGAGAGCAGAAGAATCTTGAGGAAGCAGGTTTGTATCAATGGCATTGCAACCCCAAAAGGTTCTTCAAGAATTTACGTCCTCGGGTGAGTTTCTATGATACTGCATTTACAAAAGAAGCTCTTCAAATGATTTATCTTGCTTTCTTTCTCCTGATTATGCTAAGTTCCATATCTTTCTTCTTCTTTTTTTATACGCAAATGTTAGAATGTCGTTGTTATGTTAGATTTTTTTTCCTTTGCCGGGGTTTGAACCGTGGACCTCTAACTCCTTCTACCCTTAGCTCAAACCAACTAAGCTACCCCACCTGGCCCTTCCAGATCTTTCTTGTACTTGTCTTCTATGTTTTTTGTTTGGAACCAAATGATTATTGAGGTATTTTACTTGGAGTCTGTCTGTAACTGTTCTCTTCAAATGGTCCATGCATGTACATATAGTCCTCCAAAACACAGAACCACATCTTCCTATCATTTTATGCAAAAGCATCTTATATAAAAAATAATAAAATGTTTGCCTAAGAAAAAATTTGGAGAAAACATAGCATGCCTTAGTTAAAAACTCAAGGTTTCAGTTTAGAATCGGCATAGAAGCTCTTTTCCACTGTTAACAGCTTATCACAACTCTCATTTTCTTATCTGAGGTTGTTGAAACTTGATGTGGCTGCAGATTCAGATAAGAGAAAGAAGCTTGATGGTTTTCCACTATTTTGCATTGGAAGTGCTAAGGATATGATGGATGTAAACATAGGTAAAAGAGACCTGAAATCCTTAGAATCTGAGTCCAAGTGTGATTTGAGAAAGAGTTTGGCATGGGATAGTGCCTTTTCCACATGTCCTGGTATACTTCATATTCCCTTGGAATTTATCAAATGCTTTTCATTTAATTATAGTAGTCTTGACCACCTGAATTTTCAGGAATCTTAGAACCAGAGCAATTGTTCAATAATTTAAATTCTAGGAAGAGTCAGAATGGTTGTGACATTCTGGGGCATGAGGAGCATCAACTTTTGTCTGCTAAGTATCTGGAACCAGAGATTAAATGTGTAACTGATGAAATCAATTTAAGAAAAAGTTTAGCTTGGGATAGTGCCTTTTCCACATGTGAAGGTGTGCTTTCTATGGTTTATAACCTTCGACAAGCTTCTACTAACTAATACTAGTGTGTGTTTTTCCTTTTTTCCCACCATTTTTTTATGTTTACATATTTTGATAATTTTTTGCTATTCAGGGGTATTGAATCCTGAGGAATTGTCTCTTGTAAACAAAGGATTTAAGAAACCTGAAATTCACATACTTCCAAGAATAGAAGAACTATGCATGTCATCTGAGTCAAATTGTACAATTGATAGTGATGGATCCTCATTAGCAAGTCTTGAGGTAGAACTTTTTGAAGATATTAGAGATTCTATGCATCATTTCAGTGAAGCATCTAGCAAACTAGCCTCAAGCACCAGAAAAGAAAGATACAGAAACATGCAAAAATTTTATTGTAAGTATGAGTATTGTTTTTTTTTATTTGTTAGCTCTTGATTTCAAAAGATATGTGTCCTGCATATCTAGTAGAGGTACTTGGAATAATCATGCCCTTCCACAAGACATCAAGCATTAGGCACCATTGAGTTCTATCAAAATTCAAATTTTCAATAAAGGCATTTAGATCAATATCTTTTCTTTAATGATTGCTCTTAAAGTTTTATTAGGTCTTCCTCTATCTCTTGATATCACTTTCTAATAATGAAATTTCACAGTTTACATTATGAAAAACAAATACTCTAATGTTGGTTTTCAGCATTTAATTTTCATTGAATATTCTTTATCTACTGGTTACTTTCAGCAAGAAAAAAGGTGGATGAGGATGGGGTTCCTAAACTGAAGGTAATTAACTTCTTGTCATAGTTGACTATTTGTGTGGCCTTGGGCTTTATAATCAGAATGATGCTAGCTTTACTTAAAATTTCAGGTGAAAATCAGGCCAACTTCCAGAAGGCAAACTATAAATGACAATCAACCAGACAAACTTTCTAAGGAATCTTGTGTTCCCCTTTTAAGGAAGGCATGTCTTATTGTAGTAAATTGAGTTGATTGTTCATTTGATTTTGTTTTTTACACTATTAAACTCTGCATTAACAAATTGTATATATATTGAAAATTGTAGCTTCAATAGTGATAAATGCATTGTTAAGTATGCCTAATTAAATATGTTATCTTATGAAAGCTTAACATGACTTCTATTGATCACAAAACTAATGTAATTTTACTGATAAAAGATTTCTGCTGAAAGTGGAGTATCTGAGACTTCTTCACATCTAAAGCCTACAAAGATATTAGGAAGAGGTAGAAGAAATATTCCTTTGGCTCCCACCAAAAGAGTTTCATTGGTTTTAAATGAAGTCAATGGGGAAAGAGAAAGTGTCCAAGCTACAAATGGTAAGGTTTTGAAGAGTATAATGGCACACAAACATAATTTCCTTTCTTTTGGTCTTAATTCTATGGATCTTTTTTTCCTATAAACAATTACATGGAATTAAAATTGGTATTATTTCAGGAAAATGTTTGATAGTGAAACCTAATCCAGGGAAGAGTTGCAGTGACAATCCTAGTTCTTCACCTTCTTCAGAAATTTCATCATTGAGCTCTCAGTCTTCTATGAATGATTCTAAAGTTTTGCATTCACCCTACAGCCAATTCTCCACCTCCAGGTCATCTTTGAAGTCCTCCACAAATAATGATACCCCTAATGTCAACACTACTGCTTGCATTTCCACCATTAGCCCTCCATCTGACTGCAGAATAACCAACCAAATCACACCAGAAAATAGTGGAAACCTTGCTTATTCATCTGTGAAAATGAACCATCCTTGCATATTACCTGCAGTCTCCACTGTTAGTTGCTCTCCAATATCACCAACATCTTCAGATCATAGATGTCATGATTCTATGACAAGTGCAAATGAATCTTGCACAAAGTCTTGTGTTGACAGTGATGCCACTGCAGAATCTGACTTAGAAATACAATCACGTTGTCAAAGCAGTGGTTCCCATGATGGTAAGGGAAGTATGTGTTCAAATCCATGCACTGGGGTGAAAGGAAGCAAATTTGTTTCTTTTAATGCTTCAAGAATTATTAAACCTTCTGGCCTCAGAATGCCATCACCCAAGATTGGCTTTTTTGATGTGGTTAGTTGATGTTGAATCTCTTTTAGCTGATAACTCAATTATCAACAATAATATTTGCACAACATTTTCATTACACAATTCTTACACCATTTCTTTTTTGAATATACACATCCCAACATACTCTAACTTTTTTTCCCCAACATGAGAAGTGTAAAATATGGTGCAAGAGTGTGCAAATAACATAGTACTTTAATTATTTTATGAGTTTCTCATGTTGTCTGCAGCAAATTATTTAAGAAAATGATGTTTTGTTGCAGGATGATTCCCTGGTGCCTATGGAAAATGGAGGTGTGAAGTCACATTCTGGTGTACAAAATACTGTCTCTAAGGTGGGAGCTTGCAGTAGAAACCTCAGTGGGTATGCTAATAGATCAAGATCAGGGAAGATCCAAATTGCACAAACATTGAAAAATGTTAGTTCAAAGATTTTTCATCAGCAAACTAGAAGGTCCCTCATCTCAAGGACCTCCATGAACAACACTTTAGGCCTTGCCCCAGTTCCCAAATCCTAAAGTGAGTTACATTGTGTGGAGAAGAGCAAGGATTACTTGAGAAATGATAAGAAAATGGTCAATGTGAGGGCATATGAACTAGAATTTGGAGTGTAATCAAGGGAGAATAAAATGATTAGAGAAAATCATTCATGGGATGAGTAGTGGTTATCATTATTTTTGTGCGGAGACGGGATCTAAACTCCCTAATTTCTCTATAAATTCATTGTTTCTTTCATTCCTTTCTATAATAATAGTGATTTTATCCCTTTCTCTTCTGAAAAGTTTGTTGATGCTTCCTATGTGTGGTAAGTAAATCTATAGATAATGACTATATTGTTAGAGGTTAATGGAAGATACAATTTCTTTGCTAAAATGACAAGGTGATCATTCTGCATTTTCTTGTCAAAACTAGTTCTCTATGCAGTAAAATAAATAAATAGATTAGTTTGGCATTTTTTTTTAAAAAATACAAAGCATTGTATTATCAAATAATTTTAAAAAAGTATATATAGTGACAACTTACTTCAAGAGTAACTTATCCGTTGAGCGACGGCCCTTCCACTGGGCACCGTCGGATCACTAAGGCCGACTTTCGTCCCTGCCCGACGGGTGGGTCTTGCAGTCAAGCTCCTTTCTGCCCTTGCACTCGAGGGCCAATCTCCGTCTGACCCGAGGAAACCTTTGCCCGCCTCCGTTACCTTTTTGGGAGGCCTACGCCCCATAGAAACTGTCTACTTGAAACTGTCCCTTGGCTTGTTTGGTGGTCAGGATAAGAGAGACAAGATAGAATAAATTATCATATCCTGTTTGAAACTTTTGTGTGAGCCAGCATGATATGATAAATCAATCCTGTCACCTATCATATCATGTCCATATAGTTAAAATTCTATCCTGAGGGGAGGGCTGTGTTAGAATTCAACAGGATAGGATATGGTGATTTAAGATATAATAAAATAATAATTTAAAGTATAATAATATATAACCAGGTTACCAAAAAAATTATGATTTTGTAAAAAAAAAATGTATGATAAAATATAAAATATTTAAAATATTAATAACTAATTTTAAAAATTACTTTTATTTTGTCACAAGTTTAATTTTGTTATTTTCTATTATTTTAAAAAAGTGAAAAATATAAAATATTATTCTAATAATTTACTTATATGTAAAGTAAAAACTAAAAATGAATATTTAAAATCATAAAAATATTAATTTTAGTTAAAAAAAATATTTAAAAAATTTAAAAAGTTATGTAATTTTATTACAAGGATAACTTTGTATTTTTATACAAGTTAAAAAATTTAAAATTATAAAAAAACAAAACTTTTAAAATTCATACTAAAATTATAATTCCATCCAGTTTGTTATCTGATGGACACTGCTTATATCTTATCCTACTCCTATCTTATTCTCTTATCATATCTGTATATATTCTATCCGGATCACTAAAGAAGCCCTTAAATGCTTCACCATTCATTTAAATTTTTTTTTTGTGAGCCCGGGTATCCTCCGGCCTGGAGTCAGAGACTAATCCCTCGAGGTACTGAGATCCATTTAAGGGGTTGACCTCTCCCAACAAATGTTCTTCCATACGCATGAGCCAGGAATCGAACCCCTGACCACATGCTTAAGGGACACAGTTAACATAACATAACTTGTAGCATCAATTTAAAAAAAAAAAAAAAAATCGATGTGAAAAATTAAAGAGTGAAGACCCAAAGTGGTCCCTCAAATTTTTCAAGTAGGACAATTTGGTCCCTGAAAAAAATAAAGAACAATTTGGTCCCCAAATTTCAAAACGGGGGACAATTTGGTCCTTACGGAGGGACCAGAGCGTCCCCCGTTATGAAATTTGGGGGACCAAATTATCCTTTATTTTTTTCAGGGACCAAACTGTCCTACTTAAAAAATTCGAGGGACCACTTTGGGTCTTTACTCAAAATTAAAAAGAGAAACTATAGGATTAATTTAACGGTCTCATCAGTTCAAGACTCCACCTCTTTTTTAACACAGAAATGATATTGGGACACCAAAAACTGATACCAGAAGTTGACACCATGGTTAATTCAGTATATTGGTTGGTTAATCAACCGATAGTGTCAAAAGTAAATTAACCAACCAATATACTGAATTAATCATTGTGTTAACTTCTGGTGTCAATTTTTGGTGTCCCAATATCATTTCCGTTTTTTAATCATTCCGTTCCTGGCGCCTCCTACTTTCCATTCTCTGCCTCCGCGGTCCACTTCATAATTTCAATCCTTGTCCGCCGCCGCCGTCGTCCAATCTATTGCGTCGTCGCCCATTCCCACGAGAACATCTTATAGACTTATAGTCGCCCCTGTTCATGCTCTGTTCATTACAAATTCAGTAGTGATATTCTGAATTCTGGTAATTTATATGCACACTTTTTATTTGAAAAATATTATTAGTTAACATCTATTTGAAACATTGAGAATAAAAACCTATTTCAAGCTGAACCTTAACATCACTTTAGGCTCGCACCTATTGTCCCTGGACCAATATTAAGGGAGCAAAGTTTCCCTTCCCGCCTGAAACAGAGGATTGGGGGTAGGAGAGGGATACAAGATTTTTGCCAGTGCACCCGTGCACACTGAATCACAGCCGTGGAGGATTCTAGAGCCAAAGCACCAGCTTATGGGTGTTGTGGTGACTGGTACGTTTAACTTATGGTAAGTGGGCTCTGTAATTGTAATTGTGTAATATCTGTTCGATAAAATGACTCAATATGAAATGTCTAATAATGAATCAAAATTTTAAATTCCTTTGTTTGATAATAAAATGACTGAATTAGAGGTTAATCTCAGTTTCATAAACATTTGATATGCTCTTTTTTGACTTTATTATGACTATTTTTTTTTCCTTCGTTGATCTTTTAGGATTTGATGTTTTTATTTTATTGCTTTTAGTCTTACATTAATCCAAAGGGTTTCGGTTTATCTGTAAATGAAGCATTTGAAGTGTAAGTATTCACATAACACAAATTTGAATACTTATGTACTTACACCAGGCTTCAAGTTCGAGCTCGGCCTAACCGGTGAATGGTGGTTATGCCTTCAAATCCTCCTTTGTCAGTGGCGGAGTGGTACCTGCAAGATACTCCAAGTAAGTGTATATAGGGAGGAAATTAGTAGAGTAAGAGTGAACAATGATGAATACTTGAATAGTGTGCATGATACTCCCGGAGTGTTCTCATATTTATAGGTGAGGGGTTTGGTTGTCTACATGGACCCTGAAAGATGCATGGGATCGTTTCCCTTACCAAAGGGTCGATCGCATGAGGAACACGCCTTGCATTGTCTGGGTATGGAGCCTGACCTGCAGCGTGCCAGGGGATGCAGGGTGGTGTGGCAGGCACTGGTGACAGGCCTTTTGGTGCAAAAGTCGCAGACTCGCACAGCTGGTTTGCTTGGTTGAGTTCTGGTTGCCTGGGTTGGCCCACTAGACCAGCCCGCGGAATTACGTGGGTTAGTCCGCAAAGAATATTCATGTAAATTCACAAGTTAAAGGAAATGTGAATTATCAAGTCTCAACATGGATGACTTGACCACATCGGAATGGAAGATTAGTCGAGCTGATTGGAGATAGTTTGGTCGAGAAACATGCAACCTGGCTAATGACACCACCTTAAAAGAAATCATTTTAAAGAATCTCCACCATTAATAGTTGTAACTAAACAACTAATGCTTAATCTAGATTTCTTCCTTAAAACCATCGAATGATGTAAAAGAATGGAAAGAAGAGAAAATAACTAGCAATACATCGAACATGTTCAACCAAAAGTAGGCTTAACTTTGCTTCGTTCTTTGTCCCTTATTCTTTATGCCATTACTGGTTTGTCCCTCACTCAAACTATTTCTGCTTATTTGTTCTGCATTACAGAAGCTTTGAGCTCTCTCTTCAATAGAGTTGTAGATTTCAGACTCCAAGCACAACCCGCCTAAGTTATCTTCTTAATTCAGGTAACCTGCTTATTCCATTTGTTGTTGATTTATGAAACATGTTATATTATGTGTGGTTCACTGGTGAATTCTGTTGGTTTGTTTACTGATGGCTTGCTTTCTCCAGTGAAATTTGAGACACTGGTAATTTTGGGGAATGATAAACTCTTATGTGCAGTTACTTTGATCAATTCTGTTAAGATCATGTCATAACCTCATTAATGTATTTTGCTATGAGTGCACAGTTACCAACTAATGGAACATTGTAGCATGGATGATTGCCTGGGAAGAAACTATTAATGCCAAATCAAATCTATTTATTCTAGTTATAACGGACTGTGAAAGATAGAAGGTTGGGTTTCTTGAACCTTTTGATTGAGCAAGTAATGGCGTGGAGGTCATACTCCTGCTGTAGGGTCTTTTCGCCTCTTCTAAGGGTTGCAAAGCCATATTGGCTACCACTGTCTCAAAGGTTAGGTTATTCTCACTTTCTGTCATGATACTTAATTACTTATTTGAAGATTTTATTTTATTTTTGGTTGAAATATTTGTTTAGGTTATTTTTTTCATGACAATAGCTGAAATATCTCATCTCTGTCATCCTTTCAGGTCGGAAGCACTTTATGGTTCAGTCCCATGTGTGTTACGAAGTCGTGGTAATAATAGCTGTCTGGTGAATTTTCAAGGTTAGCTTATAGTTGTAAATTTTTTTACTCCTATTGACTTGAACTGGTTATGGTAGTGATAGTGTAATAATTTAAACTTTGAAAGTACCCATTCTGTTATATTCATATGACTGAATTTCTGAGAAAAGACAAAGTTCCTGGTTTAATATAATAGCGGCATTTCATGATTTTTATGTGGAGTCTTACTAACTATAATGCATCTGTGTATTTCCTCTAGGTTAGGACTTAGGAATTAGGAAGGTATCCCCTTTATCGGTTTCCATGTGAAATTCGGGTTGGATTGTCATTTAGCAGGCTTTTTCGTTGGTGAGTTTTTTTGTAGAAATTCATGAACCAAATTCGTGTCTTCTGCAAACATAGAAAACACAAAGGGAAGGGGAATTCATTTTCGTTTCCTTATCCAATGATGTTAATTAATGACAGAATTCAAGATCTGTTTTTCTTTATTGCTTTTACCTTATGTGAACTGATTTTAGTGAAACAAAAAATTTATCTTATGGCAACATGCTTCTTAACTGAAGATTAGTTTCTTGGTCACTTTTCAACTGTCTGAGAGTGGCAGAGATAAGCCATTTCTGGATTTAGATTCTGTTATTTTCTTTAGGAACATGACTGTCATGTTTGAAAAGAGAGCCAAAAAACACTTATAGACCCTTGCACGGGATTTTTTTTCTTTTTTTTCTCAGCACGTGACACTCTCTTGTCCTGAAATTAAATTAAAGATTTATATATAAAGAAAAGATGTAAATATACATATTTACATCTTTTTTTTTTTTGGGACATGACAGTGTCATGTTCTGAGAAGGAAAATAAAGCAATGCCTGTGTAAGGTTCCACAATACTAGGTGCATTGTGATTCAAAGAGTTTTTATACAAAATAAAAATGAACTGTGATCTCCATGATTAAATTATAAGTTGTGCAAAATCATTTTGTAATTTTCATACTCACCATTAACATGGATTATCTAGTATCAGCCCCTTTGAACAAATGAATTGGATTTGCAGCATCGAGGTCATATGCTCGTGGTGGACGCAAAGGCTATGATCTCTTTGGCAGTGGAAAACCAGGGGATGAAGAATTCAGGAAATCCTGGGTGAAGGAGATGGGTGAAGATAATACTCTATGGACAGGAAGTGAGGATGAAAGTGATGAAGAAAAGGGTTCAAAGAGTCATCTTGATAAAGAGATTAGGAAAGTAAGACAGCAAGCTAAAGAGCATGCAGACCTGATTGATGCCGATGACAGTGATGAGTTAAGGAGTGTTTGGTCTGGCAGTGATGAGGAGAAGACACTGTGGACTGGTGATGACATGGATAGTGATGATGATATTCCTACCGAAGCTTACGCAAATGAAAGTAGTGATAAGTACTTAGATAAATTGTTTGAGTTTGATGAAGTTCCTAAATACAGAACCATATCGGAGATGTTGAAAGCTGAAGAAGAACCTGAGGAGTTGTCACCAGGAAAGCAAGCTAGGAAGATTGCAGTTGAGAATGCTTTAAAGAAATTAAAGAAAGGTCCAGATGGGAGATACACCAATGTATGGGAGGTTATGAGTGATATAGACATTCTAATTGGAGCATTTGAAAATGTTGTATCAGGACCAGAGTATGCAGAACTTAGACAAGGAGGGCCTAAGAAACTAAACATGCAGTTTTTCAAGGACATACAAGCACGTATGAGAGATCCAAATTACAAATACTCACCTGAGTTAAAGTTGAAACCAAAGAGTAAACTGGTTTCCAGAAAGAAATGGCAAAAGGCACAGTCTAGAAGGAGGAAAGCACAAAAGAGATAAAGCTATAGTAGTATAGTATGTTTTCTCAGCATTGAAACAAAAGTTGGGTTTATAATGTTGTAGCACCTTTGTGCTGCTTATACTAGTTCCTTAGTGGATGAGAATCATGTATGTAAATTGATTGGTCATTACATTTCTAAATGTTTTACGAAAATGTTCTGAAAGTAAATGGTGGCTGCTAGAGTGCTGGGCTCATTCCGAGAACTAAAATGTAAAAACCGCTGATTTTATTTTTTGTTGGGTTATGAAAGCTTTAATTTTGTTCTTCACAGTATACAGATGAAGAGGGAGATGTTAATTCATATGAAAGATTCATCATATTGACTTTTGAGCATTTCTAATGGTATAACTCAGTGGAGTTGTTTAACTCTTTTTTATAGGTCCTATCATGTTATTTCACCTTTTTTTTTTTCATTTTATATTACTTCAAGTATCTCTACATTTGGTTCAAAAAAAAAGTATCTCTATGATTAAATGGTGCATTTTTTTAAAAATTCATTAAATGGGTCCTACAAGTCATCTTGCATCTTTATTTACATTTATTTTTATTTAATTTAAAATATAAATTCATTTGTATTTAATTTTGAAACAATAAATATATAAAACAATTCATTTCTCTATCTTTTTTCTATTGGTGGTTTTTTATATAACAATCAGTTGCTTTTATAAGCAACTTTTCTTACATGTGACATCCGTATTAGCTTACTCTAATGGTGACATCCAAAAAGAACTTTCCTTAATTTTAAAAATTGATTAAGCAATTGGGAATTGCTCTTAGGCCAAGTGCACCATACATTTTGCTCAAAAAAAAAAAAAGTGCACCATACATTTAGCTCCATAATTATGACGTGCTAATTTTGAAAATATTCCCTTCCAATACAAAATGGGCTAAATTTTGTTTGGCGTAAGACAAACATTTTGTTGAATTTACTTGATAAACTACAAATGGATGAAATAATTATTTTTTACTCTTGATATTTCTATTCCCATGAACACATATCAAATTTGAATTAGATCAGCCTTATTGTTAGACTGAAAATGAGCCGAGTTAGGTTAGATTTTGCCTATTTTAGTTTAAAGTATATTTTGCATTGTAATGGGTCATACTGAACCTGTTTTTTTTTTCTGCATGTTAAAATAATCTATTATTTGCAGCGTTCATAGCAAAAATAAAAAAAATCCAATCACTCTAGCTAGGCCCAAAAAAATTATTTAACAGAATATCATGATATATAGCATAAAATAGATTTGGTGCGGTCGCATTCACCGCATTCGACAAATCGAAGCCATTGGATGAAGATCGGATGATTCACATTTTGAGTTTATTTTTTAAATCCAATTTATCTAGTTTAAATATGACTTGTCCGATGGGTCGGACGATTCCAACCTACAAAATGCGGTAAATGCATGAAATGCCGACAGCAAGCAATCTGAATCCATGTGTAAGTCATGGTCTCACGGGTAACAATTTTATCAATGATTTTGTTTAGCAACCATTTGCTTTTATACTATAATAACATGAAGAAGCGGGAGTCATCATCATAAGAAGAAACGAGCAATCTATAAGCACCAAAATAAGAAGCCTTGATGCTAGGGCAAATAAGTAATTTCATAATTTTATAAGCATTATATTTTGGTTCCATTACATTTCATCCAATTTGGGATCCACCCATGGATGCCATTGTGTGGAGAAATTTTTATATATCATGGGTTAGTGAAAGGAGTTGTCTTATGATATATATATTTTTATTTATTTAGATTTCTTTTCAATTAATATGAGGTGTTTTTATTTTGATTAATAGTAATAAATAAATAAAAAATTCAAAAACAAAACACAAAAAAATAAATGAATAGTATAATAATTAATCTATTTAATCTATTTTCTATATATGTGTATGTTATTAATTTATAATATATAATTAATAGTATATTCATATGATATTTATATCAATGTAGATATATTTAATATATTTAAAAATGTTTTACATTAATATATTCTGTATTTCCTATAATTAATTTTCTATATAGTATTCCTATTTATAGAATTATAGAATATTTTATATTTATATAATAAAATATCTTCTTTTTATATAATATATATGCATCAAGTAACCTCCACCTAATAGTTGCATACTAATACTTTTTGAGGTGTAAAGATCATCGAAATGGACTTTATCTTTCGCCAACCAAACCTTTTTTTATACATACGGCAAGAATCCGATCCATGATAGCATGCTTAAAGAACTCAACTATCTAACAATCATGCTAATAATATTAGATAATATAATAATGAAGAATTAGATAACAATAAACAATAATTTATATTATATACTATCAACTAATCATAAATTGTCACATTATTAAAAATGTTTGACTCTTCTCTTAACTATCTTGAAAGACTCTCATACCATAATTTATAATTAGCTAACAATAATTTATAATTAGCTGAGAATGTAAAAACTAAAAGGCATACCAATTAAACTCAATAATAAATACATGCAACTTATACATAAATCCTAATAATATATTAACTTTAAATTTGTTATATAAACTTTTTAAAACTTGAATGTTAATAAATCAAAGAATTTAAATTTATAATATGTATGTCATATCAATTATATATTTTTTTCACACATACATATATAATAAAACATTTAGTTAATAAATGATAATTAAATACATATTTAGTTAATAAATGATAATTAAATAGATATTAAAAATTAAAAAATTCATGTGTTGCAAGTAAATAAATATGAGAATACCACCACAATAATTTAGCACACATTGCATATTTAACACTTTAAATTTTCAATTAGAAAAAGTTATTTGGCTCAACAAATTTCGTGGTTCAATTTTAGGCTTTTGGTAAATCACAGATAAATTTTTAAATATTTTAATTATTGTAACTTACTATATAAAAGTGATTTTTTTACACCATCCAAACGAAATAGATTATCTTAAAATCACTTTTCAGCAAATAGGCCCAAACAAAAATAGATTCTAATTATAATCGATTATTACAATAATCGATTATACAAAAATCGATTTTCAGCATAATATTTTTTTTCCAACTTTTCTAAACACACTCCATTAATATTGAAAAATATTGAAAATTTTGTGAATTGCTAATAAATGGTTAAAGTTCAAGTACGTAAATTACAAAAATTAAAACTCGAGAACAATTCACACACGATAGTACCTATAAATCCACGAATTGTATAAAGTATATTATATTTAACATATGATTTGTGAAAATCCAACCACAATATATTAGAACCAAAGTGGTTATGATTAATATAATCTCTTAAGTTTTGATGTTAACATAAAGATTAAATTTATATGGCAAAGTTGAGTTATGGACTAACTCGTCTATTCTAGTGTGCAGGACTGTTTTGAATATCGCTAGACGAGGGAACTAGCCTAAAGTTCCTTAGTCCAAAAGCATTGCCGGTCCAAACTATATTCGCTAGAGAGCCACTAATCTCAACTAGTAAAGAGTTAGGCTAATAGAGAATTGCTAGACGAGCCACTGAAAATAACTAGTCTAAAAACAAGTCCAAAGACTTGTAGTCCACGTGAGAAAAGATTTTAGAAGCTAGATGACCAGTTAACTAGACTACTCGGTAAAAGCAAGAATAAGTTAACACTAGACTACCCAACAGAACAACTAGACGATCTATCAGTAGACTACCTAGTTGCTCTGTTCAATGTTAAAAATGCACATCCAAAGATGTATTGCTTATGAACCCGTCTAGTCAATGCTTTTATTTTAAATGATTGATTATTTAATTTGATTGTTTCTATGTCTTCTCTTGTGTTGTTTCGAATGTTTATGCTTTGTTTCTTGGTAACAGAAACATAATACTATCGATTACACAAATGCTTTGTACTGTGACATAAGTTGCTGCAAAGTTGACTCGGTACAAAGAAGGAAAAACAAAAGGTATAACTTTCGGGTACAACAGAGAAGTGACAGTACCACTTTTAGCATTTCTGATTACCAAGAGTGCTTTCCTGAAGATCACATATCAAGTTGTCAGACTCAACGGATCCTAGCATTTAATGCTATCTCTAAAGGGACATTTCTTGAAGATCGTTGAAGAAAAAAGAGCTTAAGCTGGGCTCCTTCAATAAATATTGGATGACCCCAGTGAAAAAGGTTAACCAAAGAATAACGAAGCTCTGATATTTGAAAGTGTCAAAACTCTGTTAAATCTTCTCTTGATTATATTCATTGTAATCTCTGATATTAACTTTCATTCTCTCACACATAGTAAGTTCTTAGATCAAACTTTTTAATCTTTTAAGTTAAATAGAGCCTGAAAAGGCTTGACTGAAAAAGAATACTTGAGTGGAGAGGTGTTGAATACTTGTAAGTTTCTAAGGCTGAAGAGGCAAGTAAAAGAATACTTGTAACCTATTGGAATACAGTGGAGAAAAACTTCAAGTAGAAGAGACTGGACGTAGCTCTTGGTTGGAAGAGAGTGATTCAGGATAAAATCGGCTTGTATGAATCTCCTATCATTATCTCTTTACCGTTTTCGTTTATATTAATTGTGAGGATTTGATATTGAGTTTATTAAATCTTTGAAAACATTTTTATTGCGTGATCTTAAATTTCGCTTGTTTGCAAAAATGTTTTCAAAAGCATTTTCAAAAATCTGTTAAAAAACACAATTTAACCCCCTTCTTCTATTTCCTTGTATCAACTTCACAATAAATTAACAAATATGATATTTTGACATCAAAATTTGACACCATTAGAGACATCGTAGTTTTGAGTGGGTTACGAACCAATGAAATAAAGAGAGAAAAATAGTAAAGTGATAAACAAGTGTTGCATGGTATAGATATACGGTGTTTGTATCAAATTTTGATGTCAAAATACCATATCTCATAAATTAATGCACTTCATGTTTTAGTATTTGGCATTTGTACCAATGATTTTCACTTCAATATTGATTTTTTTTGACAAAACTTCAATATTAATTTCTTAAGTCCTCCTACCATTCTGCAAATTCTCAAGAATCATCAAAAAGAAAATATTGCAATTGTGAACAATCAAAAATGGAATTTCTCCTTCAGCAAAAAACAAATTAAACTTCCCATATTGTTTATTAATTAAACCAAGGGCCCTCTAATGATTTTTTTTTAAAAAAAAAAAAAAAACTCGCGTAGGTAGTTGCTATTCATTTCAACGTAGCTGCAATAATTGAATTGCACTATTCCATCTAAACCACGTTGAAATTAGACTGAATAACTTCAATAGAAACCAATAAATCACTAATTTGTGCTATCTAATATAAAATAAACACACACACACACACACATTTTTTTTTTGTTGGCTCAAACACACACACATTAGAGACAACGGAAAACTAAAGGGAGAAACGTATAATAGAAAATATACTAATGCATCCATCATAAATAAACAAGAAATCTACATATCAAGTGGTATATTAGTGTCACACAACCAATACATAAATAGCATATATAATCCCTGGTATGTAACCCAGTATGGTCAGCACCAGAGCTATCCAGAACTCCACCTGCATTATTTCCAACCATACAAAAGAAAATTAATTTTAGACACATAATATAAAATTAATCGAATAATTAATTCCTAATGAAATTAATCACACTAACAATGAATCATTGTCAAACTCAAAAAAATATAATAAAAAAAATTATCAGAAAACAGAGATAGAGAGAAAGTAAAATACTCCACAGCCATAACGAAGGAAAACACCAACAGGAGGTAGCAATATTGCTAATATCACTTCAAGGAAAGTTTCTGCACCCATGATTTTCTTTTATAAAATTGAATTGATTGAGTAGCGTCTAATGAACTATGATGAGATTTGAAATCAAATCACTCACCGTAGGAGAAAGAAAATGGAAGCGTTAAACTAGTAGTGTAGTTTTTGGAGATTACACGTGCCAAATATACGCAGTTTGTATGCCACGTGTGCTTTGGCATGACACGTGTGACCTTTCAACGATCTTATAGCTTTCTCCATTGACTAGTGGAACTAGTGGAATGGGAAAATCGATATGAAAAGGGAAAATAATAATTCATCCATAAAAAATAAATAAGACACGTGTTACAATCAAAGATTCTAATATTATTAAATTATTTAAAAAATTAATTATTATGTATTATCAGTATAAAAAAACTATATTATCAATTAATCATAAATTATAATATCATTTAAATTATTTGACTCTTATAATAATTATTAATCATATTATATAATATGGTTTACAATTGGGCATCATATTTACTAATATATACCTCTCGATAATCATTCATTGTTAACATGATCCTTTTCTATATTATAGATGATATACAATGAAGATGTTGAAAAAGAGGATGTCATTATACATTTAGACTTAATTGTATTTTTGGTTTTGGTCATATGCGATTTTGGTCCCTAAAGTGTTTTTTATGTACATTTGATCCTCTTATTTTTCAATGTTGCAAATTTGGTCTTTCTGTCCAATGATTGACAATTTTTCAATGATCGACATAGAGGAACCACTCCTCTAAGCTCACAGAACCTTTGGTTGAGGTTCCCTCTCCTCTATCTCTCAAATTCAACATGATTCAATGGTTCCTTAGTTTTAACCTCCTTTTAGGACCTTTTTTTGGGTTAGGACCTTTTTTGGGTTTCATCATAGGGTTGTTTACATCATAAGCTCAACCGGGGGTTCTATGTGCTTAGAGCAATGATTTCTCTTTGTTAATCATTGAAAAATTGATGGACATTAACCGGAAGGAATAAATTTGCAACATTATAAAAATAAGGGGACCAAATGTGCACAGAAAAAATTTTAGGGACCAAAATCGCGTATGACCAATAATAGGAGGACTAAAAATGCAATTAGGTCATACATTTAACAGTCTATGACTCAAATGATTTTGATGGACAAGGACGACAAATTCAACTCATTGAATAATGAGCTTATGAATATTGAGTGCTGAGTAATGATATTTGGACACAAATTTTGACATCATATATGAACTATATAGCTGATGGGGTGTTTTGGGAGTAATGAAATACATGATGAGAGAGAAGAAAATAAAAAATAAGTGTTGTAGAGTATTTTTATACGGTGTTGGATACCATTTTTATGTCCAAATATCATTACTCGTTGAGTGCTTAAGCATGTCAAGATGGATCAAGACAACAAATTCAACCCATTGAAAATGAGCTTGCGAATATTGAGTGCTTAAGCCTTTCAAGACTTGTATTTGTACCTGGAGAATGCTAACTAATGCCCTTAGGACATTGGTTAAGGAATCAAAATAAGAAAGTTTTTATTGGAAATGTTGTATTCAAAATTTTGAGAAGTGTTATCTTTAGATTTCCAATGAAAACTTACTTTTCTGGATTCCTTAACGAATGCCTTTAGGGCACTTGTTTGCAAGACCGTTTGTATTTTGTTGTTATAATTTTGTTGGCCGCTTAGGTTGAGACTTTAGATTTGAGAACTTATGCAAGTTGTATTTTGTTTTGTATTTTGCATTCTATTGTCATGCATGTTTGATTCTTTCGGAGGCACATTGATTAGCTTATACATGTGTCCTTGTGCACTTTCAGCCTCGATGTAATCCAAAAGTTATCAGGTTTGATATTTGGAAAGAAATATTGAAACTTGAGTGGGAATGGATTCTCTCTCATACTTTACCATCCAATTAAATCTCCACCATCCATCAAAAAGAGGAGAGAGGGTCTTTACACTATAATAAAGGGGGCAAAAGAGGTTTAAAGGTGGGATTTCCCCCACATTATTTCCTCAAGTTATTTTCAAATAGAGAGAATCCATTCCCAACTTGAGTATATTGAATAATTTAAAAAGGTTGGTTAATTTTTTTTTAACCATGATGTAGGTACGAAATATCCACCATCGTTAGCAGTGACTAATCTTCGTCGGGGAACATGTTGGGTACACAAGGCGGGTTCTCCCCTCCCAACCAGGTTATATTCATACGCAAGAGCCAGGATTCAAACCACTGACCATTTGCTTAAGGTGTCCAATTCCCTTACCACTTGGATCAACCACATGTTGGTTAAAAAAGGTTGGCTAATTTGATGATATATGCTACTGCAAAGTAAGATTAGTTATGTGGTTTTTCAATTTTTAATTTTTTGGGGATTTTTTATTTCAATTGAGACAACCCATTTAATCAACCAATTCAGGATGGGTTAAATCGAGTTGATTATTTATTGGCTCACAAAAAAAGTGAGCCTGGTTGATTGTTTATATATTCATTCTATTGTCATGCATGTTTGATTCTTTCGGAGGCACATTGATTAGCTTATACATGTGTCCTTGTGCACTTTAAGCCTCGATGTAATCCAAAAGTTATCAGGTTTGATATTTGGAAAGAAATATTGAAACTTGAGTGGGAATGGATTCTCTCTCATACTTCACCATCCAATTAAATCTCCACCATCCATCAAAAAGAGGAGAGGGTCTTTACACTATAATAAAGGGGGCAAAAGAGGTTTAAAGGTGGGATTTCCCCCACATTATTTCCTCAAATTATTTTCAAATAGAGAGAATCCATTCCCAACTTGAGTATATTGAATAATTTAAAAAGGTTGGTTAATTTTTTTTTAACCATGATGTAGGTACGAAATATCCACCATCGTTAGCAGTGACTAATCTTCGTCGGGGAACATGTTGGGTACACAAGGCGGGTTCTCCCCTCCCAACCAGGTTATATCCATACGCAAGAGCCAGGATTCAAACCCCTGACCATTTGCTTAAGGTGTCCAAGTCCTTTACCACTTGGATCAACCACATGTTGGTTAAAAAAGGTTGGCTAATTTGATGATATATGCTACTGCAAAGTAAGATTAGTTATGAGGTTTTTCAATTTTTAATTTTTTGGTGATTTTTTATTTCAATTGAGACAACCCATTTAATCGACCAATTCAGGATGGGTTAAATCGAGTTGATTATTTATTGGCTCACAAAAAAAGTGAGCCTGGTTGATTGTTTATATATTCATTCTATTGTCATGCATGTTTGATTCTTTCGGAGGCACATTGATTAGCTTATACATGTGTCCTTGTGCACTGTCAGCCTCGATGTAATCCAAAAGTTATCAGGTTTGATATTTGGAAAGAAATATTGAAACTTGAGTGGGAATGGATTCTCTCTCATACTTTACCATCCAATTAAATCTCCACCGTCCATCAAAAAGAGGAGAGAGGGTCTTTACACTATAATAAAGGGGGCAAAAGAGGTTTAAAGGTGGGATTTCCCCCACATTATTTCCTCAAGTTATTTTCAAATAGAGAGAATCCATTCCCAACTTGAGTATATTGAATAATTTAAAAAGGTTGGTTAATTTTTTTTTAACCATGATGTAGGTACGAAATATCCACCATCGTTAGCAGTGACTAATCTTCGTCGGGGAACATGTTGGGCACACAAGGCGGGTACTCCCCTCCCAACCAGGTTATATCCATACACAAGAGCCAGGATTCAAACCCCTGACCATTTGCTTTAGGTGTCCAAGTCCCTTACCACTTGGATCAACCACATGTTGGTTAAAAAAGGTTGGCTAATTTGATGATATATGCTACTGCAAAGTAAGATTAGTTATGAGGTTTTTCAATTTTTAATTTTTTGGTGATTTTTTATATCAATTGAGACAACCCATTTAATCGACAGGATGGGTTAAATCGAGTTGATTATTTATTGGCTCACAAAAAAAGTGAGCCTGGTTGGTTTGGCTCACATTTAGGCCAACACATGATGGGCCAACCTGGATAAGTCGAGTTAGCTCACTTTGACTGCTCTAATTACTATGACAATTAATGTATTAAAATTAAAACCACTAAAATACTCTTAGTAAAAAATAAAAATGCAATCTCAACATGCTTCATCAAGTTCTTCAATCATTTCTATTTTTCAACAAGGGTTGATTACCAGTGTCCACTGTTTTAGGAATAAAAAAGAGTTAAGTCTATGTTGGAAAACTAAATACAATAGTTATCATGATATGAAATACATAATTTCTAATACAAAATTACCCTTTTTGATTCCTTAACCAATACTTTTTGGGTAGGTAACTAGTTAGCATTTGCCTTTCAACAATTAAATACATAAGTAGTTATAAACAGTTTGGAACAAATTGAATATGATGATACAATATTTTTCAGACAACAATAACATAATGGCAACATGACTGAGATTTAAGTGACTACAACCTCCAATCGAAACCAAACATTATATTCAATGTTTAAAAAGAAATTATACCCAAAGAGAAATAATCACTGATATGCAACAAAATAAAGTTATAGTCCTCAGAGAAATCTTTATGATGATGACGACCATCCAATTGAAGTAACCTGAACCACCAACACAATATCGAGTGGCTTCTCTGGCTAAGATGAATCAAATGCTACAAGAAAAAGACTCTTGAGAGTAGCATTGGTCTCCCACCCTTTCTTGAAAACGAGATGCAAACTGAGAACAAGTTTGTCCATTTTTTTACCATGAGTTAGGGTTTGATCCGACCCGAACACCTCAAATCGAATTGGGTTCTGCACACCCCTATTGATGACGATAATGCAACAACAATAAAATATGCAATAGGTACTTTTGTGGCATGACCAATCAACCTCGTTCAAGTAGGATATGTTATGGTATGTCAATAGATAGGATTTCTTTTAATGTACTATATGCATATTTTTATTTCATTAATTCACTAATTGTTTCACTTAACTGTAATATCTGCAAAATCAAGAAAATCCAAAAGGAAGGGAAACAAAAAGTCGTGGAACACAAAGCTATTATGTAATACATACAGATTGGAGCAAAAGCAAGCAAAAAGTACATAAAAATTTACCAACAAAATGACCATTGGTAATAAAAGTGACTTTCCAGAATCCACGCTACTGATGGCATAATATGGAAAAAAAAAAGATGTAAACACAAGAAGGAGGATGAATTGAGCTTACCAAAACTTTTTCCCAAAAAACAGAGGGAAGCAGACACTTGCAATAGCTATTAGACACATGATTTTTAAAGTAACCTTTAACAAAACAAAAATTTGTTCGATGCATATGGTTTATCCCCTGGTTAGGTACAAGTTAAATAATAAAGCAATATTTAAAAGCTTAAGGATAGAGAGAATCACAGTTAGAAATTTAGCCTTGTTCACCCTTAACCTTGAGCTACATCTGGTCATTGGCTTTAACAAGATTTTCACTATAATTGATCAAGTTACAGACTCAAGTATGTTTTCCTCGCCTAGTTTCTCCATGATTAACAACAACAACAACAATAATAAGAACTATTCTTTTCTCACCTAAATTATCCAAAGTCTAATGCTTAGAGAGAATGTAAAATAAATTGTTTGAAATACAAAATGCAAGTCTTCCAGAAACACTCAAATAGTAGATGAATATGAAAGTTTGGAACTATTGCATAATTCTCTACAACTATTCAATTGAAAAGATTCATTAAGTGATAATTTCATAATAATGTATGATCTTATGGTATCTTATTTTATTTTTTTGGTTTTTGGCTATGTTATTTGAAGATGGTATAGTTATGTGTTATATGTAGCGAAAGGAGTGTTAATAACATACTCTCTACCACTCTCTTTGTAACACACTATCTTCTATTGGTTAAAATTCAAACATGTCCTACTACTTTGGAAATGGGTTCAGCTAATTCATGTGGGATAATATGTGTTGGAAAGAAAGTGTTAGAGAATGTGTTGCTAGCATTTCTCATGTAGAAAACTTCCTTATACTGGTTGGATACCAAAACCGTAAATAAAATTGGAAGGTTTGAAATAGATACTAAATTATTACGAAGTTCCAAACATTGAAAATGATCCTAGATCAAATAAATAAAAGGTCAACTTGGGAAAATCACTTCATGTTAAAAAAAGGAATGTTTACACATATGAGAAAGATATTGACATGAAGTCCAAGAGTATTTTCCTACCATAGAATGCAGAGTGAATAAGATCGAAACCTTATACTATAATATCTTAGTAATGATTCTAGTGAACTCGTTGGAGAGAGAGAGAGAGAAAATAATATAACTTGAAATGTTGATGGTAAATAAATTTTCGTCCATCTTTCTCGAAACTCACATTCTTGTTTTGATATTCATAATAATTGGATTAGGAGAAATTTGTTCTCTATAAATCCCTAATAAAAACCAACCAATATATAACACCCTGAATTTCACCCTAAGTTGATACATGTCGATATGTGTTAGTTTTGACATATGTATGTTGTTATATGTTTGATATGTTTGATCTTTATGCATATGTATATGTTAGAGGTAGTTCAATCTTTGGGAGGGTCTTAATGATGAATTCTTGTCTGATAGGATTCACCTGGCGCAAGTAGGTTAATTCACCTGGCACGACAGAGCAGAAAAAATTCATGTTCCGAATTTCTGCAAAATCCGCCCGGCCTAAGTTCCTATGCCTAACCTAACGATTATGAACCCATCCTAACTTTCCTGAGCCCGGCTTAACGAGTCTGACAATATTACGTTTTGGGGTTTCTGTTTCAGTCTAGTTGGAACCTAATTCATTTTAAACCTCTAAATCATACCCTAAAACTTGGTTTGCACGATTCTAACACTCAAAAAATGCCTCCTTCCCTTTCTCTTTGAATTCCCACCACTTTTCTCTAAAAACTCTCTCTAGGAACTATTCCGTTCACCGTTCTCCGCCGTTCTTCAATTGGCAAACACCACTGCGAACACATGTTTATTGTGTTTGCTGTTTGGATCTTTAAACCAGGTAGAATTCGTGCACCTTGTCCCTCTTGATTTTTCCCTTTTGATTTCTTGATCTAAGAGTTGAATCAAGATATTTTCTTTATTGTTTTTTGAGGTAGTAGACAAGCGTTCGTGAGACGAGATCCAAGTGGTCCTATTCTTCTCTTCCTTTTTGAATTGTGATCTGTACATTAGGTATGGGGGAAGAATCATTATGAATATGTGGGTTTCGAGAATATGTTATGATGAAGGGGTTAACCCATGACCCCTATGTGTATGTTTATGTGTAAAAATGCGTGTGTAAAAATGCGTTCTCTTGATGTATGACCATGATGGATGAATGATGTGATGTTACAACATGTTTATATGTGTTGAGTTCATGATGATAAGATATGTTTGATGAATTGTTACAAATGAATATGTGATCATTCTATAATCGTGATGTTAGGTTAATGTATGCTATAAGAATATGGTAATAGGTTAATTGATTTCCCCTTAATGAACGAGTTATGTATGAGGAGTGGAGTTGATGACCAATGGATTAGTAACAAAGCATAGGTTATGAATTTGAGTGATAGAACCCTTAGAATAGAGAAATAACTCGAATTGTACAGATTTATTGTCTGTCATGATTCTCCCGGCGAATCGAGAGAGCAGTTTCACGAGCTCTCGAGTCGCGAACAGGGGCTCATGAGACAAAATTAATGAAACGAAACTGGGATCTCGAGTCTGCGAGGCGAAACTGATGTCCATGCATCGAGCCCTCTAGTTCACCTAGCGAACCAGGATCCACGAGGCGAATGTGGCTTGATGGTGAAATAAACTAAAAGGATGTAAATCGAGGTTTAGCTAACAAGACAAAGTTAATAATCTAAACGAGGACATTAATAACAATAATGAAGATGGAATAATAGTAGTAATGCTACTAATAATGGTAACAATAAATTGATGATAAGATGTTATAAAGATCACTGGTAATGGTCATGGTTAATAGTCAATGCTATTGGCTACGATAACGATGAATTAACGCTAAGGCGTTGTTGATGGCCATTGTTGATGGTCATGTATGATAATCAATGTGATTGATTATGGTAGCGATAGTTGGACATGTGTTTGCACATGGTTGAGCATAGCATGCATCATTATAATGAAGATGATATGTTGGGCGGAAAGCAAACGATGAAACATGACAGTGGGGCCTCGAAGGGAGTTTTCCCAGCCTTGAGGGTAAATGAATCGGGTGTGGAGGTTCCATTATGGCATGGGCTAGCTACCCGTATTGGAATGTCCGCTCGACCAAGCCTGAGTACTTTGACAGCCACAGTACATTATTATGATTAGGGATATTATTCAGTGGATGCCATCTGGTATGGTGGGTTATCCATGTCGATAACTGAGTACGTATTTCTGGTCGTCTTTCCCGAGTTAGGTTTTTGCCATTGGCATACGAAGTGAAGTTGCACCATATTGCATGCATTCTTTAACATGATATAATATGTGTTGTATGAATGTATGTTGTATGTTCATCTTGATTAATATTCCTAACCATCCATGTGTATTCATGATTATGTTTCTTACCCCTCTCTTTGTTATTCTTGTGCATGTATATTGTATATGCAGAGGAGGATGAGCCGGCCACTACAGAGCAATTCCATGGAATTCACTCAACTAGTAGATATGGTTGCTTTTAGTTGTTAGTTAATTTTCCGATGTAATGTTTGGGATACCAACTCTGATCATGTAACATCGGGATTTGGGTTTTATTTCTTTTCTGCAGTTGTATTTTTTTATTTTTTTTTAAATATTATTTGCATTCTTTGGTTTACTTCAAATATTTTATGAAGTTATGATTACGTTTTGAAACAATGTGACACATGTTACCTTTGTTATGCTTTTATGTTATTTTGATATTATTTGAAGGCATGTATGATTTTATATTTTATATTATCATGTACGGGTAATGGGTGTCACACAATACCCTAAAGTTCCCCCAATTCACCTTCTCTGAATCCTAAAAAACAAAAACCCCAAAGTTGACACATTTCTTGCTTTCTAAAACCTCCCAAAATTGTCCCAAATACTCTTATGCAAACATCTACTACAAAATGATTGACTTAAAAGTTTGAGAGATGATGGGTAGTGGAAACTTGCCCCAATTTGAGAATAGTTGACAAAACATTCAAAAAATATACAAATCTTTGAACAGGTCATGATGTCATTCACTCGCGGTCAAACCGGATAAATCAGCTAACCCGGCTAGAGGTTCAACCACCTGCTGCTGCTCTCCCATCACACGCACGCTACCCCAGGTCCTCTGCTTGATATTTTGGAAAATGTCTCACCAAAACTGCTATTGAAAAGATCGAATTCGTGACCTGTAGAAATAAACACAGCGACGTTACCACTGAGCCACACAGTGTTGTCAGAATAACATTGACATATAATATATTTATACATATCGCTGTTACCAAATTTATAAATTTTATATATATCGGTTCATCCGGTTCAACCAGTGACTCACTGGTTCGATCACTAACCCATTGACCCAGTGCCCTGACCGAGTCGATGACCGGTCCGATTTTAATAACACTACAAATGACACATGTTTCAAGCGTAATTTAATGTGCTACATGAACACTACATTAAGTGCAAGTGTATTATATGTACTGATGTTTGGGATCAAATTGATCATGACAATTATTAAGGGTTTTTCTAACCTGTGCAATATTACACAAGTTTAGCTTCATTAAATGTGTACTTCTAATTAAATTTCTCTAACTAATTAATCAAACTTTTTTGAAAATTGATTTTTTCTCTCCGCTATTTATTATCCTAGTTATTATATGATTTCATTTCCCTATATAATGTCTCTCTCAAGATCCATATCCTCTCTCCCCTATTTATTACTATCAGATATATCCCTTTTGTTGTGCTTGACTATATACTGTATCGATTAAAAAAAAACTATATACTTCATCGAAATCAAGTCCATACATATTAGCATATTGCTCATCGCGCGGAAGCAAGTTACAGGAGCAAGCTCACCTTTTTTTTCCTTTTTTTTTTTTGGTTAACGCAAAAAACTCCAATATTCAAGAGCAATTTACAAGAAGCAAATCAAACATCCAAATATTAAAGGAAGCAAGTATATATTCATAGTTAAATGTTAAAGGTTCTGGAAACAAAAATCACAAACATAGCAATAAAACACATTCTCAATATTGAAGGCTCTAAAGCAAAAACTCATTCTTTTTGGTTTCTAGTTTCAAAATATGACTCCAAAATTTTAACTTAAGACTTTAGATAAAAAATAGGATTTAAATTTTGTTGTGCTTGGGCTTCCTTCTTCCTCTTATTTGTCATTGTTGACAAAAAATGATTTTCTTTATCCGGGCAAGTTGTAACATTGTGGCCACTTCTCTTGCAAAAGGTAGAATTTCTAGCTTTCTTCACCAATTCCTTTCCACCTTTTGATCGTTTTGTCTTGGGACGACCTTTTGTTGTTGAACTTGGAGGATTTCTAATAAAACCAACAACCTCATCCTCAAAATTACCAATATATGGGCCTTTATTTCAAGACCCTCCTTCACTAAGCATCGAAACAACTTCGAGCGGTCTATGAAATTCATCACGGCACCAACGTAATGGCAAGTACCTAATTGGAATCTGAAAACAATCTTTATGAAGGAATATTGTCAATACATGCCGACAAAGAATACCCCCAAATTCAAAATGCTTACAACTACAACCAACCACATCACTATCCCATAAGACTTTATGCTTTTGTGAATGTTGCTCCTTGTAATGTTTCACAATGAATTCCATGTGATTTTCTTCACATATCCTTGGCACGCTTACAAAACTGCAAAAGATCGTTAGCATCATCATCCAATTTATCTTGGTGAATCTTATTGAAGAAGTTATGAATGTCTTTCTGACAAAATGGAAGATCCCCATGCTTTACATTTTTCTCAAGTTCCATAACACATTATTTTCTTGACTGAAAGACCAACTTCTTTTAATAACAAAATTCGTTTCTCATCTTCCCTAGACATGTTGTGGTATAATGCAATGAAACACTCTTGCTCCGGAGGTAATAGTTCATGATTGTGGTTGGATATAAATTCAATAACCTGCCATTCTTCTGGGAAAAATCTCAAAGGATTTCTTCAATTTGATTGTCATGACAGTCTTACATCCACATCTTGAAGATTGTCTATTTCGTTGCTCTTTAGATGAGTCATAAATTTTTTTATCTGGAAATCCTCCACGATGACAAAAGTAATCTCGCCCATTTACTGTCCTATTTTTATTAATAAATCGACCTTTCCGAGAACCCACTCCTTTTGGCATAATTCTCATAAAACCTAAAAGCTTCTTCTTCACTCAGAAAACATTGTCCAATAAAAAGTTCAAAAGAGTTTTCGAGAGCAATTGCTTGTGTACCTTCGTAGTCATCTTTTCTCATATCAACTACTTCACATCCAAAATTATCATATGGTTCATCATTTAGAAGATTGTTCAAATCAATCAAATTTGTGACTCTCAACCTACATGAATAAATCGATACTACTATTAGAATTGCTAAAAATTTCACAATAAAAAATATATTGATACAAATTAACTTAACTACAAAGAGCATATAAAATAGCAACAAGGTGGACAACTTTAATCTGGCACTACGTCAACAACTTTGTTTTATTCAAAGTAGTTCACTATTTTACACTATTTAGATAAGAAAGGTTTACACTATGAAAGAAAGAAACAGAGCCTCTAGAATGTGGGCGTGAAACAACTATAATATCTATAATTTTTGAGGTTTTCTTCATAGTGTAAAGAAAATACATAAATAAGGAAAACAAAGGTAATCAATTACTGAACATTGCCAAGAGGGGAGATTGAAAAACAGTTAACATAGCCATTAGTGAAGATTGAAAAATGGAAGATAGCACACTATAAAAACTGAGACACCCCAATGTCCCATTAAATAAAAACCTAATTTATCTAAAACTTAATCGTAATATTAGCGTTGGACATATATATATAATCGTAATTATTAAAAACTTAAAGGTAAGAACAAAATTTAAACATCACATCACACACATATAAATATAAATACAAATATACTATACTGATAAACTAAAGAGGGTACTCCATCAGTAGGGTCCCAAAAGATACATACTGATACAAAATAGTATAAGCAGCGGAAACTAAAACATCACAAAAGATGCACTGGCCATCGACCCTAAACTCAATGGCTGGAGGTCACTGCTCGCCCTCCAGCATCCCCATCAGGCTCCTCTGTGGCCGGCTCATCCGCAGAGTCTTCTCAAAACGAGCACATAAAAGAAACATACATATAAAAGAAATAGGGGATAAGAAACTATCTATCATCATATATGGAAAATGGTACGTAACATATAAACAATAAAGGCACATAAACATGCATCACAGATATATATAAAAGAATTATATAATCAATCATCCTCGAGATATATTATCATCCTCTACCCTTCGCACTCATGCAACGTATGCTGACGTGGCCACCACCAATCCTGTCACACATCCCCTGCCCGTTGTGGGATGTTAGTCAGTCGTCCAAGCGACGCGTCCCCCAAACACCGGTGCACATTCTCATCCGCGGTGAGAATGCTCATGCAAAGCAATGACACTATAGCTGCACAATACACGTCGGTGCACACCCTGGTTCTCTCTCGAGGGTGCTCATGCAAAGCAATGACACTATAGCTGCACAACCTAAATCTAAGTTGGGACGGTCCCGCGAGGACTTCTGACCTCGTGTGTTCCAAACACACGGCTGTGATCAACAACATGCATCTATATGGATCTTACCGGCATATATCGAATCATATCCTAGTGCCTTAACCTCTCATCACTATCTCATAGCATATATCACCTCATCAATCTCGTCATAATAAAATATTAATTAATTAGGTTAGGCACTTCTAAATCATATATCATACACTCCCCAACATGCATCACTCAAAAATATCAGATATCATCACCTAGATGTCACTAAGCATATTATTCCAAATAAATCATATTATCAATCAGCACAACATGTTATCAACCATAATCAAAATAAATAATAATCACAATAATAATAATAAAATAATACTAACATATTCAAACATATTCTAATAAATATAATAAAATAATACTAACATATTCTAATAAATATAATAACTATAATTTAACATGTTAATCCAAACAGCACACAGCAAACTATTCACACATAATAAAACCAGACAACCTCAGATATCACAAAATTAACCTAACGGCGATAAATCTACAATCTCCATATCATCATCGGTACCACTAAATAGTCCCCAATGTGATATTGATATTGTCTATTATTCGCCCACTAGTAGGGTTTAGGTCGCCCTACGCCAATATTGAATAAAATGTTACTTAGCCATTTCTGATGCTAGATGGTTACTTTCCCCCACCTGAGGTGTCGTAGGCTAGCTTTAGAGCAACGAAACGAGCCCACTCCAATCTCCCCAAATCTGCCTCGTGAGGTTCTCCTACCTCCGGGGCTCCAAAAATTCACCTGAACACATATTCACGAAGTACACGTTACGTGTAGCTCAAATCTGAAGACGGAATTGAAAACAGCTAAACGGATTGAGAGATAACTTCAATACTATCACGGACAGCATTTCGGCATAAAAACATAGACTTACCAAGAAAAGAAAGGTAGGATGATGAAGTAGAAGTCGCGAGGATCACAACGGTATAATTGATTTTTCAATAGGACGAACGGATTGATCAGAATCTCCTCTGGAAATTTCTCTCTCTTTCTTTCTCTCTTCTCCCTCTCACTCTAAAACTGATTTTTCTGGCTTTTTCTGGTGACTTCCACGGAATTCCACATTTAAATCTCTTTTTTTTTTACTGGGCGCTCAGCGCTCAGCGCTGGTGCTTCTGCACCGCCTTAGCGTGCCAATCGTGGTGCGCCACGTGGCAGGGGCCAGCGCTCAGCGCCCACAAGCCTGCGCTCAGCGCTGGTTTCTGTCCAACACTTCTAGTTCCGACGTTTTCTCGCGTTCTGAGCTCGTTTGAAGTCCGATTGACTTGAAATTTGAAACATAGACTCTTCTATACCTAAGGAATAAGACTAAGCCTTCAAAAATACCTAATCTCTTCCACAAAAATAAATTTCTTATTGTGCATTCTTATGTATTCTAAACTGTATAACGGAAATTCTAGTACACTTTCTTATACAATTCAACGCCGGGTAATCTCATACTTTCCATGCAAAGTTCCCAACACCTAAACATGCATATCTGACCTTAAATCAAAGTCTTAAACATAGTTATCCAACATATAAATAATGCCTTAAAACACAGATGTTACATTACTACCCCCCTTAAAAGAAATTCCGTCCCCGGAATTTTACGTACCTTAGAAAAGATGTGGATACTGCTGCTGCATATCTGCCTCACGTTCCCAAGTAGCATCTCCTGTAGTCTCATCCCAAATGACCTTGACCAAAGGAATCTGTCTACCGCGAAGTTCCTTAATCATTCTATCTGCAATCCTAACCGGTAAAGCCTCATACTCTAGATTCTCTCGGAGTTGTATTGACTCAGGCTCAAGTACATGAGAAGGATCAGGATAATATTTTCTCAACTGGGATACGTGAAAGACATCATGAAGATTGGAAAGGTTAGGCGGTAAGGCAATATGGTAGGCTACTGGACCAATCCGTCGAAGAACCTGGAAAGGTCCAATGAATCTAGGAGTAAGCTTTCTAGACTTGATAGCTCTGCCAATTCCAGTCTTCGGAGTGACTCTCAAAAACACGTGATCACCTTCCTGGAATTCCAAGGGTCTCCTCCTCTTGTTACTGTAGCTCCTTTGCCTATCCTGCGCTTCCTTCATCTTTTCCCTGATCTTGCTAACCTGTTCCGTCGTTTGCTGTACCACATCAGGGCCCAATATCTGGCTTTCACCAGTCTCATACCAACACAATGGAGTTCTACATTTCCTGCCATACAAAGCCTCATACGGTGCCATCCCGATACTGCTATGAAAACTGTTGTTATATGTAAACTCAATCAACGGCAAAAACTCATCCCAACTGCCAATGTGCTCTAAAACACACGCCCTCAAAAGATCCTCCAATGACTGAATTGTCCTCTCAGACTGTCCATCCGTCTGAGGATGATAGGCAGAACTCATCCTCAACTTCGTCCCCAAAGCACTGTGCAACTGGCTCCAAAATCTAGATGTGAATCTAGGATCTCGGTCGGAAACAATGCTTAACGGTACACCATGTAGCCTAACAACTTCCTTGATGTAGATCTGAGTCAACTTCTCTAAGCTATAACTCTCACCAATAGGTAAGAAGTGAGCACATTTCGTCAACCTATCGATGATAACCCAAATCGCATCATGCTTCTTAGGAGTTCGTGGTAATCCAACCACAAAATCCATAGCTATACTATCCCACTTCCATTCTGGGATATCTAAGGACTGTAGCAAACCAGCAGGCTTTTGATGTTCTATCTTAGCTCTCTGACAAACCAAACAAGATAAAACATACTCTGCCACTTTCTTCTTCATTCTCGGCCACCAAAACATTTTCTTTAAATCCTGATACATCTTGGTGGCTCCGGGATGAAAACTCAACTTACTCTTATGCGCCTCGTCCAAAATCATTTTCCTAAACTCTAAGTCCTCTGGCACACATATCCTATCCCTAAATCTCAACACACCATCTGGCCCTCTACTAATCTCTGAAATCTTACCCTCATCTATACCTCTACTCACCTCTTGCAGGTATTGATCCTGAACCTGTTTATCCTTAAGATCCCTCAGAAACTCACTAGTAATAGTGATCATACCTAAGCATAGTCTATCCTCACACATCTCCATCCCTAGATTCATATCTCTAAACTGTTCAATCAATTCCATTTCCTTTACCATCATCGCCGACACATGTAAAGATTTCCTACTCAGAGCATCCGCTACAACATTCGCCTTCCCAGGATGGTATTGAAGATCAAACTCATAATCCTTAATAAACTCCATCCATCTACGTTGTCTCATATTTAACTCCTTCTGATCAAACAAATACTTTAAGCTCTTATGGTCACTGTACACATTAAACCTAGCGCCATAAAGGTAGTGTCGCCATATCTTTAATGCGAACACTATAGCTGCCAACTCCAGATCATGGGTCGGATAATTCCTCTCATGAATTCTCAACTGTCGGGAAGCATAAGCCACAACTCTTCCCTCTTGCATCAAGACACAACCCAATCCTTGGTATGACGCATCACAATATACATCAAACTGTCCTAATGGATCTGGCAAAGTCAGAACAGGTGATGTGGTTAACTTTTCCTTCAACTTCTGAAAACTCTCCTCACATTCCTCCGTCCAAACAAACGTTGTACCTTTTCTTGTTAACTGCGTCATAGGCAATGCAATTTTCGAAAACCCCTCAATAAACCTCCGATAATATCCAGCCAATCCCAAGAAACTCCTCACTTCACTAACTGACTTAGGTCGTTCCCACTTAAGCACTGCTTCAACTTTAGCAGGATCTACTGCTATTCCTTCTTTGTTAATCACATGACCTAGGAACTGAACCTCCTCTAACCAAAACTCGCACTTAGAAAGCTTGGCATACAACTGTCTATCCTTCAACACCTGTAACACTGTTCTTAAATGTCCCTCATGCTCTTCCCGTGTACGGGAATAAATAAGGATATCATCTATAAACACCACAACAAACTTATCGAGGAACGGTCTAAAGATCCTATTCATATAATCCATAAACACTGCTGGAGCATTAGTCACACCAAAAGGCATAACTAAATATTCATAGTGTCCGTACCTCGTCCTGAAAGCTGTCTTGGGTATATCCTCCTTCTTTACTCTAATCTGGTGATACCCGGACCTCAGATCAATCTTGGAAAATACCGAAGCTCCCTTTAATTGATCCATCAGATCATCTATCCTAGGCAACGGATACTTATTCTTGATCGTCACTTTATTCAGCTGCCTGTAATCTGTGCACAATCTAGCACTTCCATCCTTCTTCTTAACAAACAACACTGGAGCTCCCCACGGTGAAACACTGGGCCTGATAAATTCCTTTTTCAACATATCATCCAATTGTTTCTTTAACTCGGCTAACTCTACGGGTGACATCCGATAAGGTGCTATAAAGATAGGTCCTGTCCCCGGTATGAGATCTATGGTGAACTCCACTTCCCTCTCTGGGGGCAAACCCGGAACATCGGGAGGGAAAACCTCAGGAAATTCTCTCACGATAGGCATAGAATCTATACTCGGAGTCTCCTTAGATTCCACTGAGAAAAGCATCACGTACAGTCGAGAATCATCACTCCTCATAGATACTCCTTCATTGGCAGATACTATGCTAGAAGGCTCTAGAAATGACAAGGTTTTACTGGAACAATCTAACACTACATGGTTAGCCGAAAGCCAATCCATGCCAAGGATAACATCTATCTGCTACATAGGTAAACAGACAAGGTCCACAAAGAATGTCCTATTCTCAACAACTATAGGACACTGTAAGCAAACATACATGGTAGTCAAGGAATCCTTGGTTGGAGTAGATACAGTAAGGGTATAAGGTAACTGAGAAACAGGTAAATGTAAATGATCCACACACTCATGCGAAATAAATGAATGTGTAGCACCTGAGTCAAACAACACAGACGAGAGCCTACCAGATATCAAGCACATACCCTGGATAAGATCTGCAGATTGAGAGGATTCAGCTCCCCTCACGGTAAACACTCGTCCTGTGGCCTGAGGTCTGGCCATCGACTGTCCTGCTACTGGGATGGCCTGTCCTGCTACTGGGTTCCTCTCCCAGCTCCACCTCTGTAACCTGCAGCTCCTCTACCAGTAGTTGACTGCTGCTGCATCCCTCTCTGCCTGCAATCCCGAGCCATGTGACCTGGTTTTCCACAGTGGAAACAACTAGGCCTCTCTGTGCAATCTCTAATATAATGCGGACCTCCGCATCTAAAACAAACTGGGCCTCTCTGCTGTTGACCCGCTCCACTAACAGGTGCTGTAGAAGCTGGTACTGATGCAGATGACTGAACACTCTGCACGGGTCTAGTATAGGGTCCACGTCTCCCCTGTGAGCTACTGCCTGCTCTCCTCTGGAAACCTGATCTGATAGGGCCTCCACTCCTCTGCTGTCTGTGATCAGCAGCCTGCCTCTGATCTATGCCCTCTATGGCACTACATCTCTCAACCAAATCTGGGAAGCTCTGAATATCAAGCGGCACTATAGCTCTCTGCAGCTCATGTCTCAAACCATCCTCGAACCTCCGGCACATCCAATCCTCATCCGGAAACCTATGATAAAACTCAGAATACTGTATCAAGGCCTCAAATCTGGCTGCGTAGTCACCCACAGACATGTTCCCCTGTCGGAGACTTATGAACTCCCTCTCCTTCTCGCGTCTGACCAACCGCGGGAAGTATTTCTCAAAGAAACAATCTCTAAACAGCTCCCAGCTAATCTGCCTACCCTCTGCCTCAAGTAACCTTCTCTTGCCTCTCCACCATGACTCTGCTCCTCCCGTCAGCATGAAGGCAGCATAAGTCACCTTCCTGTCATCTCTGCATCTCATGGTGTCAAAGATTTTCTCCAACTCCTGTATCCACCACTCGGCTCGCTCTGGATCATAATCCCCTCTGAACTGGGGTGGCTTCCCTTTTAGAAAGGTAGCCAATCCTGCATCCTCTGCCTCAGCATCCCTCCTCCTCTCCTGCTGCTCCTGTAACTCTGCCTCTCTTTGCATCCTCTGAGCATTCTGTTGCGCCTGCTGCAACAGTACGGATGCTAACTCCCGAATAGTCTGGAGAGTCTCAAATGACTCTCCTCCACCTCCAGCTCCTACCTCAGGCTGAGAAGTCTCACCCGCTACTCTCTCTAGGGTCCTACTACTCTCTCGTCCTCTACGTCCTCTGCCTCGAGCCATGATCCTATTAAAAGAAATCATTAACCAACATCAATATGACATATAATTTAAAACTGGAATATAAATACTATATGTCATAGAAATGTCACATTCGGACTCACTACCCAACTTCTAAGCATAGTCGTTATCCGATGTGGATTCAACTAAAATGGCCAGTACACCTTAACCTCACAGTCTGAATAGAATCAAACCGCTCTGATACCACCAAATGAGACACCCCGATGTCCCATTAAATAAAAACCTAATTTATCTAAAACTTAATCGTAATATTAGCGTTGGACATATATATATAATCGTAATTATTAAAAACTTAAAGGTAAGAACAAAATTTAAACATCACATCACACACATATAAATATAAATACAAATATACTATACTGATAAACTAAAGAGGGTACTCCATCAGTAGGGTCCCAAAAGATACATACTGATACAAAATAGTATAAGCATCGGAAACTAAAACATCACAAAAGATGCACAGGCCATCGACCCTAAACTCAATGGCTGGAGGTCACTGCTCGCCCTCCAGCATCCCCATCAGGCTCCTCTGTGGCCGGCTCATCCGCAGAGTCTTCTCAAAACGAGCACATAAAAGAAACATACATATAAAAGAAATAGGGGATAAGAAACTATCTATCATCATATATGGAAAATGGTACGTAACATATAAACAATAAAGGCACATAAACATGCATCACAGATATATATAAAAGAATTATATAATCAATCATCCTCGAGATATATTATCATCCTCTACCCTTCGCACTCATGCAACGTATGCTGACGTGGCCACCACCAATCCTGTCACACATCCCATGCCCGCTGTGGGAGATGTTAGTCAGTCGTCCAAGCGACGCGTCCCCCAAACACCGGTGCACATTCTCATCCGCGGTGAGAATGCTCATGCAAAGCAATGACACTATAGCTGCACAATACACGTCGGTGCACACCCTGGTTCTCTCTCGAGGGTGCTCATGCAAAGCAATGACACTATAGCTGCACAACCTAAATCTAAGTTGGGACGGTCCCGCGAGGACTTCTGACCTCGTGTGTTCCAAACACACGGCTGTGATCAACAACATGCATCTATATGGATCTTACCGGCATATATCGAATCATATCCTAGTGCCATAACCTCTCATCACTATCTCATAGCATATATCACCTCATCAATCTCGTCATAATAAAATATTAATTAATTAGGTTAGGCACTTCTAAATCATATATCATACACTCCCCAACATGCATCACTCAAAAATATCAGATATCATCACCTAGATGTCACTAAGCATATTATTCCAAATAAATCATATTATCAATCAGCACAACATGTTATCAACCATAATCAAAATAAATAATAATCACAATAATAATAATAAAATAATACTAACATATTCAAACATATTCTAATAAATATAATAAAATAATACTAACATATTCTAATAAATATAATAACTATAATTTAACATGTTAATCCAAACAGCCACAACAAACTATTCACACATAATAAAACCAGACAACCTCAGATATCACAAAATTAACCTAACGGCGATAAATTTACAATCTCCATATCATCATCGGTACCACTAAATAGTCCCCAATGTGATATTGATATTGTCTATTATTCGCCCACTAGTAGGGTTTAGGTCGCCCTACGCCAATATTGAATAAAATGTTACTTAGCCATTTCCGACGCTAGATGGTTACTTTCCCCCACCTGAGGTGTCGTAGGCTAGCTTTAGAGCAACGAAACGAGCCCACTCCAATCTCCCCAAATCTGCCTCGTGAGGTTCTCCTACCTCCGGGGCTCCAAAAATTCACCTGAACACATATTCACGAAGTACACGTTACGTGTAGCTCAAATCTGAAGACGGAATTGAAAACAGCTAAACGGATTGAGAGATAACTTCAATACTATCACGGACAGCATTTCGGCATAAAAACATAGACTTACCAAGAAAAGAAAGGTAGGATGATGAAGTAGAAGTCGCGAGGATCAGAACGGTATAATTGGTTTTTCAATAGGACGAACGGATTGATCAGAATCTCCTTTGGAAATTTCTCTCTCTTTCTTTCTCTCTTCTCCCTCTCACTCTAAAACTGATTTTTCTGGTGACTTCCACGGAATTCCACATTTAAATCTCTTTTTTTTTTTTTTTACTGGGCGCTCAGCGCCAGCGCTCCGCGCTGGTGCTTCTGCACCGCCTTAGCGTGCCAATCGTGGTGCGCCACGTGGCAGGGGCCAGCGCTCAGCGCCCACAAGCCTGCGCTCAGCGCTGGTTTCTGTCCAACACTTCTAGTTCCGACGTTTTCTCGCGTTCTGAGCTCGTTTGAAGTCCGATTGACTTAAAATTTGAAACATAGACTCTTCTATACCTAAGGAATAAGACTAAGCCTTCAAAAATACCTAATCTCTTCCACAAAAATAAATTTCTTATTGTGCATTCTTATGTATTCTAAACTGTATAACGGAAATTCTAGTACACTTTCTTATACAATTCAACGCCGGGTAATCTCATACTTTCCATGCAAAGTTCCCAACACCTAAACATGCATATCTGACCTTAAATCAAAGTCTTAAACATAGTTATCCAACATATAAATAATGCCTTAAAACACAGATGTTACAAAAACGAAAGAAAAGGAGATTGAAAAAACTAATAGCATTGTTACTGAACTCACTGTGACACGGTGACCATATGAGGAAAGATGCATGGGTCTTGTACACTTGCCATTCCAAGAATGCTCCTGAGGATGAAGAAAAATATTGTGATAGGAAAAAAGAAGCTTTGTTATAGAAAGCTTTTTTGGAAGAGAGAACCCTTCTGTTTCACTTTTTCTCTTTTGTCCCAATGGTATCTCATCTCATCTTTCCAGACATATAATAACTAAGATAATAAATAGCGGAGAGAGAAAATCAATTTTCAAAAAAGAATAATTATTCAGTTAGACAAATTTAATTAGAAAAGCAAATTTATGAGGTTAAACCTGTGCAATATTGCACAAGTTAGAAATATACCGGCTCATCCGGTTCAACAAGTGACTCACTAATTCGATCACTAACCCATTGACCTAGTATCTTGACCGAATCGATGATCGGTCCGATTTTAATAACACTACACGTGACACATGTTTCAAGCATAATTTAATGTGCTACATGAACACTGCATCAAGTGCAAGTGTATTATATGCACTGATGTTTGGGATTAAATTCACGATGGCAATTATTAAAGTTTTTTTCCCCCTTAAAGTTGAGACTAATGTGACAATTTTGAGTTTTAAATCAAAGTTAGAAACATCTTAGAGACCAAATTATTGTATAATTATGAAATTAGGGTCTAATTTTTGTTTTCTTTTTATAAAGTTAAGGTCGATTCTAATAATTTTTTATAAGTGAATTACTATTTTGATACCTGAAATTGTAAAGCGGTGATAAGTTGGTCTGTTACTTTAAGAAATAGGCTAAAATATCCCTAACTTAAAAAAAGTTCATCATTGATCTAATTTGACGACATTTTTCAATTTGAGAAGCAAAAAGCAATAATTTTTTTTCAATTTGGGAGATATTTTTGCATAATTTTTAATGTGAAGTACTAACTTATCATCGCCTATAATTTCAGGGACCCAAATAATTATTTACTCAATATTTTACTGATTTTTTGTCCTAAAAAACTTGATTTTCTAGGTTGTATGCAGAGTATATATGGCAAAATTACATTTTTAGTCTCAATTTGTCACTCAAACTTAATTTATGGATCTAATTTGTAAAAAAAAAAAAAAAAAAAAAAAGTTAAGAGATCATTTGAACAAGTAACTCAAGGGACTAAATTTTGGCCGAAATTTACTTTGCTTGCAACTCCAACATCTAGGACGAAAGATCTGTGCCACTGCAGACAAAGATTAATCGAATCAAACATGTCGCGTGAGAGACCCAGGAAAACCGCACTACCTCCTGCTCAACAGGTACCCACTACGATCCATCATCATTATAAACCAAAATTGAACAAACTTTGCTCTCTTCTTTTCTCACCAAAATTAAACTCAACTCAACAATAATACACCATCAATAAACACTTGAATCATTCATTTATATATATTGGTTTTAATTCTAATGGAAGTAGTTTTTCTGTAGCACTCAGAAGTGGCATTAGATAAAAATCATGTTTTGAATGATGGGGTTTGTTTTATTTTATTTTTTATGGGCTTGTAAATGGTACCGTGCTTATACTTGAAATGGGGTTTGCTTGAATTGTTATATTATGTTGTCTAAGACCCTGTTTTGGAGTTTCTCTGACTCTGATGATGATGGATTCACTGAGGGAATATTTTGATTCTTTTTGCTTGTTTCTGTTACTTTTTGTTCTATTAAAAAAATAGTATAAATTGTAACTGAAGGGGTCGAGTTGAGGGTATGGGTTTTGCTGTAGTGAGGCAGATTTTCTGTTTGTTCTTATGTATGGTTTCCCTATAAGGTAAGAGATTGTGATTAGATATTTGACTCTCAAAATGGAGTTCATTCGTTTCTGAGATATCTTATTTTTAAAATTTGCAAAGTTTTGTGATGTTCATACTCTCAGTTTGAGTTACCTGCCTCTGCTACATTTGGTCAGTTTTTGATGTGTCTTGAAGCTTTGTATTCTGATTATTTTTTTTTTTGGTTTTTCTACGATTTGAAATGCAGAACATTGATAAGTTGGAGAAGGTTGTAAGCGAGGCCAATTATTATGGAGCTCAACAAATGTACAAATCTATTAGTGCCAGGTTCAAACAGTTTCTTACGTTACTTCTTATTTCTTGTTCAACTTGTTGGCTTTATTCTTCAAAAGAAAGTGTAAATTATCTGCACGCATCGTCCTCGTTAGGTCTTGAATGGGACTTGCTGTTTTAAATGATTAGTGATTTTGGTATAGTTATTTTCTCTTCATATACAAGGGCATACTTATGAGATGAGCTCATATTGTTAAAAGAAGTTATTTGATAGAATCAACTGGTATAAAGAAGAAAGGCTGAGAATTGAATGAGAAGAATTAGGGTAGATATCCCGTGTATTATTCTGAAGTCCCTGATCACTGAAATCAGTGACAATGTACAATGGGAAGGTGATTTCGAGAGCGCCTCTTCTCTCCTAACAGAAATGAGTCAGCTCTGTCCCCTCTCTTCTCCTATCTACTGATCTAACCACCTACAACTGTCCTAACCACCTACAACTGCTCTAACTATTATTAACAGATTTGGGCCCCACTTGTTGAGGCCTTTATTCCCTATGGGTATTCCCGTAAATAACATTATTAATTGGTGATAAGGAATAAGTAAAATAGCCTGAGAAGTTGCAAAAGTTCTTTTTCAGCCTCTCAGAAGGTCAATTTTAGCTTAAATAATGTGAAAGTATCGAGACATTTTGTGTAGATGCGAAATGACATAAAATTTCATATAAATTCAATTCTTTTTGGGAGCTGGATAATGTCATTTCCCGTGGTTTAGATTTTTTGGTATTTTTGGTGTATACTACATTTGTCCAAAGATTTTGGAGCACTTTTTAATATGCCAGTTTAGAGTTTTTTGGAGGAGAAAAGAAGGGAAGTTTCTTCAATGGTATGCAATATATGTCATTATTTGTTGCCTATGATTTTAGAGGAGAGATGGAATATATAAATATATATTCTGTAACCTCTCATGTGGGATAATGTGGTCTTTATATCTTCTATGTGGTGCTCTGCTATGGGCTATTTTAGAGTGGGCTGTTTATTTGTTGGATATACAGAGATATTGGTGATTGTTGCTTATTTGACACGATTTTCTTTATTCCAATTTTTGTATCTTTTTGGATTTATTATAGGAGGATATCTTACCCTCTGCTCCTGTAATTTTATTTTTATTTTCTGGTCTCTAATAAATATTTTTTAAATATAAAATGATATACTATCCTGTTTTCATCCATGTCGATCTGTACGTGAAGAAGTCGCATGAACCTCAGAAGAAAATAGTCATAAGCTTTATTATTTTGGTCTACACCTACTAATACATACCCTTAAGTAAAAGTTGTAGACCTTGATGATACAATCTGCTGCAGATATGTATCTGCTGAAAGGTACTCTGAAGCCTTAGATATACTACAATCAGGAGCATGCATTCAGTTGGCACATGGGCAGGTTATACATTTTCTATTTCAATGTTTTTTAGATATACCTTTATCATTTTTATTATTCTCACTCAGCATATGGGATAAACTATATGATTGTGGCTTTGTGAGTCTATTAGATGAGTACTAGATTTGCTACTTGGTACCTCCTTTTTTCCGTTGACACTTGCTTAGATGAGCAAGCAGAGGGGTGCTTGTTGATGCATGATGGCTCCAATAGCTATATCCTATACAGTTGTGTTATTTGAACATCAAAATGGGACAACAAAATTCGACAAAAAATTTCATGGTTAATGCAGTTCAAAAATGTGGTTAATGAAGGGTTGAGTTTGGTTAATGGATATAAAAAGGTGTTGCAACTCATTAACATCAACTAAACTTCATTAGTCACGATTTTGAAACCACAATTCTCAAGTGTTCAAATATAATCTACTACATGTATGCCAGTATAACCACTTAGCTTTCTCCTCAATGAACATTGGATGTCAGTATAACCTCCTGAATTACATGTTAGCTATGGTATGAACTGTATTTTGCATGATTCAACTTTTTTGGCACATATTACTATTTGCAATTTTCTTTTATAAAGAACAATTCATGAAGAGAGGAAGGAAATATATGACTGAAGGATCAGGAACCCTTTTAAGATATCTGTTTTTTACACACATCTGGTGATAATATTAAAGTTTGATCAACAGCCAAGTTTATAATGAAAATATTTTATTTCCCTTCATCGCAGGTTACTTGTGGATCAGAGCTTGCTTTATTATTTGTGGAGACATTAGGGAAGGGGAAAATTCCTTATGATGATGAAATTCTTGGTGCGCTCTTATCTTGTCTTTTAAACTTTTAATGTTATCAGCAGTTTATTTACCGTTTCTATTTGTGGTGCAATATAAATTGCTTGTTATATCTCCCTGGGTCAGTTTGGACCACTTGCTTTTATTTTATCCAGTTTAGACCTCTATGAAATTTTGTTCTTATTATTAAAAAATAAATATGGTAGACCGTCTCAAGAAAATCTATGAAACATTTCCTCGGGTCCCACTGCCGCAACACTTGAACCACTTGGGGGATGATGATGATGATGACATACAGCAGCTTTCTGAAGCCCTTGGAGCTGCAAAGATCCGTGTGGAGGGCTGTTCCTCATTCTTAAAAGCTGCTATCAGGTGAGATTGCACTAAATTAAAATTCATGATTTTATTTTGCAGTTACTGAGTGCTCCCCTTTGTTATGCAAAGTGAAAGTGAGTTACTAAATATTAACCTGTCTTTTATACAAAAATACTATTGTAACAGTTTATGTTGGATATGTATTGGAGTGTTTAGTTCACATAAAGAGATTAATGTATTAATGTTGCTTTGACTGTAGAAGCTCTAAAAATAATCTTTCTTGGAAATATTTATCACTGAGCATCAGTTCTATTGTAGAAGCATCAATAATTTTGTATGTATCTTTATGCCATTGAGTATTGAGTCCTATTTATCTTCTTTTTGCATTCCCCTAGTTAGTTAGTTAGTTGATAGAAACTGGATCAGATTATAGAGAAAGATAGGGAAATTCCCCTTGCTTACATAATATAGCAGATATTCAAGGCTCTGCCAACCTCCCAAATGCCCAAAGGCCCCAACTATTTCCCAAAATACCATATATCCTCTCTCTCAGTCTCCCCTCTTATTTATAGGCAACATGCATTATTTCTCCTAACTCACTAACTAATTAACTAACTAGCTAGGGGTTACCTATCACTTTGCTCCATTGATATTTTCCTTTCCCCCCCTTTTTTTGATTTTGAGGATCCCATATCCTCCCACTTGTAAATTTTTTTTCTCTTCGTCTTAATGAATTTCTTCTTTCAGAGAAGGATATTCTTTATATACTTGGTTTGATCTTTCCAAAGGTTTAGTTTCCTGGTATTCATCCCCTCTGCTGAACCAAACAGAAAAAATGGTTGCTGGTTTATTCGTAAACATGTGTCTATATATATTAGGGCCCAGCCCAATTAGGAATAAAAAGAAATATAATAGTTAATTAGTTAGAATTAGTTGAGACTGTTATTAGTTAGATGATTCAACTGTATAAAAAGGGGAAGAGAGCAAGGGAAAGAGGATTGAGAATTGTTAGTTTGTAGAACTGAGCAAGGGCTTAGTTGTGAAAGGGGAAACCCTTCGTAAAGGGGAAACCCTTGGAGGAGAGTTTCTCTCCTATTCTTGTTCTTTTTCTATTCAATGTTCAATAAAGATTCATTCTTTTGCTTTACTTTTCCATTTTCTATTCCTGGGTTCCTAACAAATTGGTCCGACATGCCGGATCCCTGTCGCGATGGAGAATCGGGTGGCTACGCTAGAGAAGATGGCTAGTGAACAAGGAGTGAAATTGGCGGAGTTGAAAACTGACATGGATTACATTTAAGAATTGCTGTTGGAGATGAAAACCAAGAAGACACCCTCTGTTGTGGGGGACAAGTCGGTTAACAAGAATGAGAAGTCCACTAAGGAGGAGGCTAAGGGCGGTGATACTAATGAGGAGGAAAAAGTGGATAGAAGGGGCTTAGAATTTGGCAAGGATGAGTGTCGTTCTTGGGCAAAGAGAGATGAATTGACAAAATTCGGTCACAGTAAACTAGTGGGTTGGAATGCTAGGGCAGAAAAATCGTTCGAGGGTCTACATATGTAGCCGCCAGAGAGAGTAGAGTCAGAAACAAAACTGGAATCGGATATGGAGACCAAAACAGAGGATACACCAATGGTAGAAAGGAGAGACCATGGAAGAAGAGAAAGGTAGTGAGGTAGTAGTGGGTCCGTGATTGCAGAAACCACTCAAGCCATGGCCTTGTATTGAAGACGACATGATGGCGGAGGTGAAGAATGTTTTATCTACGACAGCCAAACAGAGGCAGAACTACCTCTCATGGGCCAGGAAACTGGGTTTTGGAAAATACGGTCCGGCTGCTGCAGCCGCCGGAACCTCCAAACTCAAGGACGCCGGGAAATACGCCGGAACCGTCAGTACTTGAACTGCCGGAACTGCTGGACTCGCTGCCACCAGAACCAGCGGACCCACTGTCACTAGAACCACCACACCCGCCGCCACCAGAACCACCGGACCCGCCACCACTAGAACCACCAGAACCGCTGCCACCAGACCTGCCAGCCTGGCTGCTGCCGGAACCCCGGTTGAGCCACTATGGATGAGGGACAAAGTTCTGTGCCTGAAGAAGGAGAGTGCAGCATGGATGTGCAAGGGAGAGCTGCGCAAGGAGAAAGTAAGGAGGGAAGAATTAGACCTAATGGGCCAGGCCGAAATTGGTCTTAGTCATGGGTGTCATGAAGGAGAGGTTAATCTGAAATTTTCTCAAGGGAGGTCATTTTTTGAACAAATGGTCCCAACTCGAATCTTTGAGCAAAAAAAACTACAACCTGAAAATAGATGATGTGTCCTATTTGGCCCTCAAGCAAACTGACATCATTCCTAGTGGAAGGAGGCTGTGGAAAGAGCTTCCAACCTTGAGGACAGGGTTGTTCCAAGGGAGGGTAGTATTGTTAGGGCCCAGCCCAATTAGGAATAAAAAGAAATATAATAGCTAGTTAGTTAGAATTAGTTGAGACTGTTATTAGTTAGATGATTCAACTGTATAAATAGGGGAAGAGAGCAATGGAAAGGGGATTGAGAATTGTTAGTTTGTAGAACTGAGCAAGGGCTTAGTTGTGAAAGGGGAAACCCTTTGTGAAGGGGAAACCCTTGGAGGAGAGTTTCTCTCCTATTCTTGTTCTTTTTCTATTCAATATTCAATAAAGATTCATTCTTTTCCTTTACTTTTCCATTTTCTATTCCTAGGTTCCTAACAATGTAACTATTTATTCGGGGATACAGGCAATACTAGTGATAGAGTTAGCTGTTATTGATAAGGGAGCTTAAAATTCATTTTGTACAAAATAGGGGCAGTGATATGTGAAAGGCAGGGGGAGTGAGTTGTGTTGTGGGCTGGGATGTAAAGATGTGGTACTGTAATCAGAGTTGAGAAATGAGGTATATTAGTAGTGGGTCTGAGGGATAGGTCTGCCGTCTTCCTAATCAAGTTGGCCTAATGTTTCTAAATTTAATCTCCTTACTGAGTGAAATGGTCTCATCTCTTATCTTTCTGATTGTAGTCTAGAGGTGTTCTATTTTTAGGACTAAATAATGTCGTTCATTTCTTCTGCATGTCCATATATTCATGATTCTTTACTCTTTACAATGCTTCGAAGGTTGCGATCCTTATGTTATGTTTGGTTATGATCAAAGTTGGGACTGATATATGCCTGGAACTTCATCAATGCTTGTTAATCTAAATGGCAATTGATGGAACATGGGGGTTTAGGTACAAATATTTAAGAGTATGAGACCATGTCTTGGCTTGCCAAGAATAATATCGAACAAGAATGTCTTGGCACTTTTTTATTGAGGTATATTGGATTGTCTGGAAGTGGAATATAGTTTTTGATTTGACTATATGGACACATTTACTTAGTCTAGTATATATGATGCTAGAAGCAGTCCGTCAAATATGCTCATCCGAATTTTTGTTCCATTTTCCATGACATGGGCTGAATAGGTCATTATTTCTGGATTGATTCAGAGGGTAATTAAAAAGGTTGTCTAGGAATTGAGAGAATATTGCTGCCTGTTACTTTATTCAGGACCAGAAACCAAGTTTATGCTATTGGTGATAATAGTTTTAGGATTTTCCTTATTTCTGGTGGACTCTAGTCTAGTGGTATCTTCCCGTTGCATTCTACTGGGGTAAGGATGGTAGAAAATTACCTAGCCCTCTTTCATATTTCAGTTTTGCATCATCTTCTAGGAACTTTAGAATGAAGTTGTTACGTAAAGTGAGTTGTCTGATCCTTGCTTTTCCTTTTCCTTTTTGTTCTCTGTAAGGCGAATTATATAATTGTACCTAATTAAACAAGTTTATAACTCTACCCCCCCATAAATCATCCATTTGAATCTTGTGGAATTTTTAATGACAGGGCTACTGATATGAATATATATCAGCATAGTTATTTATGCTTGTTTACATTATAATGTTGCCTTCTCTGGACTTATATTCCTGGTTTGCTGTTATTTTATTTAGATGGTCTGCAGAATTTGGAGCAAATGGTTATGGATCTCCAGAACTGCACATTATGCTAGCTGAGTACATTTATTCTGAATCCCCTGAGGTGGTACGTTTGATAATGAGGCTTCAAGTACATCGTGGTTGCTGCTTATCTTGAATCTGTATTCTACTAGGGTTTGTTTCTGTTAGTATATCTACAAAATATCGTAAGAGGGAGAGAATGATTCATAATAAATTAACCTAATCTACTGTTCATAGTATTATTAAATTTCTGCCATGGCACCAAGGTGCAACGGTTTCTGAGTAAGCCGCCATAAAAAATGCGTGGCAATGGCAGGTTTTCTTGTGGTGAATGATCATCAGTACACTTTTTACTTGCAGGAAATGACTAAAGTAACATATCATTTTTTGAGAGGAAATAATCCAAAGAAGTTTGCTTCTACTCTAGTCAACTTTATGGGCAAGGTCAGTCTCATCACATATTCACATTCTGTTTCTTTCTTGTTTGGTCAAACTTCACAAAACTCGGTGGAGGTGTGCCAAACAACTATGCTCATGCTTCTTCTGATAAAACTTGGTTCAACATCAATGCTTGATTTAATTATTGGATTTTTCTAGAACTAATTTGGACAAGTAACTAGGGCATTCCTTTTGTAATTTGGCATAATTCCTAGAAGGTTCAACTAATGTTTATCTATTTTTTGTTGTGTTTTTTTATACATGTTGTAGTGTTATCCTGGTGAAGATGATTTGGCCATTGCCAGAGCGGTTTTGAGGTAAACCATAAAAGCATTTAAAACTTGATACTCACTTTGAGATTCCATGCCATTGTTATTAATTTCGCACTTCTGGATATCCAAGATGCTTGCTTATGATACTTAAAAACCCGTTTTACTCTATGGAATTTATTATGTCAGTTCATGCACGTTGCATTAAACTGTATGTGCTCTCAGGATAAATTTTTGGTTGTTTATGATTCATTTTTACTTGGCTTAAACACTCTGTACTGCAGTTTGTCTTACCATCTTAGTTTTCATTGTCAAAACATGCACTTTCAATTTAGTGTACAGAATGCAAGTTTTGGAGATGGTTTTTTGTAATCTTGAAATTGAAATTCTAGGGATTAGAGATGGAGGAGAGAATATATTTCACTAATTTTAGATTCTAATAATTGTAATGTTGTGATGAACTGATGATAACCTTATACTAATAATCTACATCAACTTCAATGTAGCATAACTAGTACAAACCAAACCCATACTAATCCTAAGATTTCTAAGCAATATTATTCCAACAGTATTAATGAAAAAGTTGCTTGAAAATAATAAGATAATAAAATCAGTCTTAAACTATACTCCTTGATTTTCTGTCTAACATGATGAACAAGGAGAATATTCACTGAATATTCTCCTATTCACTTTAATTGTCTTGGACTAATCGTCATGGATTTTTAATTATTACCCAAAACTATTGTCATAATTTCCTTTATGTGGTCTCTAGGTGGCAGTTGATGAGTAAAGGTCTCTATCTACTATATTCAACAATGTTGATGTACTTGTTACATTTACAATCCTTGTTTTCTTTGGTTAATGTTTAAGTTGTAATTCCTTGCGTATTTCAACATGGTTTCAAAGTCAGAAATCACTCATTTCTTGTATGACAGGTATTTATCTTTTGGTAACCTGAGAGACGCTAACATACTAATGGATGAGATAGGGAAGCAGATTGAATCCACAAAGGTTGAGTTTCCTCAGACAGAACTGATGCAGTTCATCAATTATCTTTTGCCAAACGTAAGCTGTTTATAATGTTTTATTGATTAATTGATCAATTTATATTCTAAATCGTGCATGACATCAAATTGAACGGAACTGGAGCACTGTAATTCGGGGGAAATTGAAAAGTGGCTACTAAATTTCATCTATTACAGAACAAAAGCACTTCGATTCACTTATATAACGAGTAATAACTGTGTTATATAGCTTTATTCTTCATAGTAGAAGAAAATTAATCAGACTAAAATTAATCACCACCTATATTTAACACCAATTCACTTTTTACGTGTAATAGATGAAACTATATAAGTATATATGTATAGTAGGCATATCTGGTGAGACGTGAGAGAACATGGTTAATATGAGTTGTGAGGAGTCATGATAACCAATGTCTTTGATTAAACCACATTAAACAATTCATGTAATGCCTCTTTCTTCAGCCTAGTGACCTACACACCTCTCTTCCAATATCACTTTGTCTTTGTTTGGTCTAACACTACTTTTGCTTGCCTCTTTGGTGGAAATATCTATTTTATAGCACACTCACAGGAAACATATTTTCAAGAAATGAAGATCACTAAAACTAAATTCAAAAGTATTGTTTGAATATAGAGTTCAAGTACATCTAAGCAAAACTGTTTGAAACTAACAATTTATAAAATAATCAATTAATGTTTCTTTCTCTTCAAATTTCACAAAAGTAAATTAAGGATTGTGAATAGTTATATGCAAGTGGGTTAATTGTGTAAAAGCAGCCTATGAATGGGATGGAGAATCAATAATTGACACCCAATCTTTTTCATTTCTCCTTTGATGCAGGATGGAGAGAGATGCTTTGCCTCTTTTTAATATGTTGAGAGCAAATTTTAAGTCAAGTATTGACAGGGAACCTGCATTCAATGAGGTAAGCGGACTCAGCAAGTTTTACACATCCCACCGCCCCCCTTAGTTGTTGGTTAATAGCAATTAGCAAATATATCCACATAATCGCGGTATATGCTTCTATGCAAAATTTGACCAGTCTTTTGATCTTATTCTTATCTGACGATCTCTCTGCACCAAAATAAAAAATTCCACCCACTCTTTGACATGAAATCTATGGTTTAGATGCTAGATGATATTGCGGAGAAGTTCTATGGAGTACAGCGAAGGAACCCCATGGGAATGTTTGGAGATATATTTCAAGGTAACTATTGATACCTTTAATCTGGTATTAAACACCCTGCATCTGCAAAAGTACAAACTTTTGGATATCAAATTTCATAATGAAACTGTTATTTCAAAATCATTTACTACCTTCTGCTTCTGTTTTTTTGGTCTGTGAATTGAGACACGGTTCAGCATATGTTTGTCTTTTTCACGCACTCTCAACAGTTATATTGCATTTTTCAAATTGGAAGTCCACATGCTCTATTATATGGATCATGTTTATTATTTATTTTGTTAACCATTAAGAATAGTACACAGTTTGGTGATAAGATTATATAGCTTAAGGGTAGATAACCAATATAGTACACTGAAGGATAATTAAAAGCTTGAACTCTGATCCTAGTTTCTTGTTATGCAGTTGATGGGGGCTGAGTAATGAGATTTAGTATTGAGATACCAGAGAGAACAGTAACTTCTATCCTGTGGAAGGTCAACCAGTTCGAAGTTATAAAATATTATGTAGAAGATTTAGACAATTGTAATACATTTTTCTTAAGATTGAGCAAATTCTTTTACCAGTGAACAATAGCTTTGTGTAATCTCTTATTTAGGTTTACTTTGATGAATTGTTGTAAAGCTAGTTACACAATTTTGCAGACTACCCTTTTTCAAGAGTTTTTGCAGTAAAAACTCAGTCTTTCATTTCCTGATTGACGGTTGGAATGTTTGTAAAGTCTCCCCACCACTCAATCATTTTGGCCTCTATGCTTGCAATTGTGCTTTGGAAATATATCCTAGGTTCATCAGAGAAAAAAACTTCTGTAGTAAGGAAAATTGTTTGTATTCTAAGGAGCAAGTCTTTCTTTTCCTTTTTCCTCTTCCTAAAAATTTCTGAATGTCATGGATGAGAGTGGAGAGTAGGAACTCGAAGTATTGTTTGTTCACTGAAAAGGGTCTGTCATTTTACTGAGAAGAGGAGCAAGTTTTTCTTTTAATTTCTTACCAAGTTTACACCAATAATTGGTTGAAGACTTGAAGTATATAAATAAATGGTGAAATATAATATGTCTAGAATCCTATTATTCAAAGAGAAGCAAATTGAAAATCCTGGTTTGTTTAATCGCAAAATTGGATTACATTTCAGTTACAATTCTATTCATATTTTAGCCATATAATAGCATCAACATGTAAATACCGTTGTTCTTTTGTATTTTTATTTTTTTTTATAGAGGAATGTTAGTGTTAATGTTAGTATTTTGTTAGTGGGTAGAGTTTGAACCTTCTTTTTCCTTATCATTCCACCCCTTAACTTCCCCACCTCAACCATCAAGTTGAAAAGAGAAGAAGTTGAAAAGCCACACAACCAGAGTTCGGAGAAAAGTTGCTTACGTAGCTGAATTATAGAGATTCAAGAAGTTGACATAGCAACTCTATAGCTAGTGCTTCAAGTTTTATATATTAGAAATAGATTTGGCACTAGTCATAGGTCATTAGATCATAAATTAAATTAAGGTTAAATTACTCTTTTGGTCCCTCATTTGTTTTAAAATATTCAATTTTATATATTAGCAATAGATTTTGCACCAATCATAGGTCATTAGATCATAAATTAAATTAAGGTTAAATTACTCTTTTGGTCCCTTATTTGTTTTAAAATATTCAATTTGAACCTTTTATTTTAAAAATGTTCAAATTGATCCCTCAATTGTCAAACGTTAAGCAATTTCGTCATTTCACTTAAGTTTGACTCTCATTGGAAAACTCCATCGGAATCTATAACATTGGTGAACCAAATTGAACGTTTTTAAAATAAAGAGATCAAATTAAATATTTTAAAATAAATGAGAGACCAAAATAGTGGTATGTTCTAGCAAAATTTCCAGCTTCCGGCAAGGGTCAACCTTAACGGAAAAGATCAAATTACTTAATGTTTAATAATTAACGGATCAATTTGAACATCTTTAAAATAAATAGATCAAATTGAATATTTTAAACCAACGAGAGACTATAATTTAGCCTTAAATTAATTCACATGAAACACAATAGGCGGAAAATAACGGGAAGAATAAATAGTAACTTTTGTGCACTTTCCAAAAAAATTGTGCAAGTGTGGTGATAAATGGCTTGAAATTAAATCATCATTTGACGCTAATCATTGGTAATAACGGATCTTAAATTAAAAATTTAATGATAAATTGAGTTTAATTTTGATAAAAAAAATTATATCATCAATTAATTAAAAATTATATTTTAAGATAATTATTATAAGAATCAAATATTTTTTAATAATGTCTTATAAAAAAAGTATTTGTAATAATGTGTTAATTTATAATTAATTAACTATATAAAAAATATTTATAATTAAAATTAAATCCTAATACCAAACAGGGGTTTGATATTAATTAACTGACGAGGTACCTTAATTCACCAAAAATAAATATTAAATCCTAATAAACCATGTTGGTAAACTGTTTCCAAGCGGAGGCATTTGAAGGGAGATGGAGAAGATAAGGACTGACGAGTGTAGCTTGCTTCTTCATGTTTAAGCTGACACAACACAACAGAGACAACCTTAGAAACAAAACATCATTCACACTTCATTCAGTTCACATGATTGGTCTTCTTAAGTTTGGGTTTACCATCCAAGTGGGTCTTTGCAATGAATCTTGCACTCCCTTCTTGCCATTTGCCCATTCTGCAAAAAGTCTCCACCACTGGACCTCCACAACAACCCAACAAGGTATTCAATTTATATGCTTTTCATCATCAATTCCCTTATTCTACTTCTGTACTACTGCCACTGATGCATGTAGCTGTTGAGCACAATGCTTTTTTTGTTTATAGTTAACAATCCCAATGATGTTGAATAGAAATTTTTCATTTTTGAGTATATGGGTTTGTGGGGCTTGTAGATTTTTATAAGGAACTTGATTTTGTTACTACTGCCTCTGATGTAAGTAGGTGCTGAGCAAAGTTTTTTTTTTTATTATTATTATTATTATTATTATTATTATTATTATTATTATTACTACTTTTTGCTTATAGTTAACGATCCCAATGATGTTTGACAGAAAAATTTCATTTTTTCAGTATATGGGTTTGTGGGGTATGTAGATTTTTATAAAGAACTTGATTTTGTTTTTGGGGTTGTGCTTTGAACAGGTAATCTGGCGGAGGAATGAAAAAGGGTTTTTTGGTGGCATGAAGGATTGCCCTTCTTTGAGTAAGAAAAGAATGTCTCATCTATCTGATGTGAAAGTTGATGGTTATACCTTGCCTTTATTGATGTTATACTATGCAGAGAATGGCCTTTTTCCTCAGGCACACAGTACATGGGAGCAACTTGTAAATAGTTCTTTTGTGCCTTCCATTCAATTCATTTCGAAATTATTTGATGTTTATGGAAAACAAAGGAATTTTGATCAAGTGATCAAAATTCTACATTATGTGAATTCGAGGGATTTCGGTATATCACCTGTTGTTTACTCATTGGCTATCTCTTGCTTTGGACGAGGAGGACAGCTTGCATTGATGGAAGATACGATAACGGAAATGGTTTCGAGGGGTTTCCGTGTTGGTTCTAAGACTGCTAATGCATACCTTTTGTATTATTCCATTTTTGGTTCTTTGAAAGAGATGGAGAATGCATATGGCCGCCTTAAGAGATCTAGATGTCTAATAGAGGAGGAAGCAATTAGAGCCATGGCCTCTGCATATGTTAAGAAGAGAAAGATGTATGAATTGGGTGAGTTCCTAAGAGATGTGGGTCTAGGTAGGAAAAATGTAGGGAATCTTTTGTGGAACCTTATGCTACTTTCTTATGCTGCTAATTTCAAAATGAAAAGCTTGCAGAGAGAATTTCTTAAAATGCTGGAAGCTGGCTTCCGCCCTGATGTTACAACTTTTAATATTCGTGCTCTGGCCTTTTCAAGGATGTCTTTATTCTGGGATCTCCACCTTAGCATTGAACATATGAAACATGAAAAAATCATTCCTGATCTAGTGACTTATGGCTGTGTAGTTGATGCATACTTGGATAGAAAGCTTGGAAAAAACTTGGACTTTGCTTTAAACAAAATGAACTTGGATGATTCTCCACAATTATTGACAGATCCATTTGTGTTTGAGGCCTTAGGTAAAGGAGACTTTCACTTGAGTTCAGATGCATTTTTGGAGTTCAAGACACAAAGGCAATGGACTTACAGGACTTTGATACAAAAATATCTTAAGAAACATTATCAGAGGAACCAGATATTTTGGAACTACTAACTACTTGCCAGATGTTTCAGTCCATTCAATATCTGGCCAGGTTGTTAATCTGAAGAATCTTTTACTGCATTGCGGGATCGGTAAAACCAAGAGCTAAATATCTTTCTTTGTTTTTCTTATGAAAAGATCTGAATCCCACTTGTATACCTTGGTTAGTTATAGACATCCACTATGTAGTTGAAATAAACTTTTAGTTATGGTGGATGCACCTGAGGTTTTAGTGTCAAGGTGGAAACATCCTAAACATGGTGTTAAAGAGCACATTGTCATGCATATTTGAAGTTGAATGATGCATTCGAAAGGAACATCTGATACATCCAATCATGAAGAAAGCTTGTGTAGGAACAAAAAGTTGGTAAGAAATGTGCACTGTTTAGAATTTTGTACAGTTTCTATGTTGGCACCTCCTACCATGTACCAATAGTGGTTTGCTTAGTTGGCCTAGAAATTTCTCGAGGCAAGCATATTTTCTTTCTTTGTAGATGCTATAGTTTTCTTCGTATTGAATTTCATGTTGTTTGACTATCTCAGTTCCATCGGGGTCACCAAGTGTCTCATTAATATAAATTATGGTGATTTTGCATGTAGAATTGTTCAAATAAAATTTTATGGGAAGAAATGTGCCAATCTGTATTTTAGCTATTGAATTTTCAATTGTTTTCTATATATGTTCCGTATGTATTTTCTCGAATGTCAATATGAAAGTCGAAAAAATTATGTTCGGATATTTGCTGTATCTAATATATTTGCTGTGTTTTTTTAGTTGACTGCCATTTTTGGTTCATGAGGTTATAGGTGTTTCTCATATATTAATATAAATATAAATATGCATGTCTGCATCCTGTCTTTCTTACAGAGTTACAGTATTCCCTCATTTTGAATGGACCTTATTTGAAGTTCCAATCAAGTGTTGAATTTGGGGCCATGCATGGCTTTTGCATTTCCTATCCTGATATTGATTCCTTCTAATCGCACCATTTTATGATTGTTGCCTTGCATCATGCATCACGACCATCCCCTCAATAATCTCTCTCTGAATTCTTCTGAATCCATGATTTGGTCAAGGTTTTGAAAACCGAACTGATCATTGAACTAATGAAGAGACTGGTTCACAATTCAACGATTCAACTGTGTTGAACTGAAATTTAATTATAAATATAAGGTGAACATCAATTTAAAAAAGAAAAGTACTTTAAAAGGTTTGATATCCTTACTTAGCATAACTACTTACTAGTTTCAGATTAAAAGGTATGAAGAGTCTACTGCCAATACAACTAAGGCCAATATTAGGTGTGATACATAGCCCAACAACAGGTTGATATCGTCCCTTTGCACAAAAAAGGGAGAGTTGAGAACTTGAGAATGCATTTAATCTTATGACTGAAATGGAAAAAAAAAATTAGTGCCCGACATCATGGTTTTAACTCCGTTGTTAGCGCGCAGAGAAATTTATGTCTAAACTTGTAGAGACAGTGCAAGATGCAAGATGCAAGATGCAAGATGCGAAAACGCATAAGTTCCACTTCCCAAGAACCTGGTTCGGGTGATATTGAGCACTAAGAGAGCAGATATGTAATTTGTGTACTCAAGGACTCAAGGTAAGTACAAGCAAGGAACCTATGATACTATTGGTGCGTTTGGAAGAGCCTATAGAGAGTTTATGAAAATAGCTTATGATAATAAACATATTCAAATAGTTTATTAAAATAGTTTATGATATTTTCATAAGCTCCTTTAGCTTATTTCCATATGCTTGCTAGGGAAGCTGATGAAAATAAGCCGTTTTTAGCTTATTTGAAAAAGAGCTTATGGCATAAGTACTTAAATAAGTGTATATCCAGGGTCAGAGTAGAAAGGAGTTAGTTTAAGGCTTTGTTTGGTTGTGAGAAGAAAATGAGAAAAGAGAAAGACGTGAGAAAGAGTATGAGAAGAGAGAAAATGGTGAGAAATAGAGTAGATTTTATGTGTTGTTTGGTGTAAGGGAAATATGAGAGAAATAGATGAGAAATAAGTGTTTTCTCTCTCCCCGTTGTTTGGTTGGATAGAAAATAAGAAGAGAGAAAAGTAACTAATCAAATGATTTAAATTAATTTTAATTTTTTAAGCTATTTTAAATTAAATTTATTAGTTTAATATAATTATTTTATTTATTTCAATTTAATTTAATTAAATAAATGATTAATTTAATTCAATTTATTTAAATTTATTAAATAATTGAATGGGAACCCAAAAAGAAGGGTACAAAAGACATTTTACATGAAACACTCTCTCCCTCTTCCATTTTCTTCTCACTCGGGGAGAGAAAAAAAATTGAGGTGTGTCCCACCAATTTTCTTCTGTCTTCCCTATTTCTCTCCTCCATCAAACAAGATAAAAGTGTATTTTCTCCTCCTTTTCTCTCTTGTTTTCTCTTTTGTCATTTTCTACTCTAACAAATATATATATATATATATATATATATATATATATATATATATATATATTTCAAGCTAATGGATGCACCGTCGAAGAGATGAAAAAGCATGCCTGATCAAAAATTGACTAGGAAGTTTTTGTAGCATTTGGATGAACATGCTGAATCATGTTTTAGAGGTGGCATTGCAATGAAAGGATTGTTGAGAAAATGGCAGCAAGAAGCTAACAAGTTTCTTTCACTCATGCACACAATAAGGAAGTAAGGAAGCAAGAATTGAATTGCTTTTCAATTCATTACACACACTCTAAAACAATGGTACAACATATGCCTTATATAGGCAAACAAAAATAATAAAATATTAAGAAACTTATCAACTAAGTAACTTAACAACTAAGTAACTTATGAACTAAGTGAACTTAGGAGCTAAGTAATCCGAGTCAAACTTTGCTACTCAAGTCAAAGTTTGCAACTCATGTCAAATTTTGCCACTTCAAGGTCAAAGTTGACAACTCAATTCCAATTTGGATTTGTGCATCCATAAGTGAAGGCTAAGCAACCTTTCTTGTCATGAGAGATAATAATTATTGATTTTCTCAATACTCCCCCTCAATAATTATTTTCTCTTATCTTGGACCTTGTTGTCATGCCGAGTTGTCTTCTAAATTCGTCAAACTTCATGCCATTGAGTCCTGTGAAAATATCTGCTGCTTGGTTATTAGTATTCACAAACTCCATTCTTATATCTCCAAGCAACACTTCTTCACGAACAAAGTGGTATTGAATTTCTACATGCTTTGTACGAGCATGAAACAGCCGGTTGGTGCAAGTTCTTCAAAAGTTATCGTAGCCACGAACTTTCTTGAGCTGCCTTAGCTGCTGCTCTATATTCTGCTTCAGTGGTTGACAACAACACTGTTGGTTGTCTTTTACTGCACCATGATATAGAACCCGAACCCAGGCTAAACACATACCCAGTTGTGGATCGACGTGTGTCATGATCACCAGCATAATCAGCATCACAATATCCAATCAACTTGCAGTTTCCATTTTTCGAATAGAAGATACCATAATCAAGCGTGCCTTTAATGTATCTTAGAATATGTCGAACCATATCCAAATGAGGCTTCTTTAGATTTTGCATAAATCGGCTTGCTACTCCAACTGCAAAAGAGATATCTGGGCGTGTCAGTGTCAGATAAATCAGGCTTCCAACTATCTGCCTGTACATAGAGGAATCTTCTAGATCTCTGCCTTCAACTGTACAAAGTCTGGCATTAGCTTCTATCGGGGTTGCTATGGGCTTACAATCCAGCATTCCAAATCTTTCTTGAAGATCTCTTGCATATTTCTGCTGACATAAGAACAATCCTTGGCTTGTATAGTCTATTTCAAGCCCAAGAAAATGTTTGAGTTGCCCAAGCTCTTTCATCTGAAAACGCACAGACAAATTCCTTTTGATCTGATCAATTTCTTCTGTGTCATCTCCTGTAATGATGAGATCATCAACCTAAACTAGCACAATTGCTAGTTTTTCATTTCGAATTTTAATAAACAAACTCGAATCAGTCGGTGCCATTGCAAAATCATTGCTAAGTAAAAACTCAGTAATTTTCCTGTACCATGCTCTTGGAGCTTGCTTCAAGCCATATAGAGCTTTCTTTAGCTTGCACACGTACAATGGGTGAGACTTGCACTCAAACCCTTGCGGCTGCTCCATATATATTTCTCGATCCAACTCACCATATAGAAATGCATTTTTAACATCCATCTGCCAGAGATTCCATGATTTACTAGCTGCAATTGCTAATAAAACACGAACAGTGGTGATTTTTGCAACTAGACTAAACATCTCATCATAGTCCAGTCCATACTCCTGAGAAAATCCACGAGCTACCAAGCGAGCTTTGTATCTATCAATGGTTCCATCAGGACGCACCTTTAGCTTGTAAACCCATTTGCATGAAATAGGTTTCACATCTTTAGGCTTTGGCACCAGATCCCATGTCTGATTTTGCTTCAATGCAATAATTTCTTCTTCCATAGTCTTCTTCCATTCTTGCTATGTTGACGCCTCATCATAAATAGATGGTTCTTTAACCATATCCAATTCTGCTAAAGCCATATTAGCATATTTTTGATTTGGTTTATGTTGCCTCTGTGATCTTCGAGGTTGTGATTGCATGGGAGCTTCTTCTGGATCATCGGAATGTTCTTCTTCAGGACTTTGATGATGTACTCCGGTCTGCCATGGACTCCTCTCAATTTCAGCTTCATCTTCAATTTTCTGGTGTTGATTCTAAAGATTTTTCAGGAGTTGAAGATGATTCTTCTGGCTTCATATCAAGCTTCTCGTGCATCTTGTCTTCTTCTTTTGTATCAGGTAGAACAACCTGTTCTGGTGACCACCAAGATGATGCCTTATCAAATACAACATTCCTTGACACATGTATCCGGTTTGTTGTTGGATCTATGCATCTCCACCCCTTTCTTTGATCATCATAGCCAACAAAAATGCATCGAACTGCCTTTTTGTCAAACTTGCTTCGAAGATGATCAGGAACAAATACATAACAAACACTTCCGAAGACTCGAAAGTGACTCACCACTGGTTTGAGACTCCATAGCTTTTCAAATGGAGAAACAAAACTCAATCGTGCTTGAGGCAATCTGTTGATTACGTGGCCTGCAGTCTTCATGCACTCGGCCCAAAATCTGGATGGCACATTTTTGGCGTGCAACATGCTTTGACATATTTCTGCCAAATGTCGATTCTTCCTTTCAGCTACTCCATTCTGTTGTGGAGTATTTGGACAAGTGAACTACCTTCTGACCTTATGCTCTCGAAGGTATGTGTTGAACTCATCAGATGTATACTCCCCACCATTAGATGAGCGCAAACATTGTATCCTTCGACCAACTTCACTTTCTGCCTTTTCTTTGAATTCTTTGAACTTAGACAACGTTTCAGATTTTTCTTTCATAAAGAAAACCCAAACACACCTTGAAAAATCATCAATGAAAGTCACCATATATTTTAATCCACTTACCGATGGTTGTTTGATAGGCCCGAACACATCTGAGTGAACTAACTCCAGTGGTTGCTTGGTTCTGAAAGTTGACTCCTCAAATGGAAGTTGATGAGCCTTTCCATATTGACATCCTGCACAGATTGTGTCTGCTCTAATGTCTAATTCGGGACGGCCTTTGAGCATAGACTTCATCATCATCACTTTTAGCTTGTGATAGCTAGCATGTCCCAATCGAGCATGCCAAAGATCTACAGTCTCGTTCTTTCTTATCTTATCTACGTATGCTGACTCGGCTGACATCACGCAGACAGATTCTTGTTTCTTCCCTTCTATAAACGGCGTACCAATAATTTTCACCTCCTGATAGACTTTCACATCATCAGGACCAAACACAACATAGTTACCTGGAGCCGTTAGCTGAGAAACTGACAATAAATTCTTCTTCATCCCAGGTACATGGTAGACACCTTGGAGTTGCACCTGCTTTGAACTGAACTGAGGTACAACCCTAGTTTTACCAATATGACTTATTGGTAATCTTGAATTATTTGCTGTCACGACCACTCGATCTCCTTTATATTCTGATAAGTTGAGGAGCTTCTCTTTATCACCTGTCATGTGATTAGAGCATCCTGAGTCAACAATCCAACTCTTAGTATAATCAATTTTACTAGGAGTGGATATTGCTAATGCTAGCTCCTCCTTCTCTGTCACAGCAACTCCAGTTGCAACTGCATCACCTATATCTTCAATCACTGCATAAGAGGCCTTCATATCCCATTCATCTTCACTATTCTTTTGATTACTTGATGTAGCTGTGTTGCCTTCAGCTGTCCGCCTTTTAAATCGACAATCATGAGCAAAGTGACCCTTCTTTCCACAATTATAACATTCAAAATTGTGGGATTTGCCCTATTTTTTTATTGAAGCTTTGATTCTTGTCAGCTCCCCCTACTTGGTTGCTTCTGTTTTGGCCTTTCTTTGAGTTGTCATACTTATCTGCATGTTGATTTCTCGATTTGTTTTGCCTTTTGTTGCTGAAAAGTGCTTCTTCTTCATTCTTCAGAGAGACACCAGCTACTTACTTTACAAGAGTCTCCTGGTTGGCTAGAAGATTTTCTAACTCATCTAGTGATGGTTGAACTGGCCATCCTTGGATTGTAGTGATGTAACTTCTATATTCAGGCTTTAAGCCATGAATAATGATTCTTCTTTTCCGATCATCATTGATATTTGATGCAGCATCTAACTCAGAGATCTCCCGACATAAAGACTTTACTGAAGTTGACACAGGCAAACACAAGAAGGGGGAAGGGGGGGGGGGGGGTTGAATTGTGTTTGTTAATATTTTTCGAAAACAACCTTTTCAAAAACAGTTTTCTCACACAAAGATAAACAGTCAGAATTAAACACACAGAAAAACAAACCTTTGAAAGAATAACAAATTCAAGTTCAAATCCCCACAGTTAGTATAAACACGTAAAACTAAAGAGATAAGGGATTAGAAGATTCACGCAAGTTGTTTTATCCTGGTTCACTCTCTTCCAACCAAGAGCTACGTCCAGTCCCTTCTACTTGAAGGATTTCTCCACTATTCTCCAAATAGATTACAGCAAGTATTCAACACCTCTCCAGGCTCACAAGTATTTCTTTCTTACCAAGCCTCTTCAGGCTCTACCTCTAACAAAGAGTTTTTGGTTTGTTTGATCTTCTAACTCACTATGTGTGAGAATATGAAAGTTTAAGATTAGATGAATATTACAGCAATATTCAAAATAAGATATTACAGACTTTTACTTTCTGAAAGAATAAAAGAATGTTTGCTCGCAAGAGATTTCTTGAGATTTTGTATATGCGCAAAAAAAAAGTTCTTTCTTCAAAAGCCTTAGTCTTCTATTTATAGAGGCCTTCGATCTTCTCTTCAAAATCATCAACGGTTGTATTTGAATTTTCCGTTTAGAGATAGAATCACCCATGTAATATCCGTTGTGACTCAGCTTGCTCGTGGCCTTTGTACTATATGATAATATTCTTGCATGAAATGGGCACACCTCTGAGCAAATGCAACTTGAAAAACTGTCATTCCTTCTTTGTACAAATTCCAGCTATTCCAGCGTAAAAGGTGACAGGGTACACAACGTTTTGCATTGTACTATTTTGCTTTTTGCAATTCCTTATTTGTACTATGTCTCTCTCATAGAAACAAAACAATAAAACCGTTAATAGCAAATGAGAAGGATCAATATATATTTGAAATAAATATCAATCATATGAATTAAATTCACTTTGGTTCAGATTGAATTAAATACGATATAAATGCTCAAATTCTTCGTCCATCAAAACAATTGTAAAGGCAAGGTAAGTAAGAAGAGTTTTAAGGCTCCGTCCACTGACGTGGCAAAAATTCTTCGTCTACTTAAAACAAAGGTCTTGCCAGAACTTGAGTTACTTAAAATCTCCGTCCAGTGACGTGGCACTAATAAATTAAAGTTATTCTCGGAGAGCAACTCGCGTCTACTTAAAAAGGGTTTTCTTCGTCTACTAGAAACATTCAAGCGCGCGTCCACTGACGTGGCACTTGAGTTAAGTGAAAGCCTTCCAAAGGTAGAGTGGACTCGACCACTCACGGAATCTTTTATTTTAAAGAATAAAATAATATATGGACACAGATTGCAAAGTAAATAGACTTAACATTTTAACTTATACAAAATCAGAGACCTTTAAAGGGTGAAAGCACTTGTTAGATTACTTATAACACTTTGCTATACAAATTTAATCTTTTTTGTTAACATCAAAACTTAGAGATTATTTAATCCAAATTACTTTGGTTCCAACAATCTCCCCCTTTTTGATGATGACAAAAACTAATTAAATTTATTTTGCAAAGTCTAAGAGAGCTTACAAGGCTACCCCTAAGACAAAACATTCATCAGATCAAAGCAGTTAGGCAAACGAAGCTAAGTATTATTTGCAAGATACTTATAAGTTATCAGACCAAGATAGCAGCTTATTAAACATTTGAAACTAAGCAGTTCAAAGCAGTATCAGAGCATAATAGACTTCAGACAAAACATAGTATCATCAAGAAGAATATTTGACAGAATAAACTTATGCATATGCAGACAAATATGCACTTTTTTCAGAAAGAATTGCTCTGTATAAACAATCAGTATAAACAAATTTAATCTTTCCTTTCTCCCCTTTTTTGTCATCAGACAAAAAGGTAAAAGGGAGTGGACCATCATTGTCAGCAAAAATAACAAGAAAGAATAAAATAGAGAAGGAGAAAGTTCTTAGGTAGAAGGAGGTGGTTTAGGGGGTTGGTTAGGGTTGGGGTTTTGGTTCTTTTGGAAGTCCATTAGCAGAGCTATCATCTGAGTCACCAAGGCATTTGTAGGGGCCAGAGTATCTTGAACTTGCTTCTGCACCCTTTCTTCAATTTGTTGAGCCATCTGTTCAGCCTTTGCTTCAACTATCTTACCAATTATGTCTTCAAGGTTGGGTGGCAAGGAAAGTTGTCTTGAGCTCTCAGCAGTGTCAGAGACAGTGTCTTGAGCTTGGGCTAGTGGATTAACCATAGCAAGAGCTAATGGTTGAGAAGAAGTCTTAGCAGACTCAGCACCTTGCTTAGAGACACCAACCTCAGCAGACTGCTCAGCTTGTGCAGATGGAGGTTCAACTGAAGCAGGTTGAGAAGACAGTTCTGCATTAAGTTCAGGGCCTTCTACAATCAACTCCTCAGCTATATGATCAGATGGTGAGGTTGCTGGAGAGGCAGTGGCAGCTTTAACAATCTTCTTGGGGACATCCTTTGCCCAGTGGATAGGAGTAATTTCCTCCACATCCCTGCTGGTAATTGGGAGTGCCCACAGATCTTTGTAGATCATGTGCCTTAGCTTGGACAGTCCACACTTTCCTCTGAACTTGGGAATTTCTTCCTTCTCTTCTTGAGACAAGCCAGAAGATGAAGCTTCCCTGGTATAGTGGATGATATGAGACTTCCAGAAGTCAGCAGCTATCATCTCTCCAATATTCTTCACATTCTCCATATACAGATAATAGTCGAGCTGGGAGTGATCAAAGGTTTCCTTAGACAAATCCAGCATGGCAGAATGAGCTTCAGGCATGACTCCCTTATTTCTTCTGAGCCTCCTATCTTTGTCCTTGTTGAGGTCTATCATGCCAAGCCTTGGACAGATAGGGTAGGGAGCAATGCCTACACGTGTTTCCTTATTATGCCTAAGCCATGTGATAGGAACACAACGTGCAGCTTTTTCAACTTGGAAGTAGCTGAACTCCCACTTCAGAATATTATAGAACAACTGATTTATGAAGGGGTCAGAAGCTCTTCCATAGATGCTGGGATGCTCGAATTTCAGCCATTTAGTATTGCCATCCAATATGATTGGATTGTGCTCAGATGATCTTGCTCTCTTCTCAGGAATAGTAGGCAGTTTGTTCCTCTTTGGGTCAGTTTCCCAGACAGGAATGATATGCCTGTCAACTCCATCAGTATGAGGAATCAAAGGTGGGGTTTTTGTAAGGTTGGGTAAATTTTTCTTTGTGGGAAACGTTTAAGGGGTAGGTGGGTGAGGAGAGGGCCATTTTGGTTGTTCATCTCAGAAGGGAAGGGTCCTTTGGGAGGTTGGGTGTTTGGATATTTTGTGGTCCAGGGGTAATCCTCATATGATTCATATTCATATTCAGGATAGGGATACCACCTTGTGAGAGGGGTGTCAGGGTCAATCTCAGGGTCTGGTTTAAGTGTATGAAACAAGACTTTCCAATCTCTCTTGACCTGAGCCCAATTCTCAGATTTGTCAGCAAAGAGAGTGGATGAGGGTACAAGAGGTGGAAAGAGTTTTCTTACGGGTTTAGGAAAACCAGGGGTCAGAGTCAGGAATAATTTGGTGGAAAGATGATTTTGAGTGGTGAAGGCTGTGGTATGGTCAATTGAGTTGGGCTAATTTGTGGTGAGGATGAGGTTGTAGTTTGGTCAGGTTGGTCTTTCTGTGGTGAAGGTTGGGGTGTGGGTAATGTAGGTCTATACACATCATCAAAAAATCCTACTTCAGGAGTATTTACAGTATGAACATCTTCTGCTATATTTACAGGAACTTCAACAGAAGTGTTTACCTTAGAGGATGCAAAGCTCCTTGCTTTTCTTGCAGTTTGCCTCCTCTTGGTAGGCATAGCAATAGCAGCAGCAGCAGCTTTCCTCTTCAAGGCTGTTCCCAGAGGAACATTATCATCTTCATCATCTTCATCTTGAGGCAACACCAGCTTCCTTGCTCTCTTGGGAGCAGGTTGAGGAACAGGTTGAGGAGCCTCAGCCCTAGGCTCGTTAATCTCAATGCCTCGGGTAGGCCTTTTAGGAATAGGCTTCCTGACAGCCATTGTCTTCCTCTTAGTTCCTCTCTTGAGACCAAGAGTAGCAGCATTGTTGGCCTCAACAGATTCTTCTTTTATTTTCATCTTCTCCTCATGTTTGGCCATCTCAACTTGCTTGTAAGTGTCAAGATGCATGCCATTGAGGTTGCTTTTCCCAAAAATAGCAGCTTGCATTCCCTTCGAACGAAGGATTTTTTCTTGTTCTTCTTGACGCTTTGCACGAATATCATCATACAAGCCTTGCTGCTTGAATATTTTTGACAGAAGATGAGAGAAGGTGATGTGTGAGGCGGTTTCTCTGTTGGTAATGGCATCCTTGAAGCGATGAAATAGGATCCATGGCAGATTTATCTTTGTTTCAAAGACCATGTTGCAGAGACAGAATTTATAGAGGGCAGATAAGTTGTCCTTAGACTCTGCCTTATGAAGCACCGCCTTGTTTAGGATTTGATGAAGAATCCTGATATGGTCCTTCATTTCAGATGATTTCCATGAATGAGTTCTCACTGTATCTTCCCTCATCAGTGTAACGGCAATAGTCTCAGTACCGCCTAGGTCTTCTTCCCATTTTTCAGTGAAGACCAAACCCTCTTGACCACAAACGATGGCGTCAGAAATGGTTTTCTCAGAAACAGTTATCTTCTTCCCTTGAACAAACCCTACTACCTCTGTTTCAGAAATCTTTGGTCTTCTCCAGAAATCCCTTTTCAAGTCGGGATATATTGAGACTTTTTCCAGAAATAACCCATCCCAACAGCAACATTGATAAACTTGCTAACATCCAAGTTGTATTCACTCAGAATTCCAAAATCGAAATGATGTTCCACAGCAATAGTCATGATGTCGGTTGCATAAGCAGGCTCGGGAGTCGAGGTTGAAGCCATTGTTGAGTAAATGAGTTACGGTTTGGTGAAACAAAGAGTTCGAAAACTTTCAGAGAGTGGTTAACAGAGATGAAGAGTAGCGAAAAGTTTTTCAGAGGGAAAGGGGTTTCTTTTAAAGAGTTCCAAATACCAACAGTTTTCAAAGAAAATTCAAAAGAAAATGATTGACAAGACATGTCTTTAGTGAAGAACGGCATTGGTATATTGTGACCGTAAAAAGTTATGATGGGATTGATGGAAGTAGCTGACTCAGCAAGGAAATGATTAAAACCAAACGTTTTAAAATAAAAATGTCCAGAGACAAATTAATGAAATTAAAAATGTTTTATGCATAGACGAGTCCACACACGATTGAGGGTGGACGCATAGAGACATATGTAGTGGACGCGGCACACCAATAGTAGTGGACGCGTAGACTACACATGATCTGGACGCAAAAACTAATGGACGTGCAATGAAAACATGCAATCAACACATATACTAAATCAAACCACATACATCATGTTAAGATGTTTTCTAATAAAAATAAATCTGTCCTCAGCAAGAGGTTTAGTAAAGATATCTGCCCATTGATGGTCAGTATCTACAAATTGAATATCAAAAACACCTTTTTGTACATAGTCTCTAATAAAATGATGTTTGATTTCTATATGTTTAGCTCTAGAATGCAGTATTGGATTCTTAGACAGATTAATTGTAGCAGTATTATCACACATAAGTGGAATACTACTTACAAACACATTGTAGTCCTCCAATTGGTGTTTGATCCAAAGAAGTTAAGAGCAGCAACTTGCAGCTGAGATGTATTCTGCTTCAGCGGTTGATAGAGCAATGGTACTCTGCCTTTTGCTTGACCATGATACTAGGTTAGCTCAAATGAAGTGACATCCTCCACTGGTACTTTTTCTTTCAATTCTATCTCCAGCATAATCAGCACATAGAAGCCAACTAATCTGTAATCTTTATCTTTCTTAAAGCACAGACCAAGATTAGTAGTACCTTTTAAATATCTAAAAATTCTTTTAACTGCTGATAAATGAGACTCTCTAGGATCAGATTGAAATCGAGCACATAAGCAAACACTGAACATTATATCAGGCCTAGAAGCAGTTAGATATAAGAGAGATCCAATCATACCTCTGTATACCTTCTGATCTACCTTTTTCTCTTTATCATCTTTGTTCAGTATGGATGTGGGATGCATAGGTGTGTTCATAGGTTTGCAATCATCCATCTTAAACTTTTTAAGTAATTCCTTTGTATACTTAGCTTGATGGATGTACACCTCGTCCATAGATTGTTTGACTTGAAGTCCAAGGAAGAATTTGAGTTCTCCCATCATGCTCATTTTAAACTCTTTCTGCATTAACTTTGAAAATTCTTTGCACAAAGATTCATTAGTAGCACCAAATATAATATCATCTACATAGATCTGTACGACTATGAAGTTGGATTTAATTGACTTTCTAAACAAGGTTGTATCAACCTTTCCTCTGTTAAAGCCATTATCCATCAGAAAAGAACTTAGCCTATCATACCAAGCTCTTGGGGCTTGTTTTAGGCCGTATAAAGCTTTCTTAAGCTTGTATACATGTTCAGGTTGGGTTTCACTTTCAAAACCCGGAGGTTGCATAACATAAACTTCTTCATTGATAAAACCATTTAGAACAACACTTTTTACATCCATTTGAAAAAGCATTATATTATGATGTGCAGCAAATGAAAGTAAAATTCTGATTGCTTCTAATCTAGCAACAGGTGCAAAGGTTTCAGTATAATCTATACCTTCTTCTTGAGAGTAACCTTGTGCAACTAATCTTGCTTTATTTTTTATAACCTTACCATTTTCATCAAGTTTGTTTCTGTAAACCCATTTCGTTCCAATAACAGATTTATCTTTAGGTAGGGTTACCAGAGTCCAGACATCACTCCTTTCAAATTGGTTTAGCTCTTCTTGCATTGCTAAGATCCAACCATTGTCCAGCAGAGCCTCGTCTACTGTCTTTGGTTCCAATTTAGAGACTAATGCAGAATCTTCTTGCTCTCTGAAGGTTGATCTTGTTCTTAGCTTATCACTCAGATTTCCAATGATTTGATCAGGTGGATGATAATTCTTGAAATGCCATGTTCTCTGAACATTGTCTTGTTGAGAGGTGGATGTTTCTAGTTGATGAGAAATATCTTCAACTTGATCATCAGCTTTAACTTTTGTTGACTCTCCTGAGATGTTTAAGTCAAGATCTGCAAAACTTTCATCTAGCTCTGATAATTTCTTATCAAGCTGTTTGTCATCAAATCTAACATGTATAGATTCTTCTACTATTAAAGTTCTTGAGTTATACACTCTAAATCCTTTTGAGGTTTCAGAAAACCCTAGTAGAATTCCATTGTCTACTTTTGCATCAAACTTACCAAGTTGATCTTTTGTATTCAAAATATAACATTTACATCCAAAAGGATGAAAATAAGATATGTTGGGTTTTCTACCTTTCCACAATTCATAGGGAGTCTTATTCAGAATAGGTCTAATATATATTCTGTTCTGAATGTAGCAAAAAGTGTTCACAGCTTTAGCCCAGAAGTGCTTAGGGACAGAATTGCCATTGAGCATAGTCCTAGCCATATCTTGAAGAGATATGTTCTTTCTCTCTACCACACCATTTTTCTGTGGTGTTCTTGGTATTGAGAAGTTGTGTTGAATACTATTTTCTTCACAAAACTCATGGAATAGCTCATTGACAAATTCTCCCCCATGATCACTTCTAATTGAAGCTATACACATACCTTTTTGATTTTGTACATGTTTGCAGAATACAGAAAAGACCTTGAAGGACTCATCCTTGTGAGCAAGGAACATAACCCATGTCCATCTAGTATAGTCATCTACAATGACTAGACCATATTTCTCACCACTGATAGAAGCAGTCCTTGTTGGACCAAAATGATCAAGGTGTAGCAGTTCTAGTGGTCTCTTGGTACTAACAATATTCTTAGAGTCAAAAGAACCTTTGACTTGTTTTCCCTTCTGACATGCATCACAGAGAGCATCATATTTGAACTTAAGGTTTGGTAATCCTCTCACGAGGTTATGCTTATTTAGCTTTGAGATTAATCTCAAGCTTGCATGACCTAGCCTTTTATGCCAAATCCATCGCTCATCTTCAATGGACACTAAACATGAAACACTCTGATTTGAGAGGTCCTCTAAGTCAATTTTGTATAGATTGTTATGCCTCTTAGCAGTGAATAAGATTGATCCATCATTCTTCTTGACATAACACATGTTCTTATTAAAAGAAACATCATATCCACTATCACATAATTGACTTATGCTCAGTAGATTATGTTTTAAACCATTTACTAAAAGAACATTATCAATGGAGGGAAAAGGATGTTTACCAATTTTACCTATACCAGTGATTTTTCCTTTCTGGTTTCCTCCAAATGTCACCCAGCCACCATCCTTATGTTTAAGGTCTTGGAACATATACTTTTCTCCCGTCATGTGACGTGAGCATCCACTGTCCAAGTACCAGGATGTTCGTTTCTTTCCTGTTGTTAAGTAGATCTGCAACAAGTATTATCTTGTCCTTAAGTACCCAAACAGACTTGGGTCCTTTCATGTTAGTTTTCTTGGGATGAGAATATTTAGCATTTCTATTATGTATGCATCTAGATATAGAATGCCCATTTTTTCCACGCACTTTACAGAAGGTGTTGGACGGGCCTGATTTTGCTTTAGCATACCTAGCTGGAGCTTTTGAATCTCTTTGCTGCATAGGTGGTTTTGACTTAATGTAAGATGCCTCATTCTTCTTATTATCATAACCAAGGCCAGATTTATCAAATGGTGATCTAGAATACCTTAGGATAAGACTAAGCTTATCTGAGCCTCCAACAAATTTTGACAGAGTGTCTGTCAAGTATGTTACATCTTATTTCAGTTTTGCAACTTCATAAGAGTTGTCAGGCTCACATTCAGATTTGTCAGTTAGACTGACATTATCTGATTTTAGCTTATCATTTTCTTGAACTAAACTTTGTTTTTCAATATAGACTTTATCATATTCTTTTGTTAATTTTGCAAACTTCTTTTTAAGACTTTTGTATTCATGAGATAATATGGATGAGTCATGCAGTAATTCATCAAAAGCATTTTTGAGAGTAAAAGGTTCAGAATCTGTTACCTCATCATCATCAGTGTACTCATTTTCTGATGATGTGTCAGCCATGAGGCAAATATTTGCCTCTTCCTCTGCATCCTCTTCCTCATCTGATGAGGATAAGTCCAAGTCCTCCCATGTAGCCATTAAGCCCTTCTTTTTCTTGAAGAACTTCTTCTTTTCTTTTAAGTCAGGACAGTCAGCTTTGAAATGGCCTGGCTTTTTGCAATCAAAGCATAGAGGTGGACCTTTTTCTTTGGAGTCTAATTTCTCCTTAGAAAATTTCTTGTTGAACTGCTTTCTGTTGAAGTTACCTTTCCTTCTCCACATATGTTGTATCTTTCTGGAGATGAAAGATAATTCATCTTCATCTGATCCTTCATCACTGTCTGAAGGTTCAGCATCATCTGAAGACTCAGCAGCTTTAAGGACTTTTGAGGAGCTGACTTTCTTTGCCTTTAAAGCAATGGATTTTCCCTTTCTGGAATTGTCTTCTTCATTTAGTTCAAGCTCATGCACTTTTAATGACCCTAGAAGCTCTTCCAGAGAGAGAGTGTTCAGATTCTTAGCTTCTTGAATGGCAGTGACCTTTGGTCTCCACTGCTTGGAGAGACTTCTCAGAATCTTTCTGACATGATCTCTATTCTCATATATTTTTCCCAGAGATCTGAGACTGTTTGTTATTGTTTGAAATCTTCCAAACATCTGATCTATACTCTCATGATCAGTCATCTTGAAGAGTTCATACTGGTGAACCAGCATGCTTATCTTTGACTCCTTCACTTGTGATGAACCTTCATATGCAAGAGCCAGTGTATCCTAGATTTCCTTTGTTGTGTTGCAGCTGTGAACCTTATCATGTTCTGATCTGGTAATAGCACACATCAAGTAATGTTTGGCCTTCAAATTTAGTTGATGTTTGGCCTTTTGATCAACACTCCAATCTGCTCTAGCCAAGACTGCTCCATTTTCTCCTCTTGGCTCAGAATAGCCATTCTCGATCAGTTCCCAGATGTCTAGATTCTATGCATCTAGGAAGGCCATCATTCTCTTCTTCCAATAATCATAATCTGTTCCATCAAAGAGTGGAGGTCTGTTGATAGCTTGTCCTTCTGCATCCATTGTTGTAGGATCGTACTTCCTCAGCACTTGTTAGATGCTCAACCCTTTCGAGGCTGAGCTCTAATACCAACTGAAGTTGACATAGGCAAACACAAGGGGGGGGGGGGTTGAATTGTGTTTGTTAATATATTTCGAAAACAACATTTTCAAAAACAGTTTTCTCACACAAAGATAAACAGTCAGAATTAAACACACAAAAACAAACTTTTGAAAGAATAACAAATTCAAGTTCAAATCCCCACAGTTAGTATAAACACGTAAAACTAAAGAGATAAGGGATTAGAAGACTCACGCAAGTTGTTTTATCCTGGTTCACTCTCTTCCAACCAAGAGCTACGTCCAGTCCCTTCTACTTGAAGGATTTCTCCACTATTCTCCAAATAGATTACAACAAGTATTCAACACCTCTCCAAGCTCACAAGTATTTCTTTCTTACCAAGCCTCTTCAGGCTCTACCTCTAACAAAGAGTTTTTGGTTTGTTTGATCTTCTAACTCACTATGTGTGAGAATATGAAAGTTTAAGATCAGATGAATATTATAGCAATATTCAAACTAAGATATTACAGACTTTTGCTTTCTGAAAGAATAAAAGAATGTTTGCTCGCAAGAGATTTCTTGAGATTTTGTATATGCGCAAAAAAAAAGTTCTTTCTTCAAAAGCCTTAGTCTTCTATTTATAGAGGCCTTCGATCTTCTCTTCAAAATGCAACTTGAAAAACTGTCGTTCCTTCTTTGTACAAATTCCAGCTATTCCAGCGTAAAAGGTGACAGGGTACACAACGTTTTGCATTGTACTATTTTGCTTTTTGCAATTCCTTATTTGTACTATGTCTCTCTCATAGAAACAAAACAATAAAACCGTTAATAGCAAATGAGAAGGATCAATATATATTTGAAATAAATATCAATCATATGAATTAAATTCACTTTGGTTTAGATTGAATTAAATAAGATATAAACGCTCAAATTCTTCGTCCATCAAAACAATTGTAAAGGCAAGGTAAGTAAGAAGAGTTTTAAGGCTCCGTCCACTGACGTGACAAAAATTCTTCGTCTACTTAAGACAAAGGTCTTGCCAGAACTTGAGTTACTTAAAATCTCCGTCCAGTGACGTGGCACTAATAAATTAAAGTTATTCTCGGAGAGTAACTCGCGTCTACTTAAAAAGGGTTTTCTCCGTCTACTAGAAACATTCAAGCGCGCGTCCACTGACGTGGCACTTGAGTTAAGTGAAATCCTTCCAAAGGTAGAGTGGACTCGACTACTCACATAATCTTTTATTTTAAAGAATAAAATAATATATGGACGCGGATTGCAAAGTAAATAGACTTAACATTTTAACTTATACAAAATCAGAGACCTTTAAAGGGTGAAAGCACTTGTTAGATTACTTCTAACACTTTGCTATACAAATTTAATCCTTTTTGTTAACATCAAAACTTAGAGATTATTTAATCCAAATTACTTTGGTTCCAACATTTACTTTTGTAAAATACTGATTTATCGTCAAATCACGTTGTGTGAGAGACATCAGTTCATTTTCCAAAAGTTGTAGTCTCATATCTTTCTTCTTAGAGGATCGTGAGACAAAAACATCCCAAGCCTCCTTTGGAGTTGTAGTATGCCGAATGCGTTCCAGCATCTCCTCCTCAATGGTCGTCTTTATCACGAACATTGCTTTTCCAGTTTTGATGCGCCACTTTCTCAAAGATTCTGCATCTGCTAGTGGTGTGGTATCGCTTCCGTTGACAACTTCCCACAAATCTTGACTTTGCAAATACGATTCTATGCAAGTCTTCCATGTGCTATAATTTTGATTGTTGAGTTTCTTGATGCAACCAATAGAGATAAAATCTGTCATCGTGATAACTTGTTATAACTTCCTTAGTAATAGGAAAGTTTGGTCCCAGACCAACAAGCTTTACAGTCCCTGACTGTGCACGAGCAAAGTCTCCACTATGGTACCTCCGATTTGGCACCTCCACTAATAGTCCCTGACTATTAGACTTTCTTGGGCAGCACCTCAACTCTCTAGCACCTCACCTGGTCCTAGACCATATGGCTCTTGATACCAATTGTTGAGAAAATGGCAGCAAGAAGCTAACAAGTTTCTTTCACTCACGCACACAATAAGGAAGTAAGGAAGCAAGAATTGAATTGCTTTTCAATTTATTACACTCACTCTAAAACAATGGTACGACATATGCCTTATATAGGCAAACAAAAATAATAAAATATTAAGAAACTTATCAACTAAGTAACTTAACAACTAAGTAACTTATGAACTAAGTAAACTTAGGAGCTAAGTAATCCAAGTCAAAGTTTGCTACTCAAGTCAAAGTTTGCAACTCATGTCAAACTTTGTCACTTCAAGGTCAAAGTTGACAACTCAATTCCAATTTGGATTTGTGCATCCATAAGTGAAGGCTAAACAACCTTTCTTGTCATGAGAGATAATAATTATTGATTTTCTCAATAAGGATGACATTATTGCTTTGTTTGGTTGTGAGAAGAAAAAAATAAGAGAGAAAGATGTGAGAAATATTATGAGAAGAGAGAAACAAGTGAGAAATAGAGTAGATTTGATGTGTTGTTTGGTGTAAAAGAAATATGAGAGAAATAGAGGAGAAATGATTATATTCTCTCTTCTTCTTCATTTTCTTCTCATCTTTGGAGAGAATAAAATTTTAGGTGGGTCACACCCAATTTCTTCTCTCTTCTCTATTTCTCTTGCTTACCAAACAAGAGAAAATTATATTTTCTTCTCCTTTTCTCTCCTATCCTTTTCTCTCTTCTTATTTTCTCTTACACCAAATACAGCATAAAGATTTCAACTTAGTATCCCATTTACCAATTTTATTGTACTTCGCTTTTCAGCTTTTGTGATTTAGGCATTTATTGCCTAACTGTGTCTTTCTGGGAAAAGTTTTATGGGATTTTGAGGGAACTTACCTCTGTATTAGAGAGATGATTTCTGCTGTTATAATCTGCAGGAACTGTAAGATTCTTAAGAGTGGTGACTGTTATTCACAATATTGTTGACAATGATATCTTTTCCCTGTGAAATGTCATCATGAACTTCTGACATTCGTGTTCAAAGCATTTTATCATGTTTCTAATAGTAATAAGTATTATGCTTCTGATTTCTTTTCACTGATTGTGTTAGTTAACAATTAACTAAGCAATTAAGTTTATAAAAAATAATGGTAAACTTTTTCAGTGACTATAATCTAGAAGAGATCAGGCTTGGATTCTTGATATGCTATTATCTGTTCTTGATGCTTTGAATGCCATGCTAAAAAATGATTGAAGTTAAAATATTTGTTGTCTTATAGATAAATTAGCATCTCGTCTAGAGATAAAATTTCTCAGGTATTTCCTTACTGAAATTTAGTTTAGTGAAACAAGTTTTTTTTTTTTTACTCATAGTGAAACAAGCTAAGATAATTTGCTTTAGGGTGAAATTGACTCGTTAGAGAGCAAGCTCATTTATACAAATTCGCCTTGGCAAAGTAACTTGATCAATGATCACGTTGGAGAAATACAAGTCAGGTGAACTGGTATTTTGGAAAATTTTTTAATTAAAAGAAGACTAAAGGCCCAAAATAGTCTTTGATAAAAATTGAGGTATCACTTTTCATACCTGAGAAAAAAATCACCGATTAGTCCACATGAATGACAAGATAGGGGTATGTTAGTCCTTTTATTTTTTTTTACCATTTTGAACACTTTATTATAAAGCTGATGTGTACCATTAGAGTGTCTATGTATCCATTAATAATTTCCACCATAAAATTTTTTTCAAAACCAAAAAATACATTTTAAACCAAAATGATGTCGTCCTTAGGGGTTAGCTATCCTCATTCATCTTACCTGTTGATCCCTTTTTTGAAGAACCCTAACTCTATTTCAACAACTCACTTCACCATTGTTCAACTTTATATGTATGTGATGGAACTAGAGTAACGTTATTTGTACATCTGGATTTTGGACACCTGGGCGACACCTAAAATATCTGGTTAATGTAGTTCAAATATGTGGTTAATTACATTCATTGAATGGTTAATTGATATAATAAGGTGTCACAACTCATTAACCATCCACTAAACATGATTAACCACATATTTGAACTGCATTAACCATGATTTTTCAGGTGTTCAAATATACATGACTCGTGGTTAATGCAGTTCAAATATGTGGTTAATCACATTCAGTGGATGGTTAATGAGTGGATGGTTAATGAACGTAACAATGTACCACAACTCATTAACTATCCACTGAATGTAATTAACCACATATTTGAACTACATTAACCAGATATTACAGGTATCACCCAGGTGTCTAGAATCCAAGTGTACAAATAACATTACTCTGGAACTAAGTGGAACAAAGCCCTACCCACCAAATCATATCCTAATTAAGGGAGCAAAATCCTGTCCGTGGGGATAAAATTTTGGGAGTTGCTATGGGACCATTGAAAAACGGAGGGGTTTGAAACCCCCTTCATTATTTTCTCTCTCCTCCTTTTTTTTTAAAAAAAAATCTTTAGAATATTTCTCATTATTCTATCCATGATTCTATTTTAATAATTATTACTTTTATTAATTCTATTTCTCTATCATATTATTTACAATTACAATATTCATAATGATATTTCATATATCAATTACATACTTCTGTAGCTTCATCTTTTAATTCTTGTACTAAATCTCTTGAATAATTTTGATTAGTTAAATCTAACATACTTAATTTACATAAAAAAATTCTATACTATGATAGTTATTCATTATATTACTTTATTTACTTCGCTCTGATACCAAATCGGTACCACCCTAATAATTTCAAATATTTTTAATTTATTCATTTTTTAGGTAGTATTTTATTCATAAATAAAGACCAAATCATCATCATCACCATTAAAATCTACATAATAATCAGGATCACAATAGAATTTAAAATCAAATAAATAATATTTAGGATCGTTATATATCTCAAGATAATATTCAAGATCGTTATTTAGGATCACTTTTTCTAACATTCGGATTAATGCTAGAGTTTCTTTTTCATATGTTGGATAATTAATTTCCCTAGAGTTTCTAAAAGATTTTCTAATTGTTCAAGAACTTTTCTAATTTTTTCAATATCTCTATTTTCATCTATTTCTTGACCTTTACTTATATTATTTAGTGTATCTCTTATATTATTTATTTCACTTTGTCCTTTCTGAATCCTATTATAAGTGTAATTTGCAATTTTATTTTTATTTTCTATTAGTTGAATAATATTTTTATTAGTCTCTTCCATTATTTTTTCTATACCTTTGAATTTTATTACTATTTCTTCAGATAAACTCATTATTTTATCGTTTTATTATTATAATTTTATCTTATGTGGGATCCATAGGGTTTTGAAACCATATGATTTAAGAAGGCTTCGTAGCAATTCTCTAAAATTTTTGTGACTGTGTGACCCCATTAAGCAAAATAAATCCCCAAAACTGAGGAGACAACAAGAGGTGGCATAAGATAAACAACAAGAAATGGAAGACAAGGAGAGAAATTTCCAGAGGGACTTCTTCTGATCTAGCATAGAAGCAAATCATATATAAAAAATAATTGGGTTTCAAAAAAACAAGTCAATAGTGCTTAACAATGCAAAACAAAAAGAAATCGGGAACAAAGGACAATTCTTTTGATCTTGCAAAAATGGCTTTCCAGGTAAGAAAGTTGAGGAACTCTTGAACCAGAATTTTATAGTTACTACCATTTTGCAGAGATGGAAGCTCGAGTCCCCATTTGAGTGATGGAGTATAGGAGTCACCCTTTTACCCATCAAAACTCCTTGTTTCAACTTTTCCACCATTAATTAATCTTGCCCCTTTCTCTTCTCTCTCCACACCTTTTTCCTGCCCTTTCCATCTCTCTCACTCTCTCAAACCAATGTTCAAATTTCAAAATTCATTTTTTCAGACTAAAGGCATACATCAGTCCCTTGACAAAAAATGAGGGGTTTTTACCAAACTAACCCACTTTTAGAAACTATTTACTAAAATAACCTACTTTTGAAACTATTTACCAAACTAACCTACTTTTAAATAAAATAATATATTTTTTTGTTGACTTTGAGTGGCGCTGGTAGCTGGCCATTGACTTTGACCCGCCACGTGGCGGGTCTTTATTGGGCAAAAAAAAAAACGAAAACGAAAAAAACCATATCCCAAGCGCCAGTCCTAACGGCGCCACTGCTTTATAATATATATTATATATATATATATTATAATATAATAATTATATATATATAAATAATTAAATATATATATAATTTAATATAATTATTATATATAAATAATTTAATAATATTAATATAATTATATTAATTATTAACTAATTAATAAATATTTATTATTAATATTAATAATTAATAATATATGTTAATATAACTTTATATATATATAAAAATTAATAATTTAATATAATTATTATATATAAATAATTTAATAATATTAATATATTTATATTAATTAGTAATTAATTAATATAATTCTTATATAATGATAATATTTATTAGTATAATTTAATTAATTAATTATGATAATATTTATTATTAATTAATAGTTAATAATATAAATTTGTGTTGTCTTGTGTCTGTAATGTAATTTGTTAAGCTCGTTTCCTTTGACCGATGACTTGGTTGCTCGTCACATTCACATCACATGCATGTTCACTGATCACAATACTATCACACTGGTGGACTGTTTGACAATTTCACAATTCTTGCTCCACAAAAACCAACTCCAACAAATTTGTTTATAATAATTAATTACTATATAAATAAATGATAATATTAATTATTATATATATAAGAAGATAATTAAAATTATAAATTATTATTATCATTTATTTATATAGTAATTAATTATTATAAACAAATTTGTTGGAGTTGGTTTTTGTGGAGCAAGAATTGTGAAATTGTCAAACAGTCCACCAGTGTGATAGTATTGTGATCAGTGAACATGCATGTGATGTGAATGTGACGAGCAACCAAGTCATCGGTCAAAGGAAACGAGCGTAACAAATTACATTACAGACACAAGACAACACAAATTTATATTATTAACTATTAATTAATAATAAATATTATCATAATTAATTAATTAAATTATACTAATAAATATTATCATTATATAAGAATTATATTAATTAATTACTAATTAATATAAATATATTAATATTATTAAATTATTTATATATAATAATTATATTAAATTATTAATTTTTATATATATATAAAGTTATATTAACATATATTATTAATTATTAATATTAATAATAAATATTTATTAATTAGTTAATAATTAATATAATTATATTAATATTATTAAATTATTTATATATAATAATTATATTAAATTATATATATATTTAATTATTTATATATATATAATTATTATATTATAATATATATATATATATATATAATAATAATAATATATATTATAAAGCAGTGGCGCCGTTAGGACTGGCGCCACTGCCCTCTTTTTTTTTTTTTTTTTTTTCGTTTTCGTTTTTTTTTTGCCCAATAAAGACCCGCCACGTGGCGGGTCAAAGTCAATGGCGCTGGTAGGACCAGTGCCACTCAAAGTCAACAAAAAAAAAATTATTTTATTTAAAAGTAGGTTAGTTTGGTAAATAGTTTCAAAAGTAGGTTATTTTGGTAAATAATTTCTAAAAGTGGGTTAGTTTGATAAAAACTCCCAAAAAATGAGGGTACACTTTTAGTACCCAAGGGGGAAAAAATCATCATTTAGTCCCCAAGAATGACAAGACTGGGACATGTTAGTTCCTCCTTTTATTTTCGTCCACTAACATCTGTTAACGTGTTGAGTTGTACCATTAACTCGCTGATGTGTCCATTAGTGATATTCCAGTATGGAAATTGTTCAAAAAATAAAACATGTGTAAACCATTTACTGTTTATATCCCTAAATTCCCAAAAAAAAAAAGGTTACCATTCCCGTCTTTCCCTTTCTTCTTCCTCTATCACCATTTCAAATCCCTAACTTCATTGAAGGACCTTGCTGCTGGTTGATGCAGGTGTATTTATTGTGTGCCCACTGCTGAAGGACTCAGATTGAATGGAGGTGGTGTTGCCTATGGTGTCATATGAGCATGTGGCCTGATTGGAGGTTGTCTTATAGTTGGTGGTTGTGGTGGTGAAGGTTGAATATCCAATTGGTGTGGTTCCTGAAATATAGCAAACAAAACCAGTCACAAATAATGCACCAAACCAAACCAAAATGCCTAAGGTTGTATGTATCAGAATAAGAAGAATGCATCAAGAGTATCAGTAGCTACTATGTTACAGATAATATACATCCATTACATCGGTATACAAGAAAGCAGCAAGAGTAATAGCAGCTAATATGCATAAAGTAATATGCATTTGAAATTATCAGTCTTTTTGTGTTCCTTTGAAATTTGTAATGAGAATGAAGTCCCCACAAAATTCGTCAGTAGACCTAGTTGATCCCTAACAAATTAGTCTCGCCCCAATTAAGTCCCTGTACATGCCAGTATGTATGCAACAAAATAATGCCACTATGTTATAGAAACAACAGAAACTATGGTAATCATAGGTTGTGTTTGGACACTTTGTGTGGGATGGAGAGTTTGGATGCATTCTTGACTCTGAAACAAAGTCATGACAAATAGTTAGAACTTGTAAAAAATATCCAGAACAGGGTTAGATAACAAAGTCAGATATATGCACCATTAAATCATTACCTGTGTTAAATTCTCTTCTTGAGGCTGTGATTCTGAAAATTGCACCAAAAAAGTACTTTCTGATGGTCCAATATAAAGGGTGCATTTGATTTGCAAAAATGTCGGGGACTGGACAACACAAAATTTCTTATCCCCTGTTTAATTTGAAAAGTGATCAGAGAACAGGACAAAAAAGGGTGAGGGACAGGACAAAAACCCAAAATTTTGTCCTCAACCAAACCCTGGGACAAAAAGTTGTCTCATGGACAGACTACAAAAAAAGATAAAATTATCCTTACCTCCCCCCCACAATATTTTTGACAGCATGTACTTTCAAGAAGTGCCTTAAATGACAAAATGTGAGGATTTGAGCAAGCTTTCCTAGTTTTGATTCCTACTTGATCTTGCTCTTGGACAATGCTATACTAATCAATATATATATATATATATTTGTTGAAAAAAACACTAAATGAATATATCCTTTAAATTTCTTTTAAAATAAAATCCAAAGTTCATGTTCCGTGGTTTCAAAATTGTGTTCGAAAGAAGTGCAAAGTTCACAAAGATGCTGCACAATTTGTACATACAAAAAAGTAAATACATAAAGGAGAATTCATTAAAAGAGAATATGATCACATTGCATGAGGATAGAAGCATTCTGGAACAAAAACGAACATAGCAAAGGAGAAATGTAGATAGAAATACGATCCCTTAGCATATTAAAAGAAATTACTCCCTTAAAAGTTAAAACAACCAAGAAAAGAAACTATGAAGAAACCAAACATCGCACAAAAGATGAGAGGAACTTAGTTGTATCTAAAATTTGATATTCAACTATGACAAAGTGTGATATATATAATATAAGAAACACAGCTGATAAACCGTTAAATATGAACATACATTAAATGATGAATTATAGATGTTAGATTCAAACAATGTTCTACAGAAACTCTTGAAGACCATTATGTCCTTCATTAGCGGAGATGCAGTAGATGAGCAATTCTGTGGTAGTGGCATCTGCTGAAAAACCTTTGGCTTTCATTATTTCAAGGTATTTTATAGACCTTGAAAAATCTTTTCTTCACAACAATCCTTGGACTAGGACATTATAAGTGCACATGTCGGGCAAGCATCTGTTCCCTTCCATTTTCATCAGTAAGTCTTCAGCATCATCTAGCAGTCCTTCTTTACATAGACCTTGAATCATTATGGTATAAGTATAAACGCCAACTTTCAACCCTTTGGCAGGTAGACTTGAAAAGAGTTTTTGTGCATTCTTCAATTTTCCACAACTGCACATTCCATCAAGCATAATATTGTAAATTACAATATCAAGATCCAAATTCATCTTCTCCATTTCCCTAAACAAAGATATTGCCTCACAATGAAAATGACATTTGAATAGGCCGTCCAATATAATGGCATAGGTCTGGAGATCGGGAAGGTGGCCATGCTTGTGCATTGTAAAAAACAATTCTTTTGCAGCTAGCGGTTTGTTTGCTTTGAAAAACCCACAAATAAGAGTGGTCCAAGTGACAACATCTGGATGCAATCCTTTATTAACCATTTCACCAAAGAGATAGATAGCCTTCTCAATTTTGCACCATCCATGAATTAATGTATTATAAGTTACTATGTTTGTTAAGCAACCCTTGTCAAGCATCAAATCAAATACTCTCACGACCTCCTTAATTTGATTTTGCAAACAATAGCCACTAATCAATGAGTTATGGGTGAAAACATTAGGCTCCTCCCCCATTCTAACCATGTAAACAATTATGCCTTTAGCCCCCATAAGCAACCCCTCTCTACAAAAAGCATCCACTACAATATTAAATGTTTGCACATCGGGATAGATTCCCTTTTGCATCATCTCACTCAGTAGGGTTTGAGCCTTTTTCCATCTACTAGAGTTACAAAGGCCATGAATTAAGCAACTGTAAGTGACAAGATCAGGTTGAATACCTTTGCTAGTCATTTCTGAACACAAATGTAAAGCCTCGGAGACCAACCTATCATTGCAAAGGCCATCAATAATTGTGTTGTAAGCTACAACACTTGCCACACAATTTCTTACCTTCATCTTCTTTAGACACCCAATTGCGGCAGATGTGTCTCTAATCTTACAAAATCCATTAATTATTGTTCCAAAGGTGCAAGAGTCAGGTCAATACCCCATCTTTTCCATGTGGTCAGCTAAGCTTACTGCTTGAGCCACATTGCCTTCTGCACAAATCCCATTAACAATGTTGTTAAGAGTGTATACATCAGGCTCCAAACCAATTTTGAACATAATCCCCATAACAGAGAATCCAAAAGGTGTGTGGTTCAAACGACATAGACAATTGATGACAATATTGAGAGTAACGACATCAGGATTGACACCTAAGGAATACAAGTGTTTGATCTTAGAAATGGCAATTGCATAATGCTTCATCTTCACAATCAAGCCAAACAGTAAGGTAAAATCCTTGACAGGAGGCAAAGGGTTGATGGTAACCATAGAGAAAATTTACCGGAAGTAGTAATACTTGCAAAATTCACTCAATTTTAACTAACCTGATACGTTCAAATTAGCTCACAATAGCTTATATACGGTTTAATTTGGTTATAGGGTTGAGTTAAATATTTAAGCTTGCAAATAAGGATCAATTGCAAAGACGACATCCCAAATAAATAGTCACTTGCAAATAATAATTATTTTTTCATTATAAAATGCATAATATATTCATATATCAACTTATATTTTGCATTAAAATTTTTGGCCCGCGGGTTGGCCCGCTAACCCGCGGACCGAACCCGTATAAACCGCGGGTTAAATGGATCGGGCTAAATAAGCCCGCATTTAAACGAGCCTACATTTTGTATAGTCCTAACCCGCACGGATCGCGGGTTAAACTCTACACACAATGGTGACTGGCGAGGGTGGCTGATGCTCCCAATGTGCCTGGGAATGGTTCAAATCAAGGGATTGGGCCGAGCAATACAAGCCCAACTCGGCGTGTTCAAGGACGATCTGGTAATGTGTTGCCTGTAGAGGAGGGAGTTGGGGAACGGTGTCGTGAAAACCCACAAGCCTCTTATGTTGATTCATTTAGGTAGCGTTTGGTATTTGGAATGTTTTATTCTCAGGAAAACTATATTTTTGCGAATGTGATTCTCGGGAATAAAGTTTTCCCATATTCATACATGAGAATAGAGTTTTCCCAAGTTTATAACTATTATTCACAAATTTTATTCTCGGGAATCTTTTATGCCTGAATAAATTTTTAAAACTTGTAACAAACATGAGAAAACTTTATTCTCATGCCAACATTACTGGGAATACTTTTTAAAAACTTGTACCAAACGCTACCTTAGGGGTGAGTGTGGGACGGGTTGAGACGGGTTTTGGTTGTCCCTTGCCCGACCCTAAATATTAATAAGGCTAATTCTATGAACCCAAACCTGTCCCTAGACCAGAAGAAACCCGATTATATGCGGATTTGTTTAAGATCAGGTCTAATGGGACGAGACCTGGTTGACCCGAAGTTAAGTAGATTCTTTGCAAACAAATTCCTGTGAGTGAGAAAAAAATATTATTTTTTTATAAGCCAAAATACCAGCAAAAGATGCTACCTAAAAGCCATCAATTGATATCGTGTCACCAAATAGATCTATAACTGGATGTTACAAAATATCAACAAATAGATCATTCTACTAGATGCTTCCTTGATGCTCGTGTTACCAAAGTCACATTGTTAAAAAGAGTATACTTTCATCTAATAGGATTTTTTCAATATTACAAAAGGCACAAATATATCAAATGTGAAATTCAAGCAAGGGAGAGATAGAAATACAAATAGATTTTTATTATATGGGACGGGTTGGGTAACTCGAAGGTCAACCCGGACCCGTACCTGACCCGACATCGGGTCACTAAATGGGACGCGGGTTTGTCCGACCTAAACACTACAGGTTATGATCGGTTTTAGGGTTGGGTCAGGTTTTGAACACCCCTAAATTCATTCATACGACGACACGGGTTATTAATAAGAGAGCTGCTTTTTACCCCACATAAAACTCCAATACAACACCATTTTTTTAAACAACTTTTAAATATTTCTAAAATACCTCCAATTATCTTAATACACACCTAAACCTATATTCAGAAATACATCACTCCCCTTCCCTTTTCTTCCTCTTTCCATCTTCTCCCACTCACCCCCACCTATTCAATAATTTATAGGTTATGTTTATTCTATTTTATTCTTTCATGTTTCTTGTACGTCGTTTTGCGTATAATATTGGAAGTGAATTTTCAGTATTATGTTCTCCGTATAATACAATAAGTGAATTTCTGGTATTATGTTTATGTATTTTTTGTTGCTACTGGAAGCTAGCGTCTACTACGTTTGTATAACCGGAAAGAAATATATACCCAGTATTTACTTTATATCACTCCAGAAATAAACATCTGGTACTATAGAGAAAGGTACCAGATATGTATTTCCGGTATTTTTTTATTAATAAAAATTAATAATAAATAAAATTATAAAAAACATCGATGAATAAGATAATAAATTTTTTTTTTGTATACATATATTGTTAATTTATCTATATAATATATATATCTATATAATATATATAGTATATTTAAAAAAATATGTATGATCAATTCATTTAATTGATTCAGGATTAGTGGGTATATATATGAATCAATTAAAATGAGTTGATAAAATTTTAATTTCTTTTGGTTGCAAGTTGGTATCTGACCGAATCTATTTGGAATAAGTTGTAGGAAAATATCCTATGGGTTATTAGAGGTTAGAAATTCGGGCTCTAGGACTAAATGTCTTCTGCAGTATTCTTTTGTTTTTGAGAGAAGAGGTTCTCTTGGTAATTTGGATGAAGTTAATGAAGGAAAGTTATCTGAGCTTAAAGGGGAGAATTTATTGGGGTGAGTGTGAGAGAGAGGGAGAGAAAATCTAGAGAGAGAAAAGAGATATAGCAAGAGTGTGAGAGCTTCGATTGTCCCGTCACGAATCGGAGTACACCATTGTGTTCGTGGCAACGTTCTTTACCTTTTTCTCTTCTTCTTTTCTTCAATAGAGAAGGTAAATCCTACTCTCTTTTATGTCGAAACTCCGTTCGTTACGGTTCTTAAGTTATCTTTCGTTTCGTTTATCGAAATTCAATTCCGTTTTCGATTTTGAACTCGTGGTAACGTACTTGTCGTAATGTGATGCCTAGGTGAATTTTTGGAAGCTTTGAGGGCCTAGTACTGCGCAGGGCAAAATCGAGGAGGTTTGAGGATGCTTCGTTTTCGTTTCGGTTAGCGTACGACTCTCCAGGTGGGGGAAAGAAACCATTTAACATCGGAAACGACGCAGTTACATTTAGTTCGATAATGGCATAGGGCGACCTAAACCCTACTCGAGAGCGAGTAACGGACAATGTCCATATCACATTGGGGACTACCTAGTGATACCAATGATGATATTGAGATTGTGCGTTTATCGTCGTTACTTTTAAAATATATTATTTTATTTATGAGGTTGACTGTTTGACTGTTTGGCTGATTTGATATGATGCATGATACTTGATGTGTTGATTGGATTATAAAATATGATGATGTTATTACTTTTATTATTATTATTATTATTATTATTATTATTATTATTATAAGTAGAAATGATTATTATTTCGGAAATGATGACATGATTGATATGATGACTTGATGATATGATGGTATGATGATATGAGTGTAATGATTATGATTAGAGATTGAGTAAGTAATGAGATATGATGAGTCATGATGATGTATTGGGGAAATCATACTTTATGTGTTAGTAGTGCCTAACCGAGATGATTGATGTGATATGATGATGAGACTGATGAGATGATATTGTTATTGAGGTTATCTATGAGTTGATGATGAGCGATTAGGGCACTAGGGGGTGACCTGAAACATGGTCTGTGATATGTGGACCTGAAACATGGTCGTTGGGGTCTATTCCTCAGAGGGAGAATTCCCGGGGTTTAGGCTAACGGCGGACCGTCCCAGACATGATTTCATTTTAGTTGCAGCTATAGTTCATGCTTTGCATGAGCACCCTGGCTATGGTTTAGAGGTGTGCATCGGATTGTGTAGGTATAGTGCCATTGTTTTGGATGGGCATCCTCCATCCGTGGACGGGTGTGCGCCGGGGCCTCTGGGACGTGTCATAGAGATATCCGGATATATGTGGCCGACTACCTGATGGGAATGATTCATACAGCATTTGCATTGCATCATGATGGAGGGTAGAGGAAAGATCTTAGATGTGGATTGAGGATGGTTGTGTTACACACACACACACACACACACACACACACACACACACATATATATATATATACATATATATACATATATATATACATATATATATATATATATATATATATGTGTGTGTGTGTGTGTATATACCTATATTTTTGAGACGGATGTTTATCTTGCTGTTATAGAATTAAATGTTGCTAAACCCTTTCCACGTTTGACTTTATATTGTTTCTTTTCCCCATTTCCTTTGTTGTGTGCTTGTTTTGTATATGTTTTGTACCTCAGACCCAGACAGATCCGATGGCGCATTGGGATCATCCTTGGATGACCCAGGATCCGGGGTTTCCCCTCACGGTGATATTCGAGATTGAGTGCGTTGACCCTAATGGGTGGCTAGTGGATCCGGTCACTCGTTTTTCTGTATATACGGGTCCGATGTCTATCACTTCTGGTTTCGGGCAAGGAGCTCCCCGGGGTGTTGTGGGCACTTTCAGAGCTGGCATGAACCTTCCCTTCCCGATCGGGCAGTCGGATGATCAGATACCGCTGATGCCCCCGATGGCCAGCATGGCCCCAGTTCCTTTTATGGTGCCCTTTGAGGCACTTGTGTCTGGATTCGCACCCGCACCTGCACCTGCACCAGTACCAGAGCCAGAGTTTGCTCCTGCACACGAGGAGGACCCAGTGGCACTAGCTCAGGTCCCGATACCTTTTCCCGAGGTACCATCACCTCCAGAGGTCCGAGCTACAGTTACCGAGTCTTCTCGTGTATTTTCCAGACGGTTACCTCCAGAGACAGCTGGTTATATAGGCAGATGTTCCAGAGGCAGTCGGATAGGAGCTCTTCCAGTGGGAGCGGAGGAGTGTCTGGACCATCAGGACCACGGGATGCTGGCGAGGGTGGTAGTATATGATGGTTGAGGCCAGTGCCATTAGCTTAGGTGTGAGTGAGGATTTTCCTGTACTTTTAAGAGGGGACTGGGTGTGGAGAGTATGTGAGGCATCTTCTGTTTAGTCTTTGGTGTATTTTTGTTATATTTGTAGTATGTACTTATCGGGATCCTACTGATGGGATCCTACTGATGTTATATTTTTTTCCGTTGTTTTTAATATAACCGTTTAACGTCGGGGCATCTCAATTATCGTTTGAGTCACCCCTTGAAGAACCAATTACGCTACCTTCTCTTCATAAAGAAGTAAAAAACTTAAAATCACAAGTTAATCTTTTAAAAACTGAAGTACAAATTTTGCAACAAAATTTAAGAAAATTACCACAGCAAAAGAAGAAAAAAGAAACTCCCGAGATTTCTGAAGAAGAAGATGATGATGAAGAAAAATATTTCACACAAAAATTGAGTGAAAGAGAATTCTTTTTTAGAATAAAAACCAAAAAAAGTGGCATGTTAAGGTAGATTTAAAAATTGGAAAATCTTTTCATAAACCTTTCATTGCCTTAGTTTACTCGGGAGCATATCTAAACTATATTCAAGAAGATCTAATCCCAACTCAATATTACGAAAAAACTATTCAAAAGTTATGCACAGCTAATAATCAAAGATTAAATATTAACTACAAATTATCAAAAGCTGAAATATGCAATAATGGTAAGTGTTTTACTAACTCTTTTATATTAGTAAAAGATACAACAGAACAAATAAACTCTTTTACTCACCCAATTGTACCCCATAGAAATAAATGAAAAGGGAATAAAAACTGTAAGAAATAATCAAGAAATTCTGTTTGAATTTATTAACCCTATAAAAACAAAAGAAATAAATCATATCAACGAAAAGAATTTTCTAGAATTAATAAAGCAAAAAGAAAATCAGATAAACTGTTTACAGAAAGAAATCCTTTATAATAAAATTGAGCAACAACTTCAAGATCCTTTAATTAAATAAAAAATTCATAAAATACAAAAGGAATTGAAAAAGAAGTTTGCTCTGAAGTACCTAATGCTTTTTGGCAAAGAAAAACTGATATGGTAACTTTACTATACGAAGAAGGATTTCAAGAAAGTAAAATCCCTACAAAAGCTAGACCAATTCAAGCGAATAAAGAGACTCTTGAGTATTGCAGAAAAGAAATTCAAGGTTTTCTAAATAAAGGATTAATTAGACCCAGCAAGTTCCCTTGGAGTTGTGCAGCCTTTTATGTTCAAAATCAATCAGAAATTGAAAGAGGAGAACCTCGAATGATAATAAATTACAAACCCCTAAACAAAGTTTTGAAATGGATTAGATATCCAATCCCAAATAAAAGGGATCTAATTAAAAGATTATATGATGGAATAATCTTTTCTAAGTTTGATTTGAATTCAAGATTCTATCAAATCAAATTAGATGAAGAAGACAAATACAAAACAACATTTACAGTTCCTTTTGGACATTATGAATGGAATGTAATGCCTATGGGACTAAAAAATGCCCCCTCATAATTTCAACATATTATGAATGATATACTAAATCCTTATTTGGATTTTGCAATAGTATACATTGATGATGTGCTGATCTTCTCAAAATCAATAGACCAACATTTTAAACACCTAAACACATTTAAGAATATAATAAAAAGAATGGTATTGTTATACCAGCCAAGAAAATGAAATTACTTCAATTAAAGGTTAGGTTTTTGGGACATGAAATTTATCAAGGAACAATAACACCCATTAGCCGAAGTATAACATTTGCAGAAAAATTCCCAGATGAATTAAAAGATAAAAAATAGCTACAAAGATTTTATGATGTTTAAATTATGTGTCAGAGTTCATTCCCAACATTAGAATAAAGTGTAAACCTCTGTTTTCTAGGCTTAGAAAGTCATCTAGTCCCAAACCTTGGACACCCGAGTTATCTCGGTTAGTCTGAGAAATTAAACAAAATGTCAAGACTCTTCCATTTCTAGGTATTCCCAATCCTGAAGCTAAGTTAATAGTTCAGACAGATGTGTCAGAAGTCGGATTTGGTGGAATTCTCATACAAATCCTTCCAAACTCAAACACTAAGCAAATTGTCCGATTCCATTCAAGCATTTGAATCCAATCTCAACTAATATATAGTACTATCAAAAAAGGAAATTTTATCTATAGTATCAGTATTACTAAATTTCAAGATGATTTGGTAAATAAAAATTTTTCACTTCGAATTGATTGTAAAGCTGCAAAAGATGTTGAGTGAATCGTCAATTTGGTCCCTAAAATTACGATGTGGTATCAACTTGGTCCCTGAATTGAATGAAATAGCAAAAAGGTCCATGAAATTGCAAAACGTTATTTAATTTGATCCCTACGTTAACCCCAGTCTGTTAACACCGTTAACATGGCTGATGTGGCACGTTGAGTGCCTCGGTGACCCATGTAAACGTTCATGTGGCCTCTACGTCACAGAATGTAATTTCAGGGACCAAATCCATACTCCTTTCTCTCTTTCCTTCTCCTTCTCCTCTAGTTGGTCACCTCCCCTCCTTCTTCCCCTTCTCCTTCCTCTCCTCCCATATAATATTTGTAATGTTTTTATAATTGAAGAAGGAAATTACTGAGAAGAGTTTGCAAAGCTACTACCTACCAGATCACCATCGTGGCCTATATTTTGGTTTCGTATCCCCATACATGTTCTAGATTTCTAAATTTAAGCTTGTTTTGCTAACACTCTTAACTATTGTTTGTTTTGTACTGGAGTAGTAATGCTTAACATTTAGTTTCCTCATATTTTTCTTGAACTTTGTTACCTAGATTTCCTTGGTTTCAGTTTGATATGCTTGTGATTCTCCACATATAGATATTAGGCAAAATCGGCAAATGGATCCTATACGTTTATTTTATTTTTTATATTGGTCCTATAAGTTTTTAATTTTCAAATTGGTCCTACATGTTACGTTCCGTTTTCACATTAGTCTTTTCCGTCAATTTTGACTTAACGCCGTTAGTTTTGATCTGACGTGGCTATCACCTTAGTTCAACACGTGGCATCAAAACTGACGGCGTTAGGTCAAAATTGACGGAAATGACTAATGTGAAAACGGAACGTAACGTGTAGGACAAATTTGAAAAATAAAAAACTTATAGGACCTATATGAAAAATAAAATAAACGTATAAGACCAATTTACCTATTTTGCCTAAATGTTATATGGAGATTTCTAACCCGGGTTACCCATGTCCCACCACTTACAACATTGCTGACAATAAAGCATTTTCAGAGGCATTTTGGTTTGAATTAATGATATGATAAAGCAGTTTTAATGCCCAATTTTTTCAGTTTACATTAGGAGAAGAAGGAGAGGGAAAAAAAGAAAGGAATATAAATTTGGTCCTGAAAATATCGATTTGGTCCCTAAAATTGCATTTTGTGACGTGGAGGACACATGGACGCTTACATGAGTGCCACCAAGGCAATTAATGTGCCACATCAACCACATTAACGGCGTTAAAAGATTGGGGTTAACTGAAGGACCAAATTGAATAATGTTTTGCAATTTTAGGGACCATTTTGCTATTTCGTTCAATTCAGGGACCAAATTAATTATACCTCACAATTTCAGGGACCAAATTGATGATTTACTCAATCTAGTTTCAAAACAAATTTTTGCTAGATGACAAAGTTTATGAAGTTGTTTTGATTTCGAAATTGAATATTTAAAAGGAGAAAATAATTTTATCCTAGATTTTTTAACAAGGGAATTCTTGCATGGAAATCCTCAATAATGAGTACCAAATCTCGTGGGGCCTCAGCCTCATCCTCCAAATCAAAGTCACGGCAATTAACACCCGATACTTTTGCACCTTCAGCCTAAAAAATAACCCAAAAACAAGACCAGCAAATCAACCAAACACTCACCCCTAATAAATTCTCCCCTTTAGGCTCAGATAACTTTCCTTCATTAACTTCATCCAAATCACCAAGAGAACCCCTTCTCTCAAAAACAAAAGAATATTGCAAAAGACAAATTAGTCCTGGAGCCCGAATTTCCAACCTCTAATAACCCATGAGATATTTTCCTACAACTTATTCCAAATGGATTCGGTAGAATACCAACTTGTAACCAAAAGAATTTAAAATTTTATCAATTTATTTTAATTGATTCAGGATCACTAGACATAATTCAAGAGTCCAACCCAGAAAGTCCTGAAATTGTGGCTTATTCCAAATTCAAAATAAAGAGGGTCCTTACCCTAAAGGATTGGAATCAAGGTCCCTATACTCCCAAAAAGTTCTCAAGAGTATTTGATCCTCCAATCTATAATTATTTTGATTATTAGGAAGCTTGGAAAAATGTTCTTTTTGAACCAAACCCTCGGCATTCTTGGTACTTTAATTTTTTAAATTACCAACCTAGATATCCCAGTTGGTTTATGGAGTGGTTTTGGGAACATGGTTTGGTTGTAGACATTTTACCAAATTCACTCTTCTCTGTTTATGAAGAGTATAAAAGGTTAACCCTTTCTATTCCAGCTCATGGTAAATTATAACATTTTTACGCTCAATTTAGGATTGCTTGGTTGTTAAAAGTTAATCTAGAATTTCATCAGCATTTACTTGAGTCTTTCCCTAAATACATTTGTTCAACCAATACCATTTCTTGGAGGAAGAAATTTAACAATGCAATGGTAGAAACGAAGTTCCTTTCACGGAGAAAAAATGGGTCAAATAAGAGCTCTCTACTTCCCAGACTCCTTTGAAGTTGTAGGAATAAGCAAGTTCTACTCAAGCATTAACCCCATTCAAAGTTAATATTACTGCTAATACTCCCGAAGAATACAAGCTGAAGTTAAAAGCAGCCCTCTCATCCCTTGATTCAGATGAGGATCAAGATAAGTTATCCTCCAATAACTCGGACTTTTGTCCTCTCCACGACAATGAAAGTGATTAATATGGTGGTCCTTTTGGTCAGCAATAATTAAAGCATGTTTGTCATCTTCTACCGACAAGTCAAAAAGGCAGGAGATAATGGAAGAGTAAAAGATAATTGAAAAACCAGTGACAGACAAAGACTTCAATAATTCAAAAGCAAAAGATAATGAAAATAATGCATTGGAGACTACAATAATTCAATCACCTACCGGATTTGAAGCTGGATGAAGACCGTGGGTTCCCATATTTGTCTATTTAAGGAAGTTGAGACTTGTGTCAAGAACACGCTTAAAAACTTCAACTTTCTTTTAGCATACAAAAGTCTCCCTTGTACTTCCTTTTGTAATTTTTAATTTTTCTCTAAAGGACGTTTTGGTTTATGCATCTTGTTTCAATTGTAAGTTATTGCTCTGATAAATCTTTGTACTCCTAGTTTTATCAATAAAATAAATAATTCAAAATAAATATCGTCTTACTTTAATATTTTCATATTATCTTCTCTTCTTAATTTAAAATTTTCATATTATCTTCTTTATCCTATAATAATCTCTTTTATTTTATTTTATAGGAGATGATCTATATATATATTTTGCTCATGTGCATAAATTGTCATGGAAGAGCGTATATCCAAGTTGTCTGAAGAAGTGAACATGCCAACTAAGAGTATGGATTTTACTAATGCATTCATCACTGAAGACGTGTGTGACTGGAAAATTGTTGTTATTTAGTGATGGCTATGTGAACAATATAACATCTTTTATTTTTATTTTTAGGTCTTTCCTATACGAGACGAACTTTTGAATTGGGCACGAGCTATTGGGGAGAGAATGATTTTGTTGTTGTCATTGGGAGGTCAGAGACAAATGGTATAGGAAGGAAGTCATTTGTAATCTTAGATTGTGAAAGGGGTGGAAAATATAGACAATACAAGAATGTGTTAGCTCGCAAGGTGACAGGGACTAAAAAATGTGAGTGTCCCTTCAGGCTAAAAGGATTCCCTACACTTGTCCATACTGACGCAAGACCCTCTCCGGTAAGTATGCTGCGTCAGTGGACTGCATCTTATGTGTCTTGAATAGAGAGAGGTATCCTAAAATGGATGATTCTCCCAATGATCCGCGTAAGGCATCCAACATATATCCTCTAATGTCAGTCGATCTAATGCAGCCACATGGAATCACCTCACCTGCACCTCTCACCAGTTTCCATCGTTCGGCTCGAGGTTTATCTTAAGTGCAATCCAAGTTGGGCATACGCATACCAAGAGTCTGAAAATGCTCATAAATCCACGCCTATAACAACATAAATGATTCACTCAGTATTTTTAATAGAATATACAATTGAATTCACAAGAACCAACAATAATAAACAGTAAAATAGAAATGTTGGTACCTGAAGAAGGGTCATGTAACCTATTATCTGTTTGCAGTGATGACGGCTGGTGGCACACAACTGTCCATATAAGAATGCAAGCGCAGTTACACCCCATGCATAGGTACTGCACTGATTAAGGTCATGGAAGAGATCCAAGTACACAACATCTACGTACATCGCACTCTTATCAACGAATAATGTAGTACCAACCAAATGAGGTACACATCACGCAACCATAGAAAACGGATGAGACAACCTCTAGTGGCTTTCATCTCCTCAGCTGCATCTTTCTGCGTCACGCCTAGGATCTCAAGCAATAAATCTATCGCAATCTCGCTGGACATGTCGGGAAAGGAAGGGGAGATGCTGGTGATCGGTAGATGCAGTATGGATGACACATCATCCAATGTAATGGTCATCTCCTCGAATGGCAAGTGAAAACTACAAGTCTCCTTCTACCACCGCTCAGTAAAAGCGGACAACATACCCCTTGTGACACTCTACTCCCGGGTCATCACATGGTTACCCGTTGCGGAAAATAAAATCATAAACTCGCTGGTTGCTTTCGGAAAATATTAATTTCTCAACGCTTATCCTTTCAAAATATGGTGATAAATTTTTTTTTTCTGCGAAATGTAACACCCCAATTTTTCGGTGCTTTCTAATATCGGTAATAAATATAAATGCTTATATTTTTATCCGAGACTTAGAAAATGAGTTTGGGTAAACAACTGTTATTTTCATGTCATGTTTTATATCTTAAGGTTACGATAAAATTTTGGGCTGAAAATTCAGACGGAACCCAGTCTGCGATCTCACTGACAGTAAAAGTTTACTGGTCAGAAACCCTAATTTTAAGTCATGAACGAGATGAAAAATATTTTTATCATATGTGCTTAGATATTGGAAGTTTTGAAAATTTTCGTGTAAAAATAAAATATTTTGTTTGTTGCGGGCGTAAACGTCGAGATGTCTCTAGGAAATCCGCTTCAGATGAACTAAAAGGGTCAGCAACGGAGCTCAGATGACTGATGTGACTAGCATTAATGACAATCCTATCCGTATCATAATGGCCATAATGGCGCATTTATGACAAATGGATATTTTTGCGTGGAATGGACGATTTTACCCCTAGGTTGTCATGATAATTGCAAGTTTGCCATTGCAATTTTGGACAATTTTGCCCCTCCACTCACTGCTGCCCCCTTCATTAGCACACTTAGGCAATTTTTTTCAACTCACTTATATCATCTTCATGAATCAAGACGCATTTCTCGCAAAAACCCTAATCGGGAATCGGGTACGTGTGTGCAGAGATATATCGGGAAACAGGCCGACAAGCCATTTATGATGACTCAAGAGGAATGAATTATCATGATGATAATTTACTCTAGTCAGACAAAGAAAATATCTAGATATTTTAAACGTTAACCTAACCTACGTCTGGTTAACTAATCGAGGTTAACTAACCATGATTTGCCACACAAAATATCTTCTCCCTAATATGTGGTATAGGAGGCGACCACCCCACCTAAATGCCCTCATCCACATCATTCTTATGGCCCTAAGGCTGCCACCCTTCTCCATTTGAAGCCAAGTCTTCATCTTCCATTTCCACCACAAATTTAAACAAGACTACATGGTTTTTTCTCTACCACTCATCATCCTTTAACACAACATATCTTTTGGTCATTCTCCTCTTCTTCCTTTCTCTTTGCGCCAGCCCCTTTCCTCCTCCCAAAACCATTTTTCTTCATCATTCATCCAAGAACACTAAGAGAACTAAGAAACCCTCCTCACTCAGCCGAAACTGTCACGACATTCTGACCCTATTCTGTTATAATATCTAGAAAAACTTTCTACATTAAAGTTGTTAATCTTCCTCTCTTCTTTCCAACGAGCTAAAGAACATCAAAAACGGATGAGTATGTTGGGAGATATGCCCATATTACCGAAACAGCTCTAAAACCTTCATCTTCTTCACTTTTCTTTCATTTTCTCTCAAGAACACTTGATGATTTTTGTGAAGAACATCACCCAAATCATCATTTCCTTTGATCATCAAGAGGTAAACCTCTCATAATCTTGTTATTCTAAGTCTTTCTCTTCACAACTTTTATGAGTTTAAGCCTTTGATCATCATGTTCTTCATTTCACTTAAAGTTCATGAAGCTTTTTTCAAAAATCCATAACTAATTGTAGAAAACTCCTTTTGACTTGAAACCAATTGCTATGATCTCATAATCATCTCTATATTCATCATCTAGAAGTATGTGATCATGCGAAATTTATTTCCTATTTTTCTGAACTGGGCCGAATCCATGGAAATTTGATGTTCATGGGTTTTGTTTCAATTTCAAGTCATGATTCATGATTTAATCTCTTAATAAGAAGAAGATCAAAAACCGAAACCCTAGTTCTTGGAACTAGATGAGTTTTATTCCATGTTCTTAGTTCATGATCTTGGTTTAAGTACTTAATCATGTCTAAGATACTTAAGGATCATAAATCCCTAAGTTAACAAATTTTCAACTTTCCTAACCTAGAAGTTTTAAAGAGGCCGAAACCTAACCTTCATGATTTAAGTATTTTGTTGTTTGATTTGATTTATTTTGGTTGCAATTCGTTTGAAGGAATCGATTGAATCTGTTTAATCTAAGTAAACGGAGAAGAATCGGATCGAAATCGGGAGATTTCTTGCAACTGTTGATTCAACTCTTCAAGAGGTAAGAGGGGTTACTTGAGGGATCATTCGGATGGCCATGTGTACTTTGGTTGTGGTCCATATATGTTTATCTATGTGACTGTGGTGTTTTTATGATTTATTTTACTGAGCTATGTGTTTATAGCTGTAAGTGGTTTATCTGTGTTTCGGTTGTTTATCTGCTTTTAATTGATTATCTGCAGTTGTATATTATATTGCTGTGATGCATGATTCGTAATTATGATGATGATGTTGAATGTTGTTTGTGAGGCTTGACAGTGGTCAGTGCACAACTGATTAATGAGATAAAAGCTTTAATAAGTTGTGTATATTATATTCAATGTTTTATGGGAAATATTGGGATATAATGTTTGTGGAAAATATTATTTGGGAGAAATAATAAGTATTTGAGAAATCTTATTATTTTAATGATTTATTTATAAAAAGTGATTTATGGGTCGTAGAGAGAGCGTAACCGTGAAAATATTTTACTACTGCTAATTTTTACATAAGATATTCCGCAATATTATAAAAAGATATTTTGTGAAATTATTCTGCGAAAATAACTCAACCGTGAATTTAGAAAATTGTTTAAGCGGAAAAAGCTATGTTTTACCATAAAATACTTTAAAATGTCCTTAACGACGGTAATTTGGAAAACCGACGACGGCAATTTGGAAACGGCAACGTGTATTTTTTATGAACTTCAAATCTCTGTGACCCTCTTTTCTGAAAATGATATTTTTCGGTAACCGATGTTTTTATGATAGAAATCTTCCCACTTAATGTGTTTTCCGAAATCAAGTTTTGACTTGGACGATATATTAAAAGATTTGAACTTAATAACCGAGACGTCGGGATATTAAGGTTCGGTGTATGGTAGACTGGATAGCTACCTGGTAGGCTGGATAGCTACCTAAAAGAGATAAAACATTTTGAGATGTTTTCTATTACCACGAACCTAAGGCTGGTGCATCGGTCTAGGGGTTTCGTGATTGAGCACTCGGACTTTGAGGTCCTGTGTTGTTAATGAATGATTTTAAAGATGTTAAAACGATATTTGGTCTAAAGCCGTTGAGCTTTGCCAAGGAAAGATATAACACAAAGAACAGTGTTGAAAGAAATATGTTTTGGAGCATGCATTTGGCAGACGTGCCACAATACGATATATGATTACCTTGTGGCGTCAGGTATTTCATGCCCTGAAGTTTTCGTTGTGCCAGATTGGACAATGGAACCTCATTCACGATGTTATCACTGTGCCACGATGTTGGACAGTGTGCGATGGGTTTCGGACGTGGGCCTGTGACTATATGTCTGTGGCTACGTGCCGGGAGTCTGATCAACTCAAACACGAGGTCGGGATATCTCATGAGATTAAGTGAAAACGTTACATGATGTATATGAAGTGTTCATGCATATTTTCAAAAGATGTTGTTTGGGGTGTGAAACCCATTATGCTTTGAGGTTAATGTTTATGAGATCGCAAATATGTATATGGGTACGTATATGTGGTTTTTTTTTTTTGTGTCGTGCATGTGGCTATCGCGTTATGTCCAAATGTCGGTTTCTCACTCTTGCATGTTTTATTTGTGGTTTCTTTTCTGGGTTCTATGTGGTGGAATTCAGATGAACCTCTTAAGGGCTATGGCGTCTACAAGAAGAAGAATGTTTAGTTCGGGGCATGCTGATGCTGCTTATTTTTGTCGTAGTGTTTGACCAGCTTAGGTTTACGTTAAGTTATGTTTTGGGAATACTCTTTTCATTATAAATGTTTAAGTGTGAAACATATAATGCAATATGGTTGTATGACTTACATATATATAGAAAAAAATTTATCACCACATTTTGTTTAAGACAAACGTTGAGAAAAATTTATTTTCCGAAAGCAACTAGTGAATTTATGATTTTATTTTCCGCAAACGGGTAACCATGTGATGACCCGAGATTAGGGTGTCACACGAAATACTCCAGAAAAAGATATATATACATCACAATAGTAGAATTACTTTATACTTACATACAAACCGAATTTATTCGTAAACCAAAACATTACAACATATAAGCTTTTCTGAAATTGTTTTTCATACACCTTACAAGGTGTTTCAAACCATTTATAACAAATTTCCCAAAATACCCAACCCAAAGAAAATCCTAAGCTGGTCGCCTTACAAGACATCTACTGGAATGACCCCGTGGTCATTCCCACACTCTAACATCTCTTTAAACATCAGGACCAAAGTTCCCGAGTGAAGCTAAGGACTTTTCGGCACCATCTACTTTCGTGTACCAAGACACAAAAGCCAAACCAGAAGACCTAATATATTATAAGGGTGAGATGCCAATATATGAGTTTATAACGATAATCACATGCACGACATACTCAATTAGCACATAGACATACATAACCATAACAACATAAGATTCTCATAACTAAACAAGTAGTTCATCACTGGGTCTCATACCCGATCATCGTCATTTTTAAAAATATGCATGACACTTCAACATTCATCGTCTAACATTCACACCTAATCTCCGGAGATCCCAACGTCTTCAAACTGAGTTGATCAAACTCGATACATCGTCTCATTGGCTAGCTAAGCACAACAATAATACATCGTCTCATTGTTCATTTAAGTACAATGATATATATATCGTCTCATTGTCCATTTAAGCACAATGATATATACATCGTCTCATTGTCTATTTAAGCACAATGATAATACATCGTCTCATTGTCCATCCAAGTACAATGATATATACATCGTCTCATTATCCATTTAAGCATAATGATACACCGTCACATGATACCTTTTCCATTAAGGTCTCACGTTAAACAACGTCGGGCACGTCTGCCATGAATGCAAATGTAAAACGTTTTGTCCTCGTCATTTTATTTTCGTTCATTATATTCTTGTCGAAGCTCTGAATGGCTTACGACTATTCATCGTCTTCAACGTCTTAAAATAAATTCTCATCGTCTCATCATTTTCAACGTCTTAAAACTCTCACCGTCATGCGGATCAAAGATCTTCATGTTTTATTATAGAACACTGGTATCACGACGTCTCGGATACTAGGTTTATTTTTCAACGTAAACACCGTCTTTTGTTTGTGAAACACAAATTCAAAACAAAATCTCCGCAACTTATCTAAGTTGACAGAATAACATCGTTGAGTAAAAATTCATCTATAGAAAATCATTTCAAATGGTAAATTCCCTTATAAAATCATCTGATACAAAAACTTAGTTTTTATAAAAGTGAGTCACTTGAGGCTCAAACTTATTTAAAATACATACTGCTGTTTTTGAAATACTTACCGTCGATACTTTTCCAAATTGCCGTCGATTAGCACTTTTAAAGCCATTTAAGCCAAAACCTTTCCACTCAAACAATTTTCTAAAATCATAATTAAATTATTTTCCACAATTAATTTTATAAAATAACTTTTTATAATATTACAGAATTTCTTACGTAAAAATTAGCAGTACCAAAATAATTTCACGGTTTCGCCCTCACTGTGACTCATAGTTCACTCTTACGGCGATAAATCATTAAAATAATGATATTTTCGAAAATTCCTTATTTTTCCCAAATAAAATTTTCCATTAATATTATATTACAATATTTTACCATTAAAACATTGAACATAATTTATAAAGCTTCTTAAAGCTTTTATCCAATTAATCTAATTGGGCACTGACCACCGTCAGGCTTCTCAAACAACAACCAACAACATCATCACAGAAATATTTCCAGACAGATCATGCATCACGGCATAATAATATAATTGCAGATAAACACTTATACGCAGATAAACCATCACAGATAAAAATATCACAACTTAAACAACTTAAACAAACACCAACAGATAAATAATACAGACAACAACAAACAGCACATGATTATAGAAAAAACTCCTCAGGTATTCTCCCCTTACCTCTTGAAGATTCAAGCTTTGGTTTCACGAACGGCTTTTCGATTCGAATCCGGTTTCCCCCGTGCAACTCAGGATAATCCACAAAGATTTATCCTTCAACAATTCACAACCCAACCAATCAAAATCAAACAAATATCATCACCTAAACACTTCATATAGGTCACGGCCCTAGGGTGATTTTGTGGCTAAAAATCCTAAGATTGCTTAAGTCATTGGATTAATGATCCTAAGTACTTAAGTCTTTAAAACACATGATTAACAATAAAGATTGAAACAACACATTCCAATCCCTCAAGAACTCATTTTCGGCCTCCAAAGAAAATATGAGTTAGAGATTTTAGTTTGATATAAGACTTTGGATCCAACAGATATATGCTATAGAAAGTTGAAATCAATGATCACTTTATAAGAAAATGAACAAAATCTCCTTCCCCCCACTTCATGAAGGTTTCGGCCAAGGAGGGTTAAATGGGGAGGAAAACTTTGTTTGCATCAATCTCTTGGATTATGGTAGTAGAGATGATAATTAACTCATAGAAATTGATTTCATATTTTTAGGATTTTTCTATGATTTTCTAGAGAATTTCAAACTTCTAGATCTAGAAATGGAAAAATATGATTCATGGCATAAACATGAGAACTACATGAAGATGAAAGCTTAGATGATCAAGGAGATGAGCTTTGACCTCTTGAAGATTGAAGAAATGAAGAAAATGATCAACCTTCACTTAGTTGAAAACTGGACAGCTTGAGGGTGTGATGGTTTTGTGAGTGTATCTCACAATATACTCATCCAAAAATCACAAACTTTGGCTTGTTAGAAAGATAAGAAGAAAAGGAACAACTTTGGTGTTTAAGGTTTCATTTGGTTCGGATCATAACAGGGGTAAAAATAGGCTTCTTTCTGCTGTCTCGCATGGATCTGAGGATTCTGGGCAGTTTCTAGTTTGGTCATAACTCTCAACATACTCATCCGTTTTTTATGATATTTAGCTCGTTGGAAAGAAGAGAGAAAGAGGAAAAACTTTCATGTTGAGCGTTTTTCAAGTTTCAGAAAAGAAGATGGTCATAATTTCGGTGCAAGTTCTGCTAGTTTTAGGACATCAATGGTAGCTCATGTGTGAGTTAGAAGGAAAAAGGAGGAATGGAGAAGATGATGGATGAAGTGAGAAGCTTGGAGAATGTTCAAGAAACACTTGACTCATCCAAGTTTATGAGCCAACCATGGGCGTTGCGAAATTTGAGCTTGGAAGCCCACTTAAGCCCATTTGATTTTGTCCATTGAAAGTGCTTAAGACATAAACTACGTCATAGGAAACTTATATAAATGAATTAGCATCATGAAAATAATTTCATGGCATGGAATTTAGGCTCATGGCCGCAACCCCCTAATGGGCTTGGATGAAGATTCTGGCCCAATTTGACAAGGATAGCTTGAAGAATTCACTTTGGACTAAAAAGCGATTAAGAGAAAGTTAAAGGACCAAAATGCAATTTCCCTAGAAATTGTCATCATGACTAGTGACTCCATCCATGACATCATCCACATGGCCTTGTCATCTGTGACTCATGGATATTATCCGTTGGCGGTTCCCGGAAATCCCGTAGTCTGCTCCGCCGTTTACCCGATTAAAGACGACGCCCGGATAAAATATAATATTTCCCTTTTTAGTGAAATATTTCAAAATATCCAAAATCGTAGGAAATTAAATAAAAACCTTAAGTTTTTCGTTCACGAGTTAAAATTAGGTCTTCTGAGTAGTATAAATATACTGTCAGTGAAATTCACAGACCGGGTTTCGCCTGACTTTTCAACCTAAATTTTTATCGTAACTCTCTACGGTCAAGTAGAGTGTAACTATGGTTTCGGATTAATTAGAATAATTTTCTAAGTCTTAAATAAATATATAAACGTATTTATATAAATTTCCGATATTAGAAAACAACGAAAAGTCGGGGTGTTACACCCCTGTCCACCGTGCATTAACTACAGTCCTGCAAGGATGCCTGCCAAGAGCTATCCACCAAGTTCTTTATATAGTCGCTCTCGGTAACCAATTCCCCGACTTTCCGACCATTGTTAATAACCTTTAGCGCACCACGGTCATGCAAACGTAGAAGCAAAGAATGTTAACAAGCCAAAGTTAACATCTAGCAACTTGAGGCAAACTGGATTCAAACTCAATGTGTGACAATGCTTGTTTCTTTAACAATGCTTATAAGTGTCCATGCAATAATCTCCACTAACATATTCTTCCTCATGTGGTATCTTTGACACATAAAGAAACAAGATGATCATGCAACAAATAGAGAAATGCCAAGGGGCAACCACAAGAATCAAAATGAACAAAAAAAAAAGCTCCCAAAACAATGTTAATAGAATCAATCAATCTTTTGATTCAAAAAAAAAAAAGAAGGGAATCAATCAATCTTTGTTAACGAAATTTCACAGGTTTGACTTTTGATATAAGAGGAATTTCTGAATGAAAAAAAGTATATGACAGCCCATTAATGCTGCACCATTAACTATTGCATATAGGTAGCTAGCAGCTGAATACATTCTGTTGTTCCATTACATGGTTTTAATCTACTTTTGTTATATGTTGATCCTGCTAAATTTTGCTTTCTCTTGTTCAGACATCATGCCAATCTTCCAGGGTATTTCACTCCACCAAAATTCAACCTTAATACATGCAGGCTTACATACACACAGTACACACACAGTGACACCCACAAATACCTACATGAAAACTGAAACTAGAGAAAGCATTGGCCATTTACTAAACCAAAATTGTTCTAGATAGCAATTCAATCTCATCGATATAAGATAATACTTATCACAAACATAGATATCTGCGTGGATGATCCTATTGCTACTCCTAAGGAAATGTCATGCAAGGAATACAAGCTATTAACGTGAATATATAATACATTTTAAAAGAGTACAACAAATGTTGATAGCTCACAAATTTATCTTTCGTGGCAAACATGATAGCACTGCCATGTTCTGCCGCATTCCTTGCAAGTGGAAGCAATATGACACTAACAAATGCTACTGGAATTTTCAGTGCAGTAGTTGCTCCCTGTATAATAGTTGATCAAAACAGAAAGATTCATCTCATCAAAAAATGTTCTAATAAGAACAGTTCTGAAATTTCATAAACAAAACATTCAGTGAAATCTTTGACAAGGCATCTGTTTTTGTAAAATATCTGCAAGACACAATGGCATTTCATTTAAAAACCAAAGCAACAACTTAAAATGACCTCATATGGCTAAACATAAAGCAGAAATCAAGGAAGAAAATAAACTACTTGAATGGATTAAAAACAAAATCAAGATTAACTAGTGAACAGAAATAATTTAATTTCATGAATATCTCATCGACAAATACTGACTAAGCTTATAAATATATAATGCTAAAATCGTGGATCATCTTTATTCTCTACTCAGTGTTAATGATCAACTCTCGCCATGATTCTGAGAAACAAATTACATATTACATGTCAATAATGTCACAAGAGAAACACAGTGGTATTCAAACTTGATTAGTCATTGGGAAAGAGAAAAATCCCAAGCATCTGTGTTTAATCAGATGAAAGTAGCAATGGGCTCAAAGGGGTCTAAGAACTAGTACTATCCAAAAGGAAACTGAAATTACATTCACCAAGAAGTTTACATTCACTGTAAGAAATAACCAACTTGCAACTCAACATAAGAACGATGCAGAATTGAAGAGTTTGTGATATAAAAGGGGGAAAAAGGAACAAATATCTGGAAATTATTACAATGTTATGTTCCAACCTTATCCGTAAAAACCATGGAGTTGAAGCACCAATTGAAAACAGGATTTTGTAATAACTTCTTTCTCATCTGAAGCAGTTCCTAAACGGTATCTCCAGTGAGTCAGTGACTACCGATACAATCGGTAGTAAATCTGGAAAGGCCCCATACTCTCTTGCCTGAAAATGTACAGATTACAATCAATAATAAATATTGTTACCAGAATGAATAGATAGGTTTCATAATAGTTTCTGTATTGTTCAGATCTCAAGGAACTTTAGGTCATCAAGTTCACATATTCAATGGTTCAAAACTCAATTGCGTAAATTGTGTTGTTGAACTTTCCTCTTTCTATATCTAGTGCTTTATTTTCCATATGCAACTTAAATTTTTTTTTCCATCTCAGCTTTATAAAGTCATATATATTGAGTATGACACAGGCACATATCTGAAGCAAAGAAAAGAAATAAAGGAATTGGAGATAAATTGAATGAATAAAATGAACTGACAGTGATCATTACTTGAGGAGAGATCTGGGAAGACAACCAATAGCTTAATGCAATGCTCTGGTTGAACAAGTCAAAGCCTTTGTTATTCCCTACATGCTTTCCCTCTATACCAGGCTTTCCATTGTATGAAGAATTTCCCACATTGTTATTCTTCATTAACTCTCCCTCAATGGTTTTCTGTGTCTCCATGTTTCCTTCTCCCAAAGGACTTGTTTTTGCAGCAACGCTTCTTTCATCATCAAGCAAGCCTACATCTTTGGCTGTCCTAGAAGAATTTTCCACACCAATTTCCCCTGAAACTATCCCTTTCCCATTAGGATCAAAGAAATTTCCTTCATCAGTGACCAGTGCACCATTATTTTCATCTGTTTTCTGTGAAAAACCTTGTTCTCAAGCATGCAAGTTTGCATTATTACCATTCTCAGTAAAACTCACAGATAGTTGAGACTGAAGTATCAATCAAAATGGTTACAATCTTCATGTCACAGGGTTCCTGAAATAATCAAGTCAACATTTTATGCATATTAGACAAAGTGAGAAACTGAAAATATTAGAAACTATTTGGCATAACAAATTTTAACAAAGTAAGATTGAACACCATTATCACATATTCACAAAACAATGAAACAATCACAACCATAGTACAAATTCACAAAGCACAGACCTTAAACATTTGAACAACAAACACAACCAAATTCACGGATCTGAAACAATTGAAAAATAATGAAAGAACATTTACTGAGTGTTAGAGTTGAGTGAAAGTGAAATCAAGAGTCGAGAGAGAATGAGATCGAACGAAATGAACACCTCACGGGAATTGGACGATGACAGTATTGAATGGAATGGAACAAAGATTCGGGATTGATGGAAGCTTATGCAAAAGTCAAAAGTTGTTCAAAAAGTATATCCAAACACCACAAAAAATAGCATAAGCCCTTAACCCAGTAGATAAGCTCGGAAAAAAAAGGACCCTAAAAATAACATAAAGTCCTTTATGCAGTAGATAAGCTCTTAGAAGCTCTTCCATAGTGTATCCAAATGGGCCCTATATCCAACCTATTGGTTCGGTATATAGCAAAATCTAGTAATCCTGAAAGGAGATGCAGCCCTCTTCATAAAAAGAAGAAGAAGGAGATGCAGCCCTATCTCCTTAAAAAAGCTGAATAGATTTGTCAGAATATAGCAGCCTACTCAATTAAGTCAATAACATGACACAAGAAAGCGTTTCAAGGGAAGTATGCCCAAGCAACAATTATTCCCTGACAAATCTATTAAAATGTATTAATCAAGTGAAATGGTAAGTGAGCTTAAAAAGTCAACAGAGGGTGGGAGAGATGCGGAGGTAATGTCAATGTAGACAAACTAGTTACACACTTTCTCATGTTTCCAATGTTCCCAAGATTCACGATAATGGAATTTTCTAGAGACTAAACTACTGCAGTAAATCTTCTACAGTTCTACTCATTCAACCAATATAAGTTCCCATTGTCGCAAATATCAATCCAATTATTGTTAACAAGAACCGTTGATGAAGTCCTAGGCCACAAAACATGCATCTTTGAAATGGGCCGAAAGGCATAGGCATAGTTCTTTGACTTACCCACTATCAACAAATCACTATCTGCACAAATTTCAGAGTTTTATCAAGTTTATAAAAAGGGGAGCACTTCATAATCTATCATGAACTTTAGTCTGACCCAAATCACGAGGAACAATTGAGACAAACAAGTCAGGATCTAAAATTTAACAGCTCTAGAACAAGAAAAGCACACAATCAAAAATAAGATCAAGAGGCTCCTTAATAACTAGATCCAGAATGCATGATGATGTGACAACAATAAAATAAACCGTAAAAGAAGGCAAAATTTCCTGTGAACAAGTTACAAAGTCAAAAATCAAAACCACAATCTTGGCCATAACATCGTATGTATAAACTTCCCCTAAAAGAGAAGAATAGAGACTAATAAGCAACAAGTTAATAACTGTTATAAGGTGCAAATAACAGAATATATACTATTCCTTCTTTTTCCCTTTGCAAAATCAACTACTACTCCTCCCCAAATTTCACTTCAGATAGAGGCTTCAATGCGGCCTCTTGCAAAATGTTGAGGCTTCCCACAATTAAAGCAAGTGTTTTTCCCACCATTTCCAGCACCTCCACCTCTACCACCATCATACCATGATACCTTCACTCTTGCGATCCTTAGCCAAGTGACCAACTTCCCACATTTAAAACAACCACCTCCTCACCGGTTCATTATGATTAGATAGGTCACTTTAGTCACATCTTATTAAGGTATCATACTATCATTGTGATAAGAGAGGGAAATCATGGGTTAGAAATCTGAAAGATCAAATAATTCCTTATAGATTAAAGATATGATACACATTTTATAAATATATTCGGAAACTGCAGGTGCGTACATTGGAGGTGTAGGAGAGACAGGGGAGTTAACCAGACATAATCAACAACTTTGAATGTAGCTTGTTCTAAGGAAGTTAAAACTCTAATTGCTCTGAAGCACCCCCTATATATATGGATTGCAAACATATAATTATGGCTCAACAGTCAACCATAATCTTGCAAACTCCAAATAAAAATACACAAAGAACATACAAGAGCCTAAGAACAACACTACCTTCTTGAGTCAGATATCAAAGCTCAAGATTCAAGAAAACATCTAAAACTAAAAGTCCTCCACCAAAACATCAGTGAAGCTTCTCTTTCACAATAGATTATATATGTTTAGTGTTATTACAAAACATACAGTGACGCCAACACAACAACCTATTTATATGGCAATATTTTTGCTTTTATTTTTTTGCAAGAAAATAAACAAATAAATAAAAAGAATTAACAAATAAGAGATGACCACTCGGTAGCAAGTCCTGCTGCAATTCAACAGGAAGAAAGTCACAAAAGAAGAGCCTGTTAGTATTCAACACATTAAACATTACACACTTTTCTAGCCTAGCCTAACAATTCTACGCTTCATAAAATTTACAACATAACAATAATATTGTAAAAGCTACAGCCAGGTCTGAATCATCCTGTCTAATTGTAATCCATAAATCTATCTCCTCCCTCCAATATTTTTGACAGCATGTACTGTCAGCAAGTGCCTTAAATGAAAAATGTGAGGATTTGAGCAGGCTTTCCAAGTTAGTTTTGATTCCTACTCAATCTTGCAGTTGGACAATGCTATATTAATCAAATATACATATATTTAATGTATTCATTGCAAAATAAAACTGAATGAATATATCCTTTAAATTTCTTTTAAAATAAAATCCAAAATTCATGATCCATGGTTTCAAAATTGTGTTCGAAAGAAGTGCAAAGTTTATAGAGATGCGGCACAATTTTTACATAGAAAAAGTATCTAGAACATAAAGGATAATTCATTAAAAGAGAAAATAAGCATATTGCAGAAGGGTAAAAGCATTCTGGAACAAAAATGAACATGTCAATGGAGAAATGTAAAATGAAATACAATCCCTTAGCATATTAAAAGAAATTGCTCCTTTAAAAGTTAAAACAACCATGAAATGAAATTATGAAGAAACCAAACATCACACAAAAGATGAGAAGAACTTAGCTGTATCTAAAATTTGACATTCGACTATAACAAAGTGCGATATATATAATATAAGAAACACAACTGATAAATCGTTAAATATGAACATACATTAAATGATGAATTATAGATGTTAGATTCAGACAATCTTCTGCAGAAACTCTTGAAGATCATTATGTCCTTCATTAGCAGATAAGCAGTAGATAATCAATTCTGTGGTAGTGGCATCTGCTGAAAAGCCTTCGTCTTTCATTATTTGAAGGTATTTTGTAGACCTTGAAAAATCTTCTCTTCGAAGCAATCCTTGGACTAAGACATTATAAGTGCACATGTCAGGCATGCATCCGTCCTCTTTCATTTTCATCAGTAAGTCTTCAGCATCATCCAACAATCCTTCTTTACATAGACCTTGAATCATTATGGTATAAGTATAAACGTCAACTTTCAACCCTTTGGCAGGCAGACTTGAAAAGAGTTTTCGTGCATTCTTCAGTTTTCCAGAACTGCACATTCCATCAAGCATGATATTGTAAATCACAATATCAAGATCCAAATTCATCTTCTCCATCTCCCTAAACAAAGATATTGCCTCACGATGAAAATGACATTTGATTAGGCCATCCAATATAATGGCATAGGTCTGGAGATCGGGAAGTTGGCCATGCTCGTGCATTGTAAAAAACAATTCTTTTGCGGCTAGCGGTTTGTTTGCTTTGCAAAACCCAGAAATAAGAGTGGTCCAAGTGACAACATTTGGATGCAATCCTTTATTAACCATTTCACCCAAGAGATAGATAGCCTTCTCAATGTCTTTAATTTGGCACCATCCATGAATTAATGAATTATAAGTTACTATGTTTGGTAAGCAACCCTTGCCAACCATCAAATCAAATATTCTCATGGCCTCCTTAATTTGATTTTGCAAACAATAGCCACTAATCAGTGAGTTATGGGTGACAACATTAGGCTCCTCCCCCACTCTAACCATGTAACCAATTATTCCTTTAGCCCCCATAAGCAACCCCTCTTTACAAAAAGCATCCACTAAAATATTTAATAATTGCACATCGGGAAAGATTCCCTTTTGCATCATCTCATTCAGTAGGGTTGGAGCCTCTTTCCATCTACTGGAGTTACACAGGCCATGAATTAAGCAACTGTAAGTGACAAGATCAGGTTGAATACCTTTGCTAGTCATTTCTGAGCACAAATGTAAAGCCTCGGAGACCAACCTATCCTTGCAAAGGCCATCAATAATTGTGCTGTAAACTACAATATCCGCTATGCAATTTCTTTCGTCCATCTTCTTTAGACACCCAATAGCAGCAGATGTGTCCCCAATCTTAACAAATCCATTAATTATTGCTCCAAAGGTGCAAGTGTTGGATCGATACCCCATCTTTTCCATATGGTCAGCTAAGCTTGCTGCTTGAGCCACATTGCCTTCTACACAAAGCCCATTAACAATGGTGTTAAGAGTCACCAGGGTGGGCTCCAAACCAATTTTGAACATAATCCCCATAACAGAGAATCCAAAAGGTGTGTGGTTCAAACGACATAGACAATTGATGACAATACTGAGAGTAAAGGCATCAGGATTGACACCTAAGGAATACAAGTGTTTGATCTTAGAAATGGCAATTGCATAATGCTTCATCTTCACAATCAAGCCAAACAGTAAGGTAAAATCCTTGACAGGAGGCAAAGGGTTGATGGTAACCATTTTGTGAAAGAAATCCAAAGCAGAATCAACATTTTTGAGATTTCTCATAGAATCCAAGAACTTGCGTCTGTCATATATGGCATTGCCAGGGACTGTGGATGAGGTGGCATAAGTTGAAGAAGAAAAGCGCGTTGATGAAGAACTGAGGGAATTAAGAAAAGGAGCAAAGTTTTGAAGAAGTGGAAACCTTGACCTGCAAACATGAACACAAGCACTTGTTGGCATCCTCAGACTTGGGAGCAATCACAGTCTCAGGCTGCTGAACCACACAAGATAAGATCGAGACCACAATGGCGAGGGTAGCTACGTCGGAGGGAATGGTTCAGATCAAGGGATAGGGCCGAGCAATACAAGCCCAACTCGATGTTGTGAAGGACGATCTGGTTACGTATTTCCTGTAGGAAAAAAAAAACGGAGGGCTGTCGTGTGAGGTAGCTAAGTGTGGGCCTGTATGGGCTTATTTTTTACATCTTGCATTATGCTCCACACACTTTGCATTTTTTTTAGAATTCTTTTTCAAAAGTGTTCTTTTCGCTCACCTTAATATCTCACTCAAAAACACCTTCCTGCACCTCTCATCAACACCCACCCTCTTCACGCCTCAATCCCTATTTCTTATACCTCTTCATCATTGTCACCTCCTCTATCTTTCTCACCTCCTCCACCATTCTCACGCAACAATGATATCGCAAAAGGGTCGAAGATAAGTTCGTCGCGATTTCATTCTGGAACGGCATTGGACCGGTAAGTGTCTTGTTAATGTGTTCATGTTGGAATTTTCCGGAATTTATTTTCCAGAAACAATCTGAAAATTAAAATCTAGACATTCAGATTGTAACTCCGGAAAATAAAATCCAAATGGGTAAAGGATTTGTGTAGAGGTACCAGAGTTTTATTTCTGGATGTGTTGAATTTTACACATCCAGAAATTAGTTTACAGACGTGTAACATTTTAAACCACCGGAATTTAATTTCCGGATTTGAATTTGTGGATGTCTAAATTTCTAACTACCGGAAACAAGTTGTCGGACGTGTAAAATTTTACATATCCAGAATTTAGTTTACATATCTAGAAATTGTGCATCCGAAATTAGATTCCGAATGTGTAAAATATCTCGATTCAACTTTTCTAAAATAAATTAATGTTGTCTTCTGATTATTTGTTATGATACATATAATTTTGAGGTTGTGTTCAACGAGCATTGAAGACTATTTTACCAATCTATCTGAGGATGTGGACATGCCAATTAATATGGGAAGAGATGGAGATGTAAGAATAAATTTTCATTTGCCTTGATTGTAGTCTTAAAATATATATATATATATATATATATATATATATTTGTTATTTTTTTTTCAGAATCATGTGAGCATATAGAGGTTGGATGTTTTGAGTGTAAAAGATCATGTTGATTGTAGTGATGCATCCACTACTGCAAAGGTGGTTGAATAATGAAATATTATTAGTATTATGTTATGACTATGTGTGAACATTATAACATCATGCTAAATTTTTATTGTCAGATATTTCTATCTCGAGATAATATGTTGAATTGGGCTCGGAAAGTTGGTAGAGAGAATGGTGTGGTTGTCATCATTCACGGGTTTGACACAGAAGGTAATCGAAGGACTAATTCTTGGTTGTGAAAGAGGTGGGAAGTTGATGGGCTCCGGCAAGTGTACCGGATAAAACGGTAAGTAATTACCGAGTATCGAACACAAGGATTAGGTGACCAATTTATCTAGATTTGAAGAAGATAACTAAGAACTGACCAAGTTAAAGAGGAGAGAGAGAGTTTGTTGGGATAAATCAATTATCTAAAACAAATAACAAATATCTAAATTAAAGCAAGATGAAAAGCGTTATCTAATCAATTATCTAGATTATGATAGTGAGATCTAAGTTCACGAATTCACTTACCCAATTAAGCGATAGATTCAAGTGATTATTTCTACCCCTAAGTTCAATTACATGCCAACTAGGAACCCGAAATTATACTAATGTCTCAGTCAAGCACAAGAGAAAGTACCTAAACATGCAAATCAACTATATCTATATGATGACAAACTTACAAGATTCATTAAGTTCTTGGTTCCCTATAATGATTGCACCAATCTCCTATTCCATCTCTAGCGATACTCAATAGGTGTTCTTAATTCAAGTCATAAAGCGCGAATCTCCGGTCAGACTCATAGTGCTTGACTAGTTAACTACGTGCACTTTTGATTAACGCAATCAAATCAGAATTAAGAAACAAGAATTAAATTAGGGAGAAGAAAACATTACATTGAAACTATGCCGTCATGAGCAGCTTCATCGATTCCTTAGAAAAGAGGATTAGCTCCTCATCACGTTTATAACAAAAATAAATGAAAAGAGAACAGAAAATAGTCCTAAAACTAAGAGAGACGTGCAGCTCCAAGAGAAACAACGAAAAGAAAAGAGAGAACTAAACTATGGTACTAGGACTGTACACCACTGTTGCAGTGCTACCCCATTCTGCCTCGCTGACGTTGGGCTTTATATATAGTGCAGCTCCTCAATTTCCTAATTCAATTAGGATCAATTTCATTCACGTGGGCCCGCAACAAATCTGCTTCACAAGTTCACTTAGGGCCTGTTACTTAATTTACGGCCAAGCATATCACTTACGATTTTGACCAAGTCTCATGCTATTATTTAATTAAGCATGTAAACCTTCTAGGACATGGGCCCTGCGCAAGTCATCCAAAGCTTCACGTTGGCAAGCTCTTGACCAAATTCCAATTACAGCTTCAGGTCTTCTTCCATTTGGTCGTGGGCTCCAATGCATTTTTGTCTCATTACCAAATAATTTACATTGACCACATCCTTCTCTTTAATTCCACGTTAATATTAGTTTTGCCAAAGGTCCAAAGTCAAATCTTTTTCTTTATCTTCAATATCAATTCCATTCCATGATTAATATTCTTTAATGGCTTCAATCTTCTAAATTAATTGTCAAATCAATATCTCCAAATTCTATTTTTATTATAAGCCATTAATATCCAAATCTTCAAATCCATCAATTAGGCCCCTACACCATTTACTTCACGTAAATCAAGTGAATCACTTGGATATCAATTCTTTCAGTTCAATTGATCACGTGGGTATCGCATGCAATTTTGAATATTCGTGGGGCGAAGACTGACAGAACACTCTCAGATTTCCTGTGTCTGGCTCGCGGGGTGAGCACCGTCTCGCGGGGCGAGACTAAAAGACTCAAATACCTTGCTCGGCGTCAGCTCTGGCTCGCGGGGCGAAACCTTGAAATTTCCCTTTTTCTTATTTTCTTCAATTTTCCAAGTTTCCTTAAGCTTCACTTTTAATATGAAAATAAAGAATAACATTAAATGCTTTATTTGACTCAAATTTAACTAAAATATCCTAAAAACTACTTGAGAGACTCAAAATGTTGCTCGAGGACGATTAAAGTCAAATTTGAGCGAAAACGAGATTAAACTAGAACAATTAACACAAAAACCATGGCCTTACTAGCTATAAAACTAGATAAGCCAGAGGCTTATCAGAAGTATAGACCATACAAGATGGAGTTAGCTCGCAAGCTGACCAGAACTAAGAAATGTGAATGTCCTTTCAAATTAAGAGGAAAACCGTTGAAAAATAGTGATGGATGGAAACTTAATGTAGTGTGTGGCTTTCACAACCATGAGTTAGCGGAAACGGTTAGTCATGCATATGTTGGTCGCCTAAGTGTCCAAGAGAGGTCTTTGGTCGATGATATGACAAACATCATGGTTAAGCCAAGAAACATATTACTCATATTGAAGGATAATAATAAGGGTAACTGCACCACCATCAAACAGGTCTATAATGCGTGGCAAAAGTTTAGGATCTCTTAGGGTGTGTTCGATACGCATTGATATACATGACAGCACAGAACAAGCAGGACGGCACAGTACAACCCTTTGAGTCACATGACAACTTTTTGTCCTGTATATCATTCGATATATAATGGCCAACACAAGTAAAATAATATTAATTTTACTATGATACCATTTGTAATATATATTATTATATATTAATACATATTATTAATATATGTAAGTATTAGGCAATATATATTATATTTTATAATATATAGTATATATGATAATATATTATTACTACCATAATAATATTATATATATTATTACGTCTTTGAAAAAATTTGAGAGAAGGGGGAGGGGGGAGAGAGGGAGGGAGGGGGAGAGGGAGAGGGTGGGGGAGAAGGAGAGAGGGAGGAAGGGAGAGATGTAAGGATAATTTTATCTTTTTTTGGTGGTCTGTCCATGGGACAAAACGTTGTCCCATGGTTTGGTGGGGGACAAAATTTTGGGTTTTTATCCTGTCCCCTGACCACTTTTCAAATCAAACAGGGGACAAAAATTTATGTGCTGTCCAGTTCCTTGCATTTTTGCAAATCAATGCACCCTTAAAGAGCAAAAAGGCCATAGAATAGAAATGCAACATTTGCCGAATTTAATTGAGCGTGATAATTATGTATGTTGGCATAGAAGGCTAGAAATGTCCGATATTGTTAGAGATATATTTTGGACACATCCAGATGCCATAAAACTTCTGAATGCATTCCCCATTGTCATGATTATTGACAGTGTTTATAAAACCAACAAGTATCGGTTGCCGTTACTTGAAATTGTCGATGTTACCTCAACAGAGTTGACATTCTCCATTGCATTTGCCTATTTGGAGTTGAACGAAGTAATAACTTCATCTAGGCATTACAGAGGTTACGAGGTCTATTCCTAACTAAAAATTCAATACCTCAAGTAATAGTGACCAATAGAGATGTTGCACTGATGAACGCAGTGCACACTGTTTTTCCAGTTCAACTCAGTTATTATGTCAGTTCCATATTGTTAAGAATGTGAAGGTCAAATGCAAGGTTCTAGTGCACTCGAGGCAGGAGTGGGATATTGTGATGGTTGCTTGGGATAATATTATGGACTCTCCTAATGAGTGTGAGTTGGTGGAGCGTATGAGGAACTTAGAAGATGTATGTTCTAATTTTCTTATTTTTGGTGACTACGTGAAAAATACGTGATTGATTGCTCATAAAGAAAAATTTGTCGCAGCATGGATACATCGGGTGATGTATCTTGGGAACACAACAACTAATAGGTGCCCCGGGTCTTGATGGGTTTAGTGGTCATTTCTACCAATTCTCTTGGGATGTAGTGGCAGAGGATGTATTTAACTCAGTGCATCACTTCTTCTCTAAGGGATGGATCCTACCTAATCTTAATTCAAATTAGTGGTTTTGATTCCTAAAGTTCTTGGAGTAGTCAAAGTGGAGAACTTTAAAACAATAGCCTTAGCAAATTTTCAGTTTAATACTAAGGTTTTAGCTGATAGGTTGTCTAATGTGGTTCCAAAAATCATATCAGAGCATCATAGAGGGTTTATTAAATGTAGAAACATAGGTGATTGCATTTGTATAGCTTCTGAGGCCATTAACCTGTTAGACAACAGAGCTTTTGGAGGAAATCTTGCCTTAAAATCAGTTGTATGGTTTGCATTGTTGGTTATTGGTGTGGCTTGCATATCACTTGGTCACTTTGGTTCTCATGGGAAGTAACATTTGCTATCTACATACACATTCTTTATTTTTCATCTTTGGGTGTTGGTAGAGGTATGTGTTATCATGTATTCAAGAAGTTATGTTGCTATATATTTCTCTGATGTTGGTTGCTCCTTACATTTCTGCCACTTGTAATTTGGTGATCATATTTGCAGCATCTATATCTGTTGCTCCTCAGTTCTTCTGCTGCTTAGGTTGGTTTCCTGCTATATACTTCTCTGATGCTGGTTGCTCCTTAAATTTTCGTGGCTTGTAATTTGCTAATCATATTTGCGTCATCTAATTCAACTGCTCCTATGTTCCTTCGCTGTTTAGATGGCTTTCTGCATGGTGAATGTTGGATGATGGTTTCGGGGAACCAAAATGTGGGTATTGAATCAGGGTTGAGATTTGTCATGCATATTCTTTTCACATTGTCAAGTGTTTCCTTTCTTCCTCCAGTTTCTTGCTCCCAAAGATTCCTTGCTTTTGGTGGGCTAGTGAAGTATTGTTCTGTTCAGTTCTGGGGTAACATTAATGGTGGCTGGTTGTTCAGTTATAGGTTATTACAAGAATTCCTCTTTGTTGTGTTCTTTGGGGCCAGTTTGTGTAAAATCAAACTAGTTCCTTTTTGCATAGTTCTAGTTTTCTATTTACATATGGCCTCAGTTGGATTTGTATATGGGTTAGAGCACCCCTTGTGCTCTTCATCAATATAACTTTTTGCTTATAAAAAAAAATATTTTGTGGAATTATATTAATTATCACCTCACCTCACGTATGATCGGTCTAAATATTTTTATATTATTAATTTATTATATATTTACATATTATTAAAGATATTTAACTCTCATAATGATATTTTTAAAGTCAAATAAGTAATATATGTGATTGGTTGATTACAGATCTTTGTGGCTTGATTATGATCGATTTTAAGACAAAAAAGTCATTTGATCCAAATATGATAACTAATTGTGTTTTGACTAGGATTGAATTAATGGACAATCGATCTTTTACCATCATAAAATATAAATTTAAATAACAGCAACTAGAAGTCCAAACCCAAAACATTTGTAAGTCATCAATTAAACTGGTGTATTATGGTCCATACATTACATTTGTTTTTGCTATTGAATGAGCTTTGTTTTGAATGACCATTATGGTGATGAATGGCCTTGAATGGCCATTATTGGTGTTGGGAACAGTTGATGCATTATTGATGATAGAATGCCTATAACTAGTTTTCGTCCCTACGCCTGCCCTCAGCTTTTACTATTCAAAAATACACCATCTGCAAGTGAGAGTAAAGGCTTTGAAGATCCAAACACAAAGGAGACTCACTACCATAATAGATTATGTGACAATGGCGGGAGGTACGTCAGGGTTTCGTTTATTTAATTTCCTCATTTGGTTTATTGATATTGGATGTTTCATTTGTTATCAGGAACATACTTAGATCAATATATGTCTTAGAGGATATGGTTGGGTACAAACCAATTTCTTTTTTTTTTCTTTATATATTTTGTAGCGTTTAATTAGTATTAGGTATATTTTGACATTCCTGGGAAAGTGGGGTGGAAATAAATTTATTTCATGTTTGGTACAAGAGATAAAAAAATCATTCTCAGACATAAAAGATGTCTAAGAATGAATTTTGTGAACAAAACCTGGAAATTATATTCCCATGTGGGTGAGACTGAGAAAGAAACATATATGTTATTAGATTACCAAAAATATAATTTACTTGGGAATAAAACATTCCCATAAGCAAACACCGCATTTGAATTTAGGATATAACACCATTGTGATTCCGATTTTATGAATATCGCTAGCTCGTCCACTTTTTAGTTGGAAACGGTGCTGATGCTGTTATATATTTTTTTTGGTGGATAAAAGTTTAGATGAGTTGGGTCCCGGGGGCTCACCAGGCTCAAGGCAGGCGTCAAGACTCGAAGAACACTTAAAGATGTACTTACAAATTACCCACTAATAAGGTCCTCCAATTGGCAGTGGGATTCGAACTCACGACCTTGTGGGTTATGAGCCTTATCCTTACCAACTGGACCAACCTTCGTTGGCTTATATTGCATTCCGTCTCATAATTGCGTTGTAAAAAGTGGTTGCAATTTGAATTGTGCAAGTGTTTGATTGAGTAAAGGACCTGGTTTAGTGATATACTAGAAAGGTGCCCGTGCTATGCACGGGTCCTTTTTGCTTACTTCGCTTTAATTAATTCATGTGAAAATAAATATAATTATATATTAAGTTAATATGTATATTAATATATGCATATTTATTTTAATATTTGGATTAAAGTATATGTATTGTTTGTGTAAAAAGTTTTATACCGACAATTACTAATGTTTTGATATTTGTGTGCTTTTATTTAAATAATTCAGAGTAGAGAAATAATAAGAGTTTAATTTCTATACGTTGTCAATGTAAAAGATTTTGACACGATCCAATAATGTCTTAGCAAATCAACATTAGTTTTATTTTTATTTCTCTCTCTTAGTTTTTTTTTTTTGGAGGATTACAGGATGGGGCAAAAACTCATTTCTCTCTCTTAGTTATTAAAATAAAAACACATATGTCAAAATCTTTTACACTGACATTGCATAGAAATTAACTTCATATTATAATCATATACAAAAAAAAAAAAATATTAAGATATCAATCACAACACTTGAAATCTACAATTTAAATATATATTATAACCAAACATAAAAAAATAAAAAATATTTTTATTTTTATAACCTAAATTTGTTAACAAATTATTACAAATAGTGCTATACATAAAAATTTACTAATAGTATAAATTTATTCGATATAAAAGTAATAATATGACACATAAGAAGAGTTAGGATATTTTGTTAAAAAAAAAAAAGGTTAGAATGCATTTTTTAATTTAATAACATTTTAAAAAAAATTGAGACGAAAAAAAGTAAGTTTAATATAAACAAAAATAAAAAGGAATAATTCTAGCATAAAAATGTAAGGATTAACTATTTATAATTTTTCACTAATTCATATGAAATAAATTGAAATAATTTTAACTGCTTGAGTTTTGTTGTGCATTTTAAAATGGATTTTTTAAATTTTATACTTCAAAGTGATGTATTGGACTTGTGTACATAAATATTTATCAATTTGATTTATATTTTAATATAATTTCAAGTTGTCAGTTTCATGTTATTCAATTTTATCTGATAATATATAATTCAAATTTTTAATATTTTAGATAATGTATATTTTAATAAAATTATTATTTCGAAGTAAACAATATAAAAAATCTTGATATAATTATTCAAATTATCATTCATATGTTTATAATAAAAAAAATCTTTTTTATAAGCAAATATTAGTATGTTAGTTGTTGTGTTAGTTTTTTTCTCCTTTGTATGAGTTTGAATCCTAGTCCTTCAACTTCTTTTGCCTTCAGCTCAAACCAGTTGAGCTGTCCTACCCCCGTCAAAAATATTCTAGTTATACTATGAAGATACTAAAATTTTGAAATATTAATAAATATATGTGTGAGAGACAGCAAAAATTGCTATTTTCTAAGGAGATGTACAATTAGTACATATTCATCAAAATGTTTTTTATTTTAATTTCTTAAAGGCTATTTAACTTTGATTAGTAAAAAAAAAGCGTTTAAATACTGTAAAATTACTGGATAATATATAGATGAATTAAAATAATTTTTAAAATCATCAATAAGTTTTATCTTAATGTAAATAATTTGTGTTATGTATGAACATAATTTCTCGAATAATAAAAATAATTCCAATTAAATTACTATTATATATGAAGTAAAAATATTAATAAAATAAGGATTATTATTGTAAGAAAAAAATTGATCATAATATAATTAATATTAAAAAAGAAGTCAGTGGTGAGAACATTGTATAGGAATAATTCTATTTTATCATGCATTATTATTTTATTTAAATTTATTAAATAAAGCATATGAATAATAATAGAATAATAAGTCAAGCGGAATGAAGTATCAAATTTTTATGATAATATCAATAAAAAAATATAGTTGATTTTAATTTATTAATATGATATTAGTCTTTTTTTTTGTAGTATGTAAATAAATGTGATATTAGTTTGTTAATTTATTGATTGTAGCATGAAAGTCTTGGCTTGGGGGGAATAGCAAGAGAGGAAAGTAGGAAAATATAATGTGTTGGAGCTTTTTTTTTTTGTTTGACGCAATTTGATTGAGATAAAATCATAAAATAGAAATAACCAAAAAAAAAAAAGAGGTGGGCGGTAAGTTGTTAACAAATAGTATAATAAGTGTTACACCAAAAAATAATATAATATTATAATAAATGTAAATTACATTAATGACACCTGGATCTTGTACTATGAAATTTGTTGAGTTTTATATATACTTATAGATAAGAGAGAGAAAGTGCTGAAAATGTTTTGAAATTTGAAATAAAAAATTATTAATTATATTATAGATTGTAGAAGAGGAGAAAAAAAGGGTGTGATTTTGGAGGGAAAAAATTTGTTGGGAGAGTGACATTTGTCTCAATAGGGAAGACTTTTCTTATAGTAAGACAGATGTAAATAAATGTGATATTAGTTTGTTCATTTATTGATGGTAGCATGAAAGTCTTGGCTTGGGGGAATAACAAGAGAGGAAAGTAGGAAAATATAATGTGTTGGAGCTTTTTTTTTTTGTTTGACACAATTTGATTGAGATAAAATCATAAAATAGAAAAAAAAAAAAAGAGGTGGGCCGGTAACTTATTAACAAATATTATAATAAGTGTTACACCAAAAATAATATAATATTATAATAAGTGTAAATTATATCAATGATACTTGGATCTTGTACTGTGAAATTTATTGAGTTTTATATATATTTATAGATAAGAGAGAGAAAGTGTAACACCCCGACTTTTCACTACTTTCTAATTTCGGAAATTATATAAATACGTTTATATTTTTATCCGAAACTTAGAAAATGATTTTGGGAAAACCAAAGTCATATTCATGTCATACTTATTTTTATAAGTATATGGGGAAATTTTGGGTTTAAAACTCAGACGGAAACTGGTCTGCATTTTTACTGACAGTATAATTTTATACCGGCAGAAAACCCTAATTTGATCCAAAACTGAATTTTTTTTATTTTTTATATTTTGTCCGTGATAAATTCTACTTTCCAAATTTTTGATCAGAAATGAAATATTATGTTCAGTCGGATGAATTTTGGTAAAAGTTCAGACGGAAAACAGTTGGTGATTTCATTGATAGTAAGATTTTAATGATCAGAAAACCTAATTTTGACTCGTGAACGAAATGGATTATGTTTAAAACATATTTCCAACGAGTTTGGTTAATTTGAGAATTTTCGATCGAAAATCAGACGGAAACGCTGATCGGATAATCAACGGGGCCGAAAACGGACGTACAGAGACAAAATCCGACATTCAATGGATGGAGACAAGTGATGACTCACAAGGGGTGAGTCATATAGGTGACTCACCTTAGTAATGATGGCTTTTGAGGGGAATTTACCATAATGTCCTTAAGGTTGGTTTTTATCATAAAAATGCCATGGTACAAGATTACCATTTTGTCCCAAAAATTTATGCTTGGACCTTTTTCTCCCTGGTTGCTCATGGCCCAAACCACCCGAAGGAGCCCATCTTCTTGCTATTTAAGGCATTCATCATCTTCATCATGAAGCTTTCCTCCATTGTTCAAAAACTCTAAGTTTTCCACAAGCCATTTTTGTGAAGGAAGTGCTTGATTCCTTGCTCCTTTTTCATTTCCAAGAGGTATACCATACTCTCCTCACTTAATCATCATCATGTTCTTCATTTATTTTCATGTTTTGAAGCTTTGTTCATCATTTTCAATTTCTAGATCTAGAAACTTTGAGAAATCATAGAAAATCATAGAAAAATCCTAAAAATGTGCAACCAATTTCTATGTTCTTGTAATCATCTCTACTATCATGATCCAAGAGATTGTGGCAAGCAAAATTTTCCTTCTCCTATTTCTAGCCAAGGCCGAACTATGAGGAAAAGTGGGGGAGGAACTTTGTTCTTTTTTTTAGAAAGTTGTCATAGATCTTGTCTTGCTACTATGTGTTAAGGATGAATCCAAGTTCTTATGTCAAACTAAGATTTCTTGCTTTACTTTCATGTCTTGGCCGAATTTCATCATTTATGAATTTGGAAGTTTATGCTTCAATCTTTGTTGTTAAACATGTATTACAAAGACTTAAGTACTTAGGATCATTAATCCAAGACTTAAGCAAATTTAGGAATTTTAGTCACAAAAACCCCTTGAGGCTGTGACCTAACCTTAATGTTTAGGTGATTGTATTTGTTTGATTTTGATTGGTTGAGTTGTGAATGTTGAAGGATAAAGACGTGTGCCTTGTATGTGTGTCGCCGTTTCCGGATTCGTGTCAAAATTTTAATCGAAAGCTTGAATCTTCAAGAGGTAAGATGGGATTGCCTGAGGGATTTATCCGATGGCTACGTGCTATCTGTGGTTGTGGTGTTTTGCTTGACTTGTTTTAAGCCGTGTTATTTATATTCGTGTTTATTTATTTGAGGTTAATTGTTTACTTGCAGTTATATAATGATGTTGTGATGCATGATCTGCCTGTGAATATTGCTATAATATTGTTATGGAATGCTTGTTTGAGATTTGAGAAGCCTGACAGTGGTCAGTGCCCAATCAATTAACCAGATAAAAGCTTTAAGAAGCTTTAAAAATTATATTCAATATTCAATGGAGAAATATTGGAATATAATATTGATGTAAAATTTTATTTGAAAAAAATAAGAAATGTTGAGAAATATTATTATTTTAATGAATTATTAATGTAAAAACAAACTATGAGTCACAGCAAGGGAGAAACCGTGAAATTATTTTTGTACTGGTAATTTTTACGTGAGAAATGCCGTAATATTATAAAAAGTTGTTTTATGAAAATAATTGTTTAAAATAATTTAATTATGATTTTAGAAAATTATTAAGTGGAAAAAAAATTAAATTAAAATTTGACTAAAACGTTTCTTAAAAACAGCAGTAATCATTCACACATGGGTCTTTCTAAAAGAGTAGAGTTTCTAGGAGAAAGATTTTCAGAAGGAAATGAGTTTCAAGTGATTTTGATGATTTTGTAAAATGAATTTCCAACGTAAACGTATTTTCTGTAAACTAGTTTTATACAACGAGTTATTTCCGACAACTTGGATAAGTTTCGGAAGTTTTGTTTTGATTTTGTGTTTCATCGAACGAAAACAGTGTTAACGTAAACCTAGTATCCGAGACGTCGTGATACTGGCGTTCTTAATTATAAGCACGAAGATCTTTGATCTGTGTTACGTAGTTACACGTTGTACCGTTGTTACACGTTGTGATGAACGTTGTTAATAGAGAGTATTGTTTTTATCACCACGAACCCATGACTGATTGCAAGGTCTAAGGTTTTGTGATTGAGCACTCGGACTTCGTATCCTGTGTTAATGTTAAAAAGTCTAACACGTTGAAACTTACGAATAGTCGTAAGCCATTTTGAGCTTCGGCAAAAGAAGAATGAACACAAAGAAAAGAATGAGAACAAAATGTTTTATCTGCATGCATTGGCAGACGTGCCCACGTCCTATGTCTGATATCTTAATGATAGGGTATTCGGGCTATGTTGTTGTCCTATGTCTGATACCTTAATGATAGGGTATTCGGGCTACGTTGTTGTCACGTCCTATGTCTGATATCTTAATAGAGTATTCGGGCTACGTTGTGCCTAATATACCTGGCAATTGAGCGTGATCAACTCATTTAGTTGGTGTTGGGATCTCCGAAGATTAAGTGAAAAGTTAGACGTTGATAGTTGAAGTGTTCATGCATTTATTTTCAACAGACTGTGATCGGGTATGAAACTCAGTGATAGAGTACTTGTTTACTTATGGAAATGCATGAATGTATATGTTTTTGTTGTGTCGTACATGTAGTTGTCGAGTTAAATCCATATATTGGTTTCTCACTCTTGCAAGTTTTATTGTTGGTTTCTCTGTTTGTGTTATATCTGAGTCCAGATGAACCACCCAAGGGATGTGATGACTATCCGAAGAAGTTTTCTTAGCTCGGAGTATGCTGACGTTTACTTACTACTGTTATGTCTGTAGTTAGGTGTGACCAGCTTAGGTTATGTTGTTGATTTTTAAATAAGGGGACCTATACTTATAAAGGTCTAGGTGTGAAAACAGTATGACCCAATATAGTTGTAAACTGTTATATACATACTTACTCCTATACGGTTATATTTACGTGGTTGTTGTGGTTGTCGAAAAAGAAAAGATAAGGAAAATTTGTATCACCATTTTGAAACAAGATTATAACTTAAGAAAATATTATTTTCCGAAAGCAACCAGCGAATTAATGTTTTGATTTATCCGCACGTGTTACAAAGTAATGCCCAAGGGGGGTGTTACAGAAAGTGCTGAAAATGTTTTAAAATTTGAAATAAAAAATTATTAATTATATTATAGATTGTAGAAGAAGAGAAAAAAGGATGTGGTTTTGGAGGGAAAAATTTGTTGGGAGAGTGACATTTGTCTCAATAGGTAGGGCTGGACAGATTCCATCGACCTGACCCGGAACCGAACTAACCGAAATGAAAAATGAATTGCGGGCGAGTCTATGCGGGTGGGCGGGTCTCACGGATGAAGTTTTCAGGTTCACACGGTTTCCAATGGTCGGGTCCGGGTGTGAAAAAATAAATCCGTCGGTACCCGGACCCGACCGAACTTACACCACATTTACGAATTGCATGCATTTTTTATCCATTAAAATTTGTTGGGTCCAGGCTGGTCACTCGTCAGTCAGTCTAAGTGCATTTAATGTGATGACTAATAACACATTTTACAATAATAAAATAATATACACACTGCACAAGAAGGAACCCATCCCATTCCCCCATACCCTTTTGTCGTGTACGCACAGCACTCTGAGCACTCAACTCTACAGACTCTACTCATACTACCTAGACAATTCAGACTTCATCTCAAATTCACTAAAATACCTAATACAGAAAAACCTTCCTTCTTCTATTCTCAAGTCTCAGAAAACTCACTCTCAATCCTCACGTCTCCTCCTCCGGCAAGCACAGTCCTGCCGCCACCGCCCGTGACCGGCTAATCACCATTCACCATCACGACCGCTGCTCTGCACTCTTTCTCTCCGCCTCTACCCATGCCTCTTCATATTCCACTCCGCCGCGAGACGCACCACCTTTCCTCCGCCGCCGAGCCGCTCTGCCATGCCACTCCGCCTCCACTCCGCCGCGAGACGCACCCCATTTCACCTCCGCCTCAAGATGCATCACAGCTCTTCGAACCTAGCCATTCCTGCTGCTGCACGTTAAGTGCTAGATCTGTGAACGAGGGACCTTGCAACGAAGAAGAGCTGCTTCTTGTTGAAAGTTTTGATATTTTTTGTTGAAATTTAGTTGCTTTTTTATTGAAAGTTTGAAACTTTCTGGTTTGTGCCTTTGTGTTTATGTTCTTGTTTCTTTCTATGTTCATCTTCTTGTTACTTCTGGATTCTGTGTGACCATTTTTTTTTTTTGCTCTCCATCCGATTCCATCCGACCCGTCTACCCGTTGACCCGCCTAATCCGAACCCGTTCAAACCGAAGCTTCAATCGGACGGGAATGGGTCACGTTTTCTGATGTCCAAAACCAATCAAAACCGAAATGGTTCATCCGAAACCGACCATAACCGACCGATGTCCACCCCTATCAATAGGGAAGATTTTTCTTATAATAAAGATAGATTATAATAAAGATAGATTTTAGAGCAAAAAATGCTCTCACTATTATTATTGGAGTTCAAGAGTAATGGGCCTAATGGATCTTTGTCCTTCTTGGGCTATGAGTTATGACAGGAGAAGCGCAAGTGGTTCAAGTTCTCATTGATGTTTTATGTTCAAATTTCATAAGCTGTGAATGCTTAGCCTTATGATTTATAAGCCCAGCTGATTATAAACTGTATGAGGGAGGCTCTCCCTTCATCAACCTTGGCTGTAGCAACTATAAAAGGATAGGTACAAGTGTGTTGATATTTAGTGGTGCATCATCGAGGAGGTCAAATTGTAAATTTATGCCTTCTTTTTAGAAAAAGTTGCTTGTTTTCGTGCCCAAAAAAAAAAAAAAAAAAAAAAAAACATACAGAAGGCAAACTTGCAAACTGATCGAGAATTAATTAAGTTCTAATACGTGACCTAAGTTCGAAGCAAAATCTTTTATGATTCATATTTATATATGAAAAGCAGATAAGGTTCTAAAGTTTATACGATCAATTTTAAAGCTCTTATATCCTAAGTACATATAAGTGATAAGCTAAACAAAAAAATACATGGATAAAACGTTTTTATATCTAAATACTTATATTGATCAGAAGCTTGTATAAGGTTTGTAGAGTAAATTTTTTTAATAAATTAATTAAAAAACACTTTTTTTCATTCTTGGGTATATTAATTAGTTCACCCATCACTTAGTTTACTGTTTGATATCTCTGGAGCATTAACTCTCATGAAGACTATGTTTTTTAAACGACAGATTGATCATGATTAATATGATTATCCTGGGGAACTATACTACATTGGTAATACATGCACTAATACGAGCATCATAGAATCTTCATGCTTCTTTTGTTTGTTTATATACTAATTTATTTATAATTTTATTTCATTAGTGATAAGAACACTTCATTTGGAATCTTAACTTTGCTCCCCTTTACACAACTAAGCGTTTTAATTTAGTGTTACAAAATGACAAATTAGTTATGATTTTCTGAGCATCATCCATAAGAACTTTTTTTTGGAAACACTAATGTTTTTTGGACACCAACGGACCCAGAAATTTTGATTAGTGAGGGCAAAGTTATATACTATAAATATTTTTTTTATAAAAAACTATATGAATGTATAAGCAAAAAAATAATACCATCATTATCATTAAGCCAGAAATTGGAAATTACAAAAATTATATCATTATATACCCATAAAATTGAAGACATCTCAAGTTTTATAAATTATAATTGCTCTCTACGTGTCTTCATACTTTGAGATTGTTGTATATTTTTCATTTTCAATGCTATCAAAAATATTTTTCTATGTTTGTGACCAAGTTAAACTGAAAAAATAAAAGATATAATATAAAGTAAGGTTATAGAGCAATGAAGACAACATTTTTAGTATTATTTAGAGTAGGGTTGCACAACAATGGGGGGCAACATAATTTTTTAAGTGGAAGCAACATTTTTTATCTAAGATTTAACCAAAAATTCATCACTTGGTGGGGGCAGCTGCCCCCAATGGCATCAACGTAGGGCCGTCCCTGTGTATATAGACACCTTATATTCCAAAATAGAGTAGATATATTGTATACACTCGTGAGTGTGGATGTTACTTAGTTGTTCATAGTAGTTGTAAAAATAACATAACTATTTTGGGAAAATTTATGGCCATCCAAAAGCTAGACTTTGTTTTTTTTTTTTTTACTTCTTTTGTTTGTCTTAATGATTTTCTTTAATTAGAAAGAAAAGTTGCATTAATGGCCGTTGTGTAAGGTACACTTTAATGTAAAAGAAAAGAAAATGGCTATATTTTATGCAAGATGCTTCTTTCGGGGTCTCAAACTACTGTTATTAGATTCCCATGTTGCGTAATTTTGGACCCGGTAATCTAACACACAATCTTGAATCACCCCGTTTCAGCTATTATTTGCAAGCAATCACAAATCCAGAATATTGGGCTTTCTGGAACTGCACATTTCAATTAATAACTTTAGACATCTTTTGTATAAAAAACCTCTTCAATGATTTTTTTAGGTCCACTTCCTTTATAAGAAAGGAGGAAAAGGCACGTAACGCAGTGTCGGGAATCATTTGTAAACTCTCTTGCTTGAAATGACAAATCTTTTCTCTCTCTGCCCCCACTCTAAGGTTTATCAAATACACCCTGCAGAATGCAGATTATTTGAACCATTATTCTTTTTCTGCATTGTATACATGTGCATGAACACAAAGCTTGAATGAAAAAGTTATGATGGAAATTTGTACACGAAATCAGCCTAATGGGAAATTCATGAATGAGAATTTAATGGGGCCCTGTATTTATCATAGCTTGACAAAACAGAAATTAAGTGGTCACGACATGGGGCAAAAAAAAAGATACGTTGTGCTAGCTTTATGATTCTTCCAAAAGGAACATCTAAATAAACTAGAAAATCAGGGAGGCAGTTTAAAGGGATTTTAAGTTAATTAGTTTACTGACACCATTAGAATTTGTTTAAAAAAATAACAGCTTAATATAGGTTTCTAGCTAGAGTAAAACGTTTTTTATATTAACCGTTTTGCGTATTAATGGAGTACAAAATAGTTTAGAAGTTTATTATGAAACTTTGAAGGTATGTTCTACAAGATAATAAATTTATTCTAACAGTGGTTTTTTTTTTTCTTTTACAAAAAACCATTAAGAGACAAGCTTTGAAGCACTTATACGAGTACGAATTTGACTCTTCTAGAGTGAGCAAATGTATAAGTGATGATGTATTCACCATTGATTAGATAAAGTAAGTTGGGATCTAAATACACTTTAATTAATTAGGAATAAATACACCATCAACTTGCACCAACTATAGACTCCGACAAAATTCGAATTTGGACTGATTTAGTTGTGTTTGCCAACCGTTGTGTTGGTTGTTTAGATTTTAATTTAATAGTAAATTTCCAATCTAACATAACCTTTTCTGTGACCCTTTTCTTAAATAGTTTAATAACCTTCCCCAATAGTTTTAGATTCTGCTTTCTGTCCCATTAAGGCCTCATAGCTAAGATAGTTTCTTCTTATCATTTTCATGTGGACAGGGAGATTTCTCAATCAAACAAAATGTACTATCTCAACCAAGAGAATCTACAATAGTCAAAGTGGGGACACCTGCCTTATTGTTTTAGTTGCCAAACTTACGCCCACTTTGTAACCTTTCTCATAAAGGTCTAAATAATTTTAAAGTGTTTATCAGAGTCGCCAACACAATCTACTATCAAGTATCAACGCCTACCTTCCCATTTCAGTTCCTAAACTCTACTAACTTAGGTTTAGATGGAAGAAGTGGAATGATTAGTAAAATGAAATAAAATGGTAAAATTGGCCAAAACTATTTTTGGAAGTTTTGTAAATAATGAAGTAAAGTTGGAGTGATAAAGAAGAATTGGTTGATATATGCTGCAACCAGATATTTTTCTCATTTTTGTGTTAGTTAACAATAATTATTTTTTTTGTTTATCATGACATAGGTGCGGAGTATCCACTGACTTCGCCGATGACTAATCTCCATCAGGAAACCTGGCTGGCCACCTTTAGTGGGGTCTCCTCTCCCAACTACGTTTTTTTTCATCCACAAGACTCGAACTCGAGACCTTACCTAAGGGATCCGAGTCCAGTTCCACTCGAACCAACGTAATGTTGGTAGTTAACAATAATTTATAATTACACATCTTCATGTTACATAAACTGGTAAAGATCGATGAGGCTATGATGCATAGCACAAACTTAGGCCATCTTTGGTGGGTTCCATCCCCTAATGAAAACAGGCCATGTTCATGCCACCATATCTCCATGGGAGTTACAGATATATCTGGATTCTCTGCAACAAAAAATGGTTCATCTTCTCTCCAGCATAATCACAACCCTTGGGTTAGTCCAAGAATAAAGGGTGTTTTTTTTTTTTTTTTTTAAATAAGCAAACTGTATTGAATGGAGCACACAGGGTACTCAACCCATATACAAAAGGTAGAAACAAGAAGATTGAAGAAAAGGAGGTGTGTGATCAACCCAGATATTACAAAAAGAAACATGTTACACCTATAACATGCCCAACAACCAAGTATATCTAATAATTACAGAAAAAAAAATGTTACTCAAATTGATTCCAAATAGGTCATAATCCTGACAGCCTTTGCAAAAAAGGAATCCACGCCAGAATTTAAAGTAACCTGCGAAATAAGCTTCCCCAAAGAAGTCCCTGTACCACAAAATAAAAAATAGGGATCCCCCAAACAGAATTGTATAAAAATTTTCATCTTATGGAGATCTCCACTATGCCAAACTGCAGCAATGAATTCTGCTAGGAAATGCATCCTACCAGGCACATACACCAGTCCAAAAAGGAGTAACTGGAGCTACCAACATATGGGCAAAACATTGCCACGTTATGATTCTAATTGCATCAGTTAGGGACATCAGATCAGCAAGGCAGTTTTTTAAAATACTAGCATTCCTTTGTAGCCATATTGACCAAACAATACAGTGCCAAAACATTCCTCCAACTTACTTATGTTTTTGCCTTTTGAAAAGGCCCCTATGAGCTAAATAATGGACAACATTATCAAATGGAAGCACAAATAGGATGCCTAGCCAATTATAAAACCACTGCCATACCTTAACAGAGAAGGGACATGAGATAAAAAGGTGCTGTGCAGATTCCTGATGCACTCCACAAAAAACACAGCTGCACATGTTCAAGTCAGTGATTACATTCCTTTGGAGAAGGGTCAACTGGGTAGGCAGCCAATCTAGGATTAGTTGCCAACCAAACGCGATCACCTTCCTAAGAGCAACATGACCAGAAATTCATGAACACATCTGTCTGATCCGAAGTCGATTTGAAGCAGGGAGAGTTTGTGATAAACTGTCATTTTTTATACTTTATTGTTGGGAAATTAGGTGTGATTTATTATTTATTTGGATATTATTCTGAATACTCACCCTATTTCCCATGATTATTGTAGAATTTGTCATCATGGTAGTGGAGCATTTAATTGGAGAAAAAGTAACACATTTGGAAGGTTTTTGGATAAAAAGATTGAGTTCTGAAGTTTCAAAGGAGCACGACCGTGCTCAACATTAAGCACGACCATGCTCATCAGCAAGGCTTTGCTTACTTTCTCAATTTTAGCACGATTTGATGCTGTTTTAGCTGAGCACGACCGTGCTCAACATTAAGCACGACCGTGCTCGTGTCTCAGAGGCCCAATCACTAGGTTTTTTACGTTGCCAATATAAGGTAGTGATTGGAGTCATTCTGAGAGCTTTGAACAGTAGCCATTTCGCATTGTTGAGAGCTGATCGCAGAGGAAGATCGAGTCTTGGAGTGAAGGATCATCTCCCAATTGATTTGAAGACTGCTTCGCGTCAAAAGGGTGTTCGGGTTTTAGTTTTCTTTTTCTCTTTTATGGATTGTTACATGTCTTTGATTTGTATAGTGATTAGTATGACTATACGTAGCTAAATTCATTCCTAGGGTAATGGTGGATCTTATGTTTTAATACCTTGGATGTTTGCCTAATTTTAATTTGATTCAGTGTTTCTGTTAATTGATTGGTTTAATCCTTGTGTTGAATTTCTATGAGGTTTGATCATCCTTTATTAAGTTAATTAAGTTAATTAATTGACTGGTGACCGTACCACAATTAGTTAACGGAACTCTAGAATTAACCGGATTTGGGGGTTGTGTGGAACCAAACACAATCCCTTGTTTTCAATCAGTTATTGAATTAATAAAACTTGCCAATTCTTTATGCTTCTTTTAACTGCTTACCTTGCATGACCATTAGGGGTAACTGATTAGGAGAAAGATTATTAATATTGCATGACCATTGGGTATTAATAGCTTTAGAGTGAGTGATTGACAATCAATAAGAAATACATAACATTGAGGAATTGGGTAACATCATAGGTAGTAACATAAGTGAAACCAGGCACCCTAGGCTTTTCATAATTGAACCTTTGCTTGCAATTCTTGTCTTTCTTGGTGTTTACCATCTTGTTTCTTTTAATTATTTACTCATAACCAATTCGATTGTCTAGATAACATAAGGACTTAATTAATCTAGTACTTGTCAATAATCTCCGTGGGTTCGATACTTGGAGTCCCAAATACTCCTATATTACTTTTGTGGGTGCACTTGCCCTTAAGTGTAGTTTTAAGGCAACAAGTTTTTGGAGCCGTTGCCGGGGATTGTTTTTGATAATATTAGGGAGATTAAATCCTAGTTACTTTAGACGCCATTTTATTTACTTTATTTTTTATTTTTTTGATTTAGTTCCTTGCATGCTAACGCATTCTCAATATACTAACTTGCAGTATAATCCTGAGATAGAAAGAACTGCGCGCAGAAACAGAAAGCAAGCTAGAGAAAGGAGAACCATGGCTCAAGAGGATGACAGGACAATGTTGGACTTTGCTCGTCCTTCAACCACCAATGCTACAGGGAGTATTATTAGGCCTACCATTGAGGCCAACAACTTTGAGATTAAACTAGCTTTGATCTCTATGTTGCAAAATGAAATTCAGTTTAATGGGAGTCGAAGTGAAGACCCCCATGATCATCTTGCTGATTTTCTTGAGATTTGTGACACCACCAAACATAATGGTGTCTCAAATGATGCTTTTAGGCTTCGACTATTTCCCTTTTCTTTAAGGGATAGGGCCAAACTTTGGCTTAAGTCCTTGCCGTCTAGTTCCATAACCACTTGGGACCAACTCTCTTCTAAATTTATGGATAAGTATTTTCCACCTGCTAAGTCTGCTAAATTGCATAATGACATAACTTCTTTTGTGCATGTTGAACTGGAATCTCTGTAGGAGGCATGAGAGCGATTTCAAGAGGTGTTGAAGAAATGCCCCCATCATGGTTTTCCTGTCTGGCAGTTATTCCAAGCATTCTACAATGGACTATCTTCATCAAATAAGGGCATGATAGATGCAGCAGCTGGAGGTAGTATATGGAATAAGAGGCCACAAGCGGCTTATGAGTTGATAGAACAGATGACTTCTAGTTACCAATGGCCATCCATTGATAGGCATGTGAACAAGAGGCAACCTGCACTTATACAACCTGGGGCCTACAAAGTGGATGCTAACACCGCATTGGAAAACAAATTGGAGGCTCTTTCAAAGAAGATGGAAGCAATGATGTAGACACAAACTCAGTTGATAACTCAGATTGCTCCACCTCTTGTTCTTTGTGATCTTTGCGGTATAGAGGGGCATGAGAGTATAGAATGTCAAGCAGGCAACCCTTTTGTGCCAGATGAGGAAGCAAATTATGTGGGTACAGGCAAATTATAAGCAACACCCAATTCTCTCATATGGAAGTCAGAATCAGAATGTTCTCTACAGGCTACCTCATTTGAAAAATCAAGGCCTGAGACAAGAGGAACACAGGCCAAATCTTTATGATACAGTGATGAAACACATAGAGAGCAGTGATGAGAGGTTTAAGAATTTAGAGAATCAGGTGTCTACTTTGGTAACATTGATGACACAAAGAGAAAAAAAGGACATTGCCTAGTCAACCAGAAAAGAATCCAAAGGAGCATGCTAAGGTGATTACCCTTAGAAGTGGGAAAAAGATAGAGGTGCCTCCTGAAGAAGAGGATAAGTCAAAAACTAAGGAGGTTTCTACTGAAGGGAACCCAAAGGATGAGGTAAGTGAGAAAGATCTGGTGAAGGAAGTTCTTGTGCCATCTCCCAAGTCAACCATTCCTTTTCCTCAAAGGTTTAGCCAACAAAACCCCCAGTTCACTAGGTTTTTGGATATGTTGAAGCAAGTCCATGTCAATATACCATTTGTGGAGGCCATTTCTCAAATGGCCAAATATGCTAAATTCCTTAAGGAGATTTTGAGCAATAAAAAGAAATTGGGAGAGTTTGCTACAGTGAGGCTTAATGAGGAATGCTCTGCTATCCTCCTCAAGAAATTGCCGCCTAAACTTAAAGATCCAGGGAGTTTTACTATTCCTTGTTCTATTGGTACTTCTTATTTTGAAAAAGCTTTATGTGATTTAGGTGCCAGTATTAACTTAATGCCTTCGTAGGTTAGGTATGCAAGAACCAAAGCCCACTACTGTTTCATTGCAGCTAGCAGATAGATCCATTACCTATCCTAGAGGTATGGTGGAGGATGTTCTTGTCAAGGTTGACAAGTTTATTTTCCCGGCTGATTTCATAGTGCTTGACATGGAGGAAGATGAAGAGGTTCCCATAATTTTGGGAAGGCCATTTTTGGCCAATGGTAGGACCATCATTGATGTGCACCAAGGGAAGCTTACTTTAAGGCTTAATGATGAGGAAGTGGTTTTTAAAGTTTTTGATTCTTTGAAATTTCCTTCCTCTTTTAATTCATGTAATTTTATAAATGCCTTGGACAGTACATCTGCACTAATATCTTCTCATTCTCAGCAGCAATTGATTGAGGACACCCTTGAGAAAATTTTATTTTTCGAAAATGATGAACTAGTGGATTCTGAGGAGTTGATAGACGAGATAATGGCATTGGAGGCAGGGATTCTTGCCCAAGAAAGATGGAGAGGGACGAGGCAATTTGAAGTTCTTGAGGGACGTGATTCACAAAAGCCAAAACCATCAATTGAAGAACCCCCAGAACTTAATCTTAAACCTCTTCCTTCTAATCTTAAATATGCCTTTTTATCTCCTCCTTCTTCACTGCCAGTAATAATTTCTTCTTCTTTGACAGGTTCTATGGAGGAGAAACTCTTGCGAGTTCTGAGAGATAATAAGGAGGCCTTTGGGTGGACCATTCATGATATTAAGGGTATTAGCCCGTCAATTTGCACCCATAGGATACATATGGAGGTGGAACACAAGACCCAAGGTGCAACCTCAAAGAAGGCTCAACCCAAATTTAAAGGAAGTGGTGAAAAATGAGGTAGTTAAATTGCTTAATGCGGGTATTATTTATCCTATTTCTGATAGTCCTTGGGTGAGTCCTGTGCAGGTTGTCCCTAAAAAGGGAGGAACTACTGTCATGGAGAATGACAAGAAAGAATTGATAGCTGTTAGGGAGGTAACATGGTGGCGTATGTGTATAGATTATAGGAAATTAAATGAGGCCACTAGGAAAGACCACTTCCCCCTTCCCTTTATTGACCAAATTCTTGAGAAATTATCTGGTCGTGAATTTTATTGTTGCTTGGATGGGTACTCCAGATATATGCAAATACCTGTGGCTTTTGAAGATCAAGAGAAACCACTTTTACTTGCCCATATGGTACTTTTGTATATAGACGGATGCCTTTTGGTTTGTGTAATGCACCTGCCACTTTTCAAAGATGCATGATGGCTATATTTTCTGATATTTAGAGGATTGCATTGAAATATTCATGGATGATTTTTCTGTTTATGGGTCCTCATTTGATAATTGTTTGCATAATTTGGGGGTGGTTTTGAAAAGGTGTAAAAACACTAATCTGGTTCTTAATTGGGAAAAATGCCAATTCATGGTAACTGATTGCATTGTTTTGGGGCATAATGTTTCTCATAAGGGTATTGAGGTTGACCCTGCAAAGGTTGAGGTAATTGCCAAATTGCCTCCTCCTAACTCTGTTAAGGCCATTAGAAGTTTCTTGGGGCAAGCTGGTTTTTATAGGAGGTTTATAAAGGATTTTTCAAAAATTGCAAAACCTCTTTCTAATCTTTTACTGAAAGATGCCCCATTTGAATTTTCTGATGCTTGTTTGGAAGCCTTTAAAATTTTGAAGGCTAAATTGATTGATGCACCTGTTGTTGTTGCTCCTGATTGGTCTTTGCCATTTGAACTTATGTGTGATGCTAGTGATATGGCAGTAGGTGTTGTTTTAGGCCAACGTAAGGATAAAATTTTTCAAACCATTTACTATGCTAGTAGGACTCTTGATGAAGCACAAAAGAATTATACCACTAAAGAAAAAGAGTTGCTAGCAGTAGTATTTGCTTTTGATAAATTTCATCCTTATTTGGTTATGTCTAAGGTTGTTGTTTATACTGACCATTCTGCTATTAGACATTTGCTTGCAAACAGGATGCCAAACCAAGATTGATTAGATGGGTGCTGTTGCTACAAGAATTTGATGTGGAAATTAGAGACAAAGGGGTGTGGAAAATTCAGTGGCAGACCATCTCTCAAGGGTGGATGCTTATGTTAGACCACAAGTTGAAGAGGCCATAAAGGAGACCTTTCCTGATGAGCAATTATTCTCAGTTTCCAAACTTCCCTGGTATGTAGATTTTTCAACTACAAGGCAGGTAATAAACTTCCCCCTAATCTTTCATATGCTCAGCGTAAGAAATTTCTTTCTGATGTTAAGTATTATTATTGGGAAGAACCTTATCTGTTTAAGGTATGTAGTGATAAAATTATTAGGAGATGCATTCCTGAGGTTGAGACACATGCTATTTTAGAGCACTGCCATTCTAGGGAAGCTGGCAACCATTTTGGCCCAACTAGGACAGCTCAAAAGGTTCTTCAATGTGGCTTTTACTGGCCCACTCTTTTTAAGGATGCATATAATTTTGTGAAATCTTGTGATAGGTGTCAGAGGAGTAGGAATATTTCTAGAAAACATGATATGCCTCTAAATAATATTTTGGTTTGTGAATTATTTGATGTTTGGGGCATTGATTTCATGGGACCTTCCCCCAAATCTTTTTCAAATGAGTATATTCTGGTTGCTGTGGATTATGTCTCAAAGTGGGTGGAAGCAGTGGCTTTACCCACTAATGATGCTAAAGGAGTTATAAAGTTTTTAAAGAAAAATATTTTTACAAGATTTGGCACTCCTAGAGCAATCATTAGTGATGGTGGCACCCATTTTTGTAACAAACAATTTGATAATCTTTTGACAAAATATGGTTTCACTCACCCCTTATCACCCACAAACTAGTGGGCAAGTTGAGGTTTCCAATAGGGAGTTAAAGAAAATTTTGGAAAGAACAGTTAACAGTTCTAGGAAAGATTGGTCTTTAAAACTTGATGATGCATTATGGGCATATAGAACTGCATTTAAGACTCCCATTGGCATGTCCCCCTATAGATTGGTTTTCGGAAAAGCATGTCACTTACCTGTTGAGTTAGAGCATAAGGCTTATTGGGCCTTGAAATTTTTGAATTTTGATATGCATCTTGCAGGTGAAAAGCGCTTATTGCAGCTTAATGAGATGGATGAGTTCCGTCTTGAGGCATATGAAAATGCCAAACTATATAAGGAGCGCACTAAAAAGGGGCATGACAAGCACATTCAAAAGCATGAGTTTCATGTTGGTAGTAAAGTTCTAATTTTTAACTCACGACTTCGTTTGTTTCCAGGAAAACTGAAATCTTGGTGGATTGGCCCTTATGAAGTTACCAAAGTATTCCCATATGGCGTGCTTGAGGTAACTAGAGATGGGAAAGAAATCTTCAAGGTTAATGGGCAGAGAGTGCAGCATTACGAGGATGGTGTGGTACCTGAGCGCTACACAGTAAACTTGGAATGATACCCTTCTCGGGAACAACCGTCAGGCTCGTGACGTTAAACAAGCGCTTCGCAGGAGGCAACCTGTGTTTCTTCCTATATCCTTTTATTAACTATTTATTTGGTAGATGAAACTTCCTCATTTCTTTTTCCTTAATTTAATTTTTTAGGAGTTGAATTAAGTGTAGGGAGATTAGAAAGTTTCTAAAAATATATATATATATATATATAAATGAAAAATGAATGAAAAATACTGTTGGGGCGAATACTCTTGCTGGTGCTTACTTCTCGTAAGCGTTGAATTGAGCACGACCGTGCTAATCTGCGGGTTTGAATAAGTTAAAATGGGGTTGAGCACGACCGTGCTTACTGTTGAGCACGACCGTGCTTACTGTTGAGCACGACCGTGCAGCTTTTATGATTCAAATTTGAATTTGAAATTGGTTTTGAATTTTTAAATGGGGATGAGCACGACCGTGCTTAACATTAAGCACGACCGTGCTCCTGTACTGATTTGAATTATAAATAAAGGAGAACAGGCAGAGCGCGGATTAGGATTAACCATGCTCTCACCTTCTCCTTCTTACTTTTTGCTCTGGCAGCCCCTTTACCTCTTCCCTAAAGTGTTTTTGCTCTAATTATCAAAAGGTATGTTCTTCATGTTTTCCATTCTTATTGTATGTTACAGTGAGTGAATGCATGATGTGGTCCCTTCTTGTTTCCCTTTTCTTTCCTTTATTTTTGTTTTCTTTTATTATTAAATTACCAATACTAACCAAGATTTTATTTGTGAAAACAGATGTCATTCTCAATCTCCTCGGATCATCCAAAGTTTCAACACATCAAAAATTCAATCAGGGACAGACTGTACCCAATCAGAAGTTGAAGTTTTGACTAAAGAACAAAGGGAGAAGATCGCTACCAATTCTTACCCTGGATACACTCCATCTCGCTTGAATTTCTGTCAGGACGCAAACCAGGATGCTTGGGTAGAGACCCTTAGAGATATTGAGCGGAGGGCAGAAGAACGCCCACGTGGATACAGTGTTGGGCGTAAGTGCTATCATGACATGGTTGACAGGAAAATCAAGAGACCAGACCAGATCCCATTCCCAGAGATAGAGCGCTATACTGAAGAGGAGAGAGACAGATGGTGTGAGCTTTACTTGGTAGAAGCTGAAGCAGCGAATGATCATGCATATATGAAGATTGAAGAGGCTAGGCTTGCTAAGCTAGCATTGGAAGGAAATCCAGAAGGAGAACCGAAGGCGGAGGAGAAAGAGAAGGAGTCCTCTCAGACTCCTTGAGATAACAATTTCTAAATCCTTCTCTTTGTTTTTATTTTTTCCAAAATTTGCAAATACTTTTTGGTCATATAAAAAAAAATAAAAAAATAAAAATAAAAAAATTAATTAAATAGTGTCAATGAGTCTAGGTAGGTAATCTGCTTCTGTTTCAATAATTAATTATTTAATTTTAAAAAAAAAATAAAAATAATAAAAAAATTAAGCACGGCCGTGCTCCTTGAAGAGCACGACCGTGCTCATCAGCGATTTTGAAAAAAAATAAAAGTGGGCAGAGCACGGGCTAGGGTTCATTTGTTGAACCCATGCTCACCACTGCCCCTCTCCCAAAACCCTAGCGCCCCCAACCACATCACTCCCTTTTCTCCAACTTTTGCTCATCACTTCACTTAATCCAGGTGATGTTTCATGTGCCTCTGTCTATTATTGTTCCTTACTCGGTTTAAGTGGGTATGTGGTAATATGATTGGGTTTTTCTTTCTTTGTTGTGTGAATACCATGAGAATATGCATAATGTTCATAATAATTGTTTTTGCTTGTGGTTTCTGTATGCACATGCCTTGTTTGGGGTGATTTTGGTATGCGTTTTGGGTTTCTGTCACTCGCTGTTTTCTGCATTTTCTGGATTTTTGCTTCGAGCATGGTCGTGCTCATCACTAAGCACGACCGTGCTGTTCATCATCTACATTTTCTGGGTTTCATAACTAAGCACGACCATGCTCATCATTAAGCACGACCGTGCTGTTCTTCATCGACCGTGCTGTCTGTTAGCAAGGCCATGCTCATTCATTTTCCAGAATTTAAAAAAAAAATGAGAGTGCATGCATTGACTATACTGCTTATTGCTTATGATGCCCTGATTTAGTGCCTGAGTTATTTGTATTTTCCCTCGGCACTGATGTACTTTCTGTTTGATTTTCAGGACTATGCCTCCTAAACGCGCTCGTCAGGTCGCTCAGGCTCCACCACCTCTTCAGGGTGACTATCCGCAGTTTCAGCGACCTGAGCATATTCAGATGTTTCACAGGCTAGCCCCTTTCAAGTTCGTCTTGACTAGGAGGCTCGACATGGACTTATTGGCCGTTTACGGGCTTGCTCCCCGTATCCAGCAGCTGATTAAGCATATTGGGTGGGAGCGCATCGGATCCATCACACCTCCTACTTATCGAGAGCCCACCCTAGAGTTTCTCCCCACACTGAGCTATGTGTGCGACGATGAGGAGGCGGATTCCCTCGTCATTTTTCAGATGCATGGAGTATAGAGGGAGTTGACTCTGACTGAGTTCAACATCCGCATCGGCTTTGCGACTGCAGGGTCAGGACAGACTGATCTGTACCAGATGGGATTATTGGAGCCCCCAGTTGATTTCATAGATTCCGTCATGTGGGCCTCGATCACCGGTGGGGATGCGCACTATAACCCCCGGATGTCGAAGGCCTCCACCATCACTGACATGCCACTGCATGTGATTCACCGCTGGTTAGGCCACTCCATCACAGGTCGCTACTCCACGCAGGGCGTGGTTTCAAGGACAGATCTGTATATCCTCTGGTGTATGGTTCAGGCACGGTAGCTGAATGCCGGTCATATCTTTCTACAAACATGCCTGAACATTAGCATGAGGCTGAGAGAGGGGCAGACAGGATATATCTTGGTGGGATCCTACATCAGTCAGCTGGCACTTAGCTTTGGCACCATGGACCCTCGTGCACACCAGATGTGTCCTATGCTCACCATTGATGAGAGGATGTTGATGCACATCGATGTTTTGGTGCGTGACAGACGAAGGGGTCTACGCGTCGCTGCTCCGGTTGCTGCTCAGGAGGAGCCAGCAGCTGAGGCCCAGGATGAGCACCCACAGGAGGATGTTCACATAGATGACCAGCTTGCTCCACCACCACCGCAGGGAGCCTTGGATAGCCTCATTACTCGTTTGGACAGCCTCCAGTTAGGTGTCTATGCTCGCTTGGATGTTCATGAGGCGTAGGTCCAGGGTCTATACCAGCGGCTGGATGTTCAGGACACACAAGTCCAGCGTCTCTACCAGAGGATGGACGCACAGGACGGGCAGTTAGCTGCTATGTTCCAGATGATGCAGTGCCATTTTGGTCCTCCTCCACAGTGATTTTATTTTATTCATTTTTGTACACAAGCTGATATGCTCTTGTATAAAAAATGAATAATCAGTCAGGACTACTTTTACTGGGAAGATCTCTATCTCTATCTCTTTCGTTCTAGCTTAGTTAATTTTCTCTTTTCCATGCTTGTGCTTTTAATTGTTCGCATTGGGGACAATGCTAGATTCTAAGTTTGGGGAGGGGAAATTACTTGTGCTTTAATTCCTCTGCATTGAGGACAATGCTAGATTTTAAGTGTGGGGAGGGGAAATTCAATTTTGTCTTTACTAAGTGCACACAGTTTCACTTGATTTATATGTCACATGCACTTAGCTAACTGTGATAATTGCATTATGTCCTTGGGTGATGATTCTGTGCCACAACTTTGTTGAAAAAAAGAGATCTATATCATTAGGGGACCCAATTCAAAATTTTTATTACCTTGCCCGACATATAACTTAAATTGGGTTGGGGATTATCAATTGAAAGCTGAAAATTAGCATGAGGTTCCTTGTTTGATTGCTTTTCATTGAATTGAGCTACTAAATGTGAGACTTGAACCATTATAGGGGTATTTGCTAAATCATGAATATTCACCCCTCTCTTTGTTTGTGTGATGTTCCCCAAGTTTTTACATTCTAGAACTTGTTTTGTGATCATTTCAAGGCGAATTTGATTTGCATGCATGTTGAATATGATTGAGGCAATTGTAGGTATTTTTCTGGCCTTTAGATATATTGTTTTGCCATGTCCATTAGTTGCCCATTTTGAGCCTTAAAAACAAAAAAACAAAAAAAAATAAAAAAAAAAAAATATAAAAAAAAAAAAAATAATAATAAAATAAAAAAAAAAAATAAAATTTCCTTGATACCCAAGTATTAATTCAAAAATTGTTTGGCGGTAAACTCTTGGAAACATAAATGGAGCAATTAGATTTGGAATGTATTAATGAGATATTGCTTATGTATGGGTGGCAAAAAATTATTATTGGGAATTTCTCTCTTTGATGTGAAAATAAAAAATTTGAAAAGAAAGAGAGATGAAAATAAGTGTTGATTTGACAAAAAAAAAAAAGAAAAAAAAAAGAAATATAGGAAAGAAAGAAAGAAGAAGAAAAAGGAAAAGTAGTGTAAAATGTGAAATTCATTAGAATGGGTGAATGATGTTATTCCATAATTCATTTCTAATGCTCCATTTATGCTCTAAGGGTTATTTGCTTAATTCTTGATTTCCTTTAGCCATTTGTATATGCCTTTTCTTTCTTTTTCCTACCTGACATTATTTCCATGGCCATGTTACAACCCATGAAAGACCTCTTGATTCTAGATGCATGTAAACTTTTAGTGGAGATTTGGTCTATAAACAAGCTTATGGTAATGTACTTTCTTTTGGGAACTTGAGTGATAATTGTCTTTACCCTTTTACACTTAGAGAGTTGTTAGAAGAGTGACCCTTTATTCCATTGAGAAGTTTGATTTCAAGGAACCTAAGCCTCTAGTTGGGCAATTTCTTGATCTTTCCTATAGAAATAGAGGTTGATTTATCTGTCATCGTATGTGAAGATTTAGGGTCCCTTGATGGTTAGTTCTTTGATTTTCTCATATTTCTTTTAGGCCAGGATTATTGCTTGAGGACAAGCAATCCTTAAGTGTGGGGAGGTTGATAAACTGTCATTTTGTATACTTTATTGTTGGGAAATTAGGTGTGATTTATTATTTATTTGGATATTATTGTGAATACTCACCTTATTTCCCATGATTATTGTAGAATTTGTCATCATGACAGTGGAGCATTTAATTGGAGAAAAAGTAACAAATCTGGAAGGCTTTTGGATAAAAAGATTGAGTTCTAAAGTTTCAAAGGAGCACGGCCGTGCTCAACATTAAGCATGATCGTGCTCATTAGAAGAGCCCATGTTGACCAGCACGCCATTGCTTGGTTGCTGGAGTTGACGTCGATTAGTAAGCATGACCGTGCTCATCATTGAGCACGACCGACCGTGCTCATCAGCAAGGCCTTGCTTACTTTCTAAGTTTTAGCACGGATTGACACCGTTTTAGCTGAGCACGACCGTGCTCAACATTAAGCACGATCGTGCTCGTGTCTCAGAGGCCCAATTACTTAGGTTTTTACGTTGCCAATATAAGGTAGTGATTGGAGTCATTCTGAGAGCTTTGAACAGCAGCCATTTTGCATTGTTGAGAGCTGATCACAGAGGAAGATCGAGTCTTGGAGTAAAGGACCGTCTCCCAATTGATTTGAAGACTGCTTCGCGTCAAAAGGGTGTTTGGGTTTTAGTTTTCTTTTTCTCTTTTATGGATTGTTACATGTCTTTGATTTGTATAGTGATTAGTATGACTATGCATAGCTAAATTCATTCCTAGGGTAATGGTGGATCTTATGTTTTGATACCTTGGATGTTTGCCTAATTTTAATTTGATTCAGTGTTTCTGTTAATTGATTGGTTTAATCCTTGTGTTGAATTTCTATGAGGTTTGATCATCCTTTATTAAGTTAATTAATTGATTGACGATCGTACCCCAATTAGTTAACGGAACTCTAGGATTAACCGGATTTGGGGTTGTGTGGACCAAATGCAATCCTTTGTTTTCAATCAGTTATTGAATTAATAAAACTTGCCAATTCCTTATGCTTCTTTTAACTGCTTACTTTGCATGACCATTGGGGGTAACTGATTAGGAGAAAGATTATTAATATTGCTTTACCATTGGGTATTAATAGCTTTAGAGTGAGTGATTGACAATCAATAAGAAATACATAACATTGAGGAATTGGGTAACATCATAGGTAGTAACATAAGTGAAACCAGGCACCCTAGGCTTTCCATAATTGAACCTTTGCTTGCAATTCTTGTCTTTCTTGGTGTTTACCATCTTATTTCTTTTAATTATTTACTCGTAACTAATTCGATTGTCTAGATAACATAAGGACTTAATTAATTTAGTACTTGTCAACAATCTCTGTGGGTTCGATACTTGGAGTCCCAAATACTCCTATATTACTTTTGTGATAGGGTGCACTTGCCCTTAAGTGTAGTTTTAGCACAACAGTTTGTCAATAAAAAAATCATAAGAAGTTCTAACCGAAAACTCCCTGGAGCTTCCTATATTCCAAAATCAAACATCATCCAAGCCTTTGTTAAGAACAGCTCCCATGATCATAGTGTCAGAGAATAGTCTTTGCAATTCCTCCTCCCAAGCAAAAAGTGGTTTTCTCCAAGCCCACCTCCAATGCCAAACATTACCAACCCACCTAGTGAAACTACTCACAACTGCATACTTATCCGTACTTAAAGAATAAAGCCTTGGGAATTCTTCCTTTAGAGCTTTGCTCTCAAACCATTGTTGTTGTCAAAAAAGTGTGTTGGAGCCATTCCCTATTTTCCTGTGTACACCAGAAGAGAACCAGTTCTGTGGGGCCTCCTTATCAAAATCCAAAGCACAAATATCCTTCCACCATTGAGACGAATTCCTTGAGTTCCATTGGCTCCTCTGAGGTAACTGATTGAGATCACCATACCTAGATTGGAGAACTTTATACCAACAAGCACAATGTTTTAATTCAAGGGGTATGTTATTGTGCCGAAGAGAGGATGAACCATTCTTTATAGGATCCAAACACTAGATAATTCACCACATGCACAATGTTTCTGTAGGAGTCCCACATTGGATAGTGATATGATTATAAGTGGGGGACAACTCTCACCCCATGAGATAGCTTTTGGAGTTGAGTCCCAAAACCCAAATTCTAAGATGGTATCAAAGTCTATCCTAGATCCGTTGGGCCACCTGAAGATGTCCAGTCCTGCAAACTTCACGCTCAAGATGGGCAGCCCTCACCTCGTGAACTAACTTTAGGGTTGAGTTAGACCAAAAACCCAAATTCTAAGAGTTTTCGGGGCATATATTTATATTATGGCATATTTTGTTGTACCCTTATACAAATATGCGTTGCCTATTACACAATTTAAAATTTTCAAATTATTTTTTATTGTGAATCATCAATTCTAGTAAATTCAATTTAGAAAAGCAAATATTATTTAAATATTTTTTTGAATAAACTTAAAATTATTCAAATAAACAAAAAATGATTTTAAAAGTTAAAAATCATAAAGATTGTTAGGTGAAGCAGGGGCAAGAAATTTTCAGGTATATCGAGGATACAATGTTCATTAACAATAAAATTATAGTCACCAAAAAAATAAGAAGGATAGTGTTGGAGTTTAAGTTTATAGTCCACCCACTCCATTATTTATCGTATTGGCTTTCAAATAATGGAGGGGGATATGCTCCATTCTTATCACAGATAGCCAACTCAGCATAACCACTAAATTGTTTATTAGTTATTCAGTAGATATGTAAATTAACTTTTCAGTTAATTAGTTAATTAGTTAGTAGCAGTTAGAGATAGATTTGAGTTCCTTTTCTATGTATATATAAACATCTATTGTAGTTAGCATTGTAATCAATTCATTAAGAACTCTTCTTCTTTGACCACAAGCTTCTCTCAAATGTCTCTTATATTCTTTTTCCACATGGTATCAGAACTCCTCTTGGAGGAGCTCTGCTGTGCATACTGATCTCTTCACCTTGTTCCATCTTTTCTTCTTCTTCTCTTCAATTCCAATTCGAAGAATCATTTCATCTTTCAGCTCACAATATTGAGCATTTCCTCTTCTTTTCATTTTCGATTTTCCCTTCGAAGCTATCAATTCTTGAATTCTTGAAGATTCCTCGATCTTGGAACTGCAAATGGCGAACCCAATCATGGATCCTTCAAACCCTTATTTCCTAAATCAAAATGAGAACACCAGAAGTTCTCTTGTTTCTGGTCCTCTGCAAGTAAGCAATTATCATACATGGTCAAGATCTATGACCATAACACTCAAGTCAAAGAACAAGCTGCCATTTGTTGATGGAACTATTCTCAAACCTGAAGTAAATGATATAATGTTCAGACCCTGGGATAGATGCAATACAATTGTTCTTTCTTGGCTCCATAATTCAAATGATCCTTTCCAAGGAAAGAATATTGTGGATAGATACTGGATATAAGATTTGGAATGATCTGAAAATGAGATATTACAAAGGTGATGTTTTTCGTATCTCTGACTTACAAGAAGAAATTTATATGTGCAAGCAATACAATGGTTCGTTCTTGGCTCCATACTTCTTATTTTACTCATTTGAAAGTTTATGGCAAGAATTACATAACTTTAGGCCTATTCCTTTATGCCTCTGTGTGGTATCTTGTACTTGTTCTCTTGTCCCTACAATCAAATCTTTTAGAGAAATTGATCATGTTATTAGATTCTTGAAAGGACTTAATGAGTAATATACGACTGTAAGATCACAGATAATGCTTATGAAGCCACTCCCTGATGTTGATGGACTTTTCTCTATATTGATTCAGCAAGAAAGACAATTTCTTGGTGGTGTTTCTGATGACAACAGAATTCTTAAAAATGTTGTTGATTACAATATAGGTAGGTCCAAGGGGAGAGGAGAAAGGTCTTTCCCAAGTGGAAGATGAAATGGGGGAAGAGGCCAAAGCACTAAAATGTTCACTTTTTGTCGCAAATATGGTCATACGGTTGATACCTGCTATAAGAAGCATGGATATCCTCCAAATTACTTCAAGAATAGTGCTGTTAATAATTATGCTCCAGAGGAGGATGTAGCTTCTGATGATGATGAAAGAAACATGATTTCCCATAGCTCTCAAAAGGAAAGGATTGAGGGTCCAAGTCTGACTCGCACTTCTGATGAACATAAAGCATTAATGGCTTTGTTACAACAAACCACTGGATCACATATCGATACTACAAATCAAATAACCTATATTCATAAAACTTCCATTCATAAGTGCTCCGGTACTATTTGTGCTTTATCCAAGTTTTCAAAACCAAAAATGTTGGATTCTTGATACAGGAGCAACTGACCACATGTGTTACTCCTTATCTGAATTCCAGACTTTCGGAAAAATTAAACCATTACCTGTTAGACTACCTGATGTTAGTCACGAAATAGCAAATATATCTGGCACTGTTCTTTTCTCTAGTGATTTTTACTTATCTAATGTGTTATACATACCTAGTTATAGCTTTAACCTTGTTTCAGTCTCCAAATTAACAAATTCCCTATCTTGCACACTAACCTTTTCTAATACTGCATGCCAGATAAAGGGCATTGGTTCTTTGAAGATGATTGGTGAAACTAAGTTGAAGCATGGATTGTATGCAATGTCTTCTACAAGTGTGTTGGTTTCTCCTTCTCCAACTGTTAATGCTGTGACTGTTTCATACCACAATATTTGGCACAAATGACTTGGCTACCCTTCATATGAGAAGTTAACAATTCTGCAAAAATCACATTCTTTCCTTGGTGTTGTAAATAGTGAGAAACCTTCTGACATTTGTCATTTAATAAATCAAAAGCATTTACCTTTCTGTAATAGTACTACACACACACTTATGCCTTTTGAAATAATACATGTGGACATATAGGGTCCTATTTCGATTTTGGGCACAAATATTTTCTTACTATTGTTGATGATTTTAGTAGACACATGGCTTTTACTGATGAAATCAAAATCAGAACCTTCATCACACAGTCAAGCTTTCAACTCTCCAATTGAAACACAATTTGATGCAAAATTAAAGTGTACAAGATCAGACAACGGGAAGGAGTTCTTTCTCAATGATCTCTATAAATCAAAGGGAATTGAACACCAAACAATTTGTGTAGAAACTCCACAGTAAAATGATGTTATGGAGAGGAAACATCAACACATTCTAGCAGTTACACATGTTGTGTATCTAATTAACAGATAACCATCATCTTCCTTTTCAAACAATCCACTTTACCACACACTATACAAATGCAATCCTGATCTATCTCATATGAAGATCTTTGGATGTCTAGGATATGCAAGCACATTGCATTCTAATAGAAAAAAATTGGAGCCTAGAGCTAGGAAATGTGTTTTCTTGGGTTTCAAACCCAGGACAAAAGGTTATGTGCTATTTGATCTTAAGACTAGGGAAACATTCATTTCCAGACATGTCATATTTTATGAAAATGTTTTTCCATATGCTTTACAAATTGACAATTCACATGACGCACAAAATGCTAATTCCACTGCACATGTCATACATATCTACCACAATGCTACCTTTCTAGATATGCAACCTGCAAATTCTATCCCAATTGATCCTAATATCTGTACATCAACCCAACAACCAAATCCAAACATTGATCCAGGCATTGAAAACCATGCTACACAACCAACCCTGCCAATCATTGAGAACCTTGATCCATAACCTTCTCAGCTAGCATTAAGACAGTCCAACAGAGCTCGAAGAACACCAACATACCTGCAAGATTACCACTACACACTTGCAACTTCCAAAGCTGCACCATCTAATTCAAAGATCAAGTATCCTATTTCTCCATACATTTCCTATCATAAACTGTCACCTTCAGACAAACACCATGTCTTAGCCATTTCTTTCACCATAGAACCTAACTCATACGCAGTGTTGAGAAATGCCTCAAAATCAACATTTGAAGTTTTTCAATGTGAGACTCTGAAGGAGACTGAGCCATTCTACACTATTCAAGTGCTAAAGATCTAAGGTGGAGATTTGTTAGAATCTGATGGATCATCATCAAAGAGCATCAATTAGAATAGGCGTACATGGGTATTGTACACATGTGTATTGATAGATGTAGCTTGCCTGCGTACATGAGTGTTGTACATGGGTGCATTAACAGATGTAGCTTGTTGGTCACGTACATGCATGTAATACACGGGTGTACCTGTAATAGCTATGTGATATCGTTTTTCAGTTAGTTAGTTTTCTGTTAGTTGCATCAGTTTGTTTTTTGTAACTTGCAACTAAGTCTGAAACTAGTTCTGATAGGATATATAAGGTCTTAGCTATTGTATAGGAGAACACAAGCTTAACAAGTTGTGTGTGCAATAGACAAGTGACAAAATGTAGTGTGTAGACAGAAGATAGGGATTATGAGTGTGAGGCAATTCTATCTTGAGAGAAAATCATGGAGTGATTTGTGAGAGATGGAAAAGGTGTATAGAAGTAGAAATGTCAATCTTGGGTAGTTCTTGGGAGGTACTATGTGGAAGACATGGGAGGCAAGACTAGGAGTTAAGATTGTGGGAATATTTCTATTGTAAAGCACTTTGTATATCCAATATCAAGATAGTGAAGGGGAAAAAAGACTTTGTTGCGCTCTCTCAGGTAGACAAAGGCTGTAATGGCCAAACCGTTAAAATCCTGGTGTTCATCTTCTTTTATTGCCTTTTCTTCTATTTTTATATCGTGCTATGTTCTGGTTGATTTGCATATTTCTCGATAATGTTCTTGCTGGAATTTATGTGTCCTTGGAGGCTTCATGGCCCGAACGATCAAAACCCCCTTTAACAAATGGTATCAGAGCCACTTTCGATGCTGGGAATGGTGAAATACAAGATTCACAAGTGGCTGTTTGTGGGAATGCACGAAGCAAGGACTGTGAGAGCAAAGGGGCCAAGACCAAAGAATGTGTAATCGATTATGTTTCAATTCTCTAGCACATCAAGAATGAAGCAAAGAATTCAGATCTGTCTCTATGGCAAGAGATGGAATACACAAAGCTGTTTTCTATTAGTTGATGTAAAATTTGTGTTGTACAGAGATGTGTTGATATGCACAAGGATGTGGCTAGACGTTGTACACAGGTGTTGTACATGGCTGCATCAGGTAAAACAGAATACAAACCAGAAATAAAGGCCCATGCAAGATTCCGTAAGGGAGAACCCAAAAGCATTTTCTGAACAAAGGCGTATTACGCTTATGAATTTCTATTCCTATTCTTGTGATTTCAGTTTCCATATAAAGGGTGCACTTTTTTTCTTTGGGTCTCTTGTGGTTCTGCTGCTGCGGTTTGGTTCTTGTTGTAACAAGAACACGGAGGAGAAAAGAAAAGGAAGAACACGTGAACAAGGAACAAGAAACACGACATCTGTTTTCAGAACGCCTGTGTGTTCATGTTGGAGAAGAATCTTGAAGCATAAAGAAGAAATGAGAAAGTAGAAACAGAGCAGGTGAAGAGGATATGCCGGTTCAATGTTCTTTAATCCACAATAGCATGCAAAGCAGCAATGACGTGGTAGGAGGCGCATTTTTCGGTGTGGATCGCGGCTGCGGAGGGTCTCACGGTGTTGTGGGTGATCTGGTTTAAGGTTTCATAATGTCTTTTTTTTCTTGAAAGAAATGAATATCAGGGAGGGAGAAGACGAAAGTTTCTGTCTTGAAATGAAGATCCCAGGTGGAGAATGTTATGTTCATGGATCATCATTGGAGCTAAAGCTAACTTGGTAGTTAAGTTAGTTATACAGTTGTGAGGTCTTGTGATATCTAGTATGTTAAAATTGGTTAAGTTGTTGTAACTGATTTTGTTAGATATAGAAGTCAAGACTTATCTGTGTTGTATGGGCTCAATAAAAAACCATAGAGTTGAGTGGTGAGAGGAAGAAGAATTAATTCTATACTCTGTAAAATTTGGTTGTACTCTTGAGAGCTTGAAGACAGAAGATCGATGGAACTTCGTGTGGAAGGAGATCGAATTGTTGAGAAGAAAAGAAAGGGAGGCTAGAAGAAGGGAATTGAAGCCTGTGTTAGAAGGTGTATTCAATTTCATTTTTCTGATTAGATTCATTGTTATTCTTCTTTCTTTGTTATTGTTCTTTCTTGGCTGGGTTGTTGTGTGTGTTTCTTGTTGTAATAGGAACTAGAAAGTCATTTTTCTGGGAAGCACGTGCATGCCATGGAAGAAGAAGGGGAGAATAAAGATCGGAAGAGAAGGAATGTAGTGTGTAGAAAGAAGATGGGGATTATGAGTGTGAGGCAATTCTATCTTGATAGAAAATCATGGAGTGATTTGTGAGAGATGGGAAAAGGTGTATAGAAGTAGAAATGTTAGTCTTGGGTAGTTCTTGGGAGGTACCATGTGGAAGACATGGGAGGTACCATGTGGAAGACATGGGAGGCAAGATTAGGAGTGAAGATTGTGGGAAGATTTCTATTGTAAAGCACTTTGTATCTCTAGTATCAAGATAGTGAAGGGAAGAAGAAGACTTTGTTGCGCTCTCTCCCATGGACGTAGGCTGCAATGACCAAACCACTAAAATCCCGGTGTTCATCTTCTTTTACTGCCTTTTCTTTCTATTTTTATATCTTGCTATGTTCTGGTTGATTTGCATATTTCTCGATAATGTTCTTGCTGGAATTTATGTGTCCTTGGAGGCTTCGTGGCCCGAACGATCAAAACCCCCCTCAACACGCAGAGGCGGTGATCCATGAGTGTTGGCAACATGCCATAAATGTTGAACTGTTGGCATTAGAAAAGAATCATACTTGGAACCTTACTCCTTTACCTGCAGGGAAGCACCCCATTGGATGCAAATTGGTGTTTAAAGTCAAGTATAAATCAGATGAAACAATGGAAAGGCATAAAGCCATACTTGTTGCCAAAGGCTATAACCAAACTGAAGGGATTGATTACTTGGAAACCTTCAGGCCAGTAGCCAAGATGACAACTATTCGTGTTCTAATGTCCCTTGCTCCTACACATAATTGGCATCCCCATCAGTTAGATGTCAATACAACCTTCTTGCATGGAGATCTTCATGAAGAAATGTACATGAAACCTCCACCTGTACTGCATGTTTCAGACCCTAACCTTGTATGCAAGTTGCAGAAATCTCTTTATGGTCTCAAGCAGGTAAATAGGCAATGGAATGCAATGCTCACTGAAGTTTTGTTAAGTTCTAGTTATACTCAGTCAAAATCTGATTATTCTCTATTCACTGAGTCAATTGTCTCAGGTTTCACAGCTATCTTAGTGTATGTGGATGACTTAGTTATGACAGGGACTGACATCACTGAGATAAACCACATGAAGAAATTGTTGGACAGACAATTGAAGTATTTCTTGAGTATAGAGATAGCAAGATCTCACAAAGGCATTAATTTATGCCAATGAAAATATGCCCTTGATCTACTCCAAGAAGCGGGTTTGTTGGCTGCCAAACCTTGCAATACTCCCATGGACAGCATAACCAAACATCACAAAGAATCAGGACCTGCACTACCTGATCCTACTATCTACCTATGCCTAGTTGGTAGACTACTCTACTTAACTCACACAAGGCCTGGCATATCATATGATGTTAGCAATTTAAGCCAATTCTTATATTGTCTCACAACTGCACATCATCAAGCTGCACTCCGCATGCTTGGATATGGTTCACTGGAGAAGGTCTCTTCTTTCCAGCCACATCTGATATTCAGGTAAAAGGGTTCGGTTATTCAGATTGGGGGACTTGCCCTGAAACACACAAATCAATTTATGGTTTTTGCTTCTTCTTGGGAACCTGTCTTATCTCATGGAAAAGTAAGAAACAGACAAACGTGTCACGATCATCCTCAGAGGCCGAGTGTCAAGCTCTTGCACAAGCTACCTGTGAAGCTCAATGGCCGCGCTACCTCCTACATGACTTTGGCATTCAACCACCTACATCAGCTATCATTTACTGTGACAAACGCTCTGCCCTTCACATTGCTGTCAACCCAGTTTTCCACAAGCAAAAACTAAGCACATCGAAATAGATTGTCACCTAGTGAGAGACAAAATTAAGAATAGGACACTGCATCTCCTTCCCATATCCACTCACTCTCAAGTTGCAAACATCCTCACTAAGCCACTAGCCAAAGGATCATTTCAGCAACTCCATTCCAAGCTTGGAATGCTTGACATACCCATTCCAGCTTGCAAGGGCTTATCATAGATAGCTAACTCAGCATAACCACCTAACTATTTATTAGTTATTCAGTTGATAAGTAAATTAACTTTTCAGTTAATCAGTTAATTAGTAGCAGTTAGAGATAGATTTGAGATCCTTTTCTATGTGTATATGAACAGCTATTGTAGTTAGCTTTGTAATCAATTCAGAAATGGATATGATATTTAAAAAATAACATTACATATCTTTATCAAAGCTGGGTTTATTGTGGTGGCTTCAGCACCATCACAATTATGATAATGTAAAATAGAAAACAAAATTATGATGGTAATATGCTAACAGAAATAACAAGAAAACGTAATCTTACTATGCTGACTGTTAAAACCATAATGCTATGGTCACAAACTGAAATTTAAATCCCACATATTAAGTGGTTACCGGGGGTTCGTCCTTTTCCTTCATAATGAAAAAGAGAAAATGTTCTTGTATGAAACGGATTGAGATAATTCATAGCACAAATGAAACGTACAACTTGGCAGTTTCTTAGTTGCATTGGGGAAGGACTAAGTGCTATCCAACCATATTTTGATTGACATGCTGGGTATAGTACCAAGCGTTCACATTTTACAACTGTTCTGGCATAAGCTAGAAAAATTCTGAAAATGAAAAGAAAAATAATGTACTTTTTAGAAAATTCTCTGATGAGGTAAAAGGATATGGAATGTATTTTAATTATATGTTGCAGTACGACTTCTAGTAACTCAGTGGAAATTGTGTGCCAATTGAGAAATCAACCTGCATTTGCACACAGATTTCTTCCTAAATGTCATCATTTTATGACTTTTTTTATTTAAAAAAAGGTTGCTTTGGTCTTCTGTTCAAACTGGATCCACAATCTGCTGATGTTTCTGAAAAAGAAACACACTACATTGGCGTAGGAGACTTCAGTGAAGTTGTTTAACATGTTCTTATAATTAAGGAAATGTTTTGGTTGGGTTGTACTCCCTCTTAACTCAATTATAAATAAAAAAGTACTAATATTTTTTGCACTCAAATATAAGCAAAATTCATCCAACCCAACTCTATTTAATGTTAGTATTTCAAAAGTGAAGAAAATTAACCAATCCAACTAATTCTTCTTTTAATTTTCCAAGAGTGTTGCACACTCCCAAGACAATTAAAGATTAATTTAGTAATTATAACTTTTTTTTTTTACATAAATCAAGATAATTAAATTAAATTAACTAACTTCCTTAATAAGTGTGAAATTAGTTAATTACTTTTGCTTATAATTGAGTCCAGAGGGAGTACATTGGAGCGAGTTGACATGAATGTCACTTGTAAAGATAAGAGAGAAGGAAATAATAGTGATAATATTAATATCAATAAAAATAAAGAATTAATATTTCAAAAAAAAAATTATAAATAAAGATGTAAGGTAACTTGTATTTCCATTTGATGAACTTTTAAGAATTATACCATTGAAGTCTAGAGCAGTGTTATTAAAACTGGACCGGACCGGTCGGTCCGGTTAACATATCAGACTAGTTAGCTACCTGAACCGGTGCTGACATCAACACACGGGTGAGATTTTTTACAAAAAAATTGAACAAAATCACTTGCTTGGAAATCGAACACGGGTGGAGGCCTTACACAAGGAAAAGCTATGCCGCTAAGCCACCGCTACTTCTTGTTGTATACGTTGAAAAGATTATATATATAAATAGGATTTATAAGATTTATAATTATATATAAATGCTCTGGCCTTTGTTATTTAGTTATTTGTGAGCTTGTGTGACCTTAATTGATATTTGTTTAATTAGATACTTTTTTTATGATAATGATTTTGAATTTGGAGTATGGACATGTTAAATTATATTGTCATATATATGAATATTTTATAATTTTTTAATATATACCTGTTCAAACCGAGTCAACTAGTGACCCCCGATTGAACCCGGTTGAACCAGTGACCCATTAACACAGTGTCCTGACCGAGTCGATCACTGATTCGATTTTAATAACATTGGTCTAGAGTTTTTTTTTGGATTCCCAGGGTAAATCTAGAGTTGTTAAAGTGATATATAAAATAAAATGTAATTAATGACATAATAAGACCCATATAAAAGGAGTTCAGTAGTTCCAATGGATCATGCATAAATATCAGCCTAATAAGTGATATTCCCCAAATTTGGGTAGTGCTCCTGGACCAATGAGTTGATTCAACTTTACGCCAAAAACTTTGGTTACAAGCCTTACATTTTGCCTAAAGATCCTTTTTCCTCCTGGTATCTTTGGCTTTTAATTTCTTTTTAAAAGCTTGTACTACTTCAGTACATATTTGGAGATAGGAGCTTACACAAAACAATAAAAGTAAAGCTATCCGTAAAAAGATAGAAAACGGTGGGAGCAGGTTCAAGAAATAATTTTGTAAAAAAAAAAAAAAAGTTCAAGAAATAATTAAGCCCAACTAATTAGCAAATAACAACGACGCGTGGACCATTTTTTGGATTAAATCCATGAATATTGGAAGCCAGTTTTCTTGCACCATTATTAGTTTATTGCTATAAATATAATATAATGCTATGTTATTCCAGTAAAATTGGTTCTTCTTGATTGACTAATGTTACCTGTCAGTATCACTTTTATTGTTTCTTCTGCAAGTGTCTAAATCAGTTAGGATTCCCACCAAAACTTTGAGTGCAATTAACCCATGAGATTCTTGATTAGTTGTTAATTAATTGAGTAATACTTGTATCACACTCTTCATCATATTCTTTTTAATACACCCTTTATTATTGGGTAAATTTTATGTGGGACCATATATTTTTGTGGGTCTCACATGAAATACATCCAATAATAGAGAGCATGTTGAACCGGAGTGTGATAAAAAATGTGTTCTTAGATTTTTCTAATTAATATTACGTGTATTGACAACATCTATTAATTATTTTCATATTACTATTGAACGGTACTGTAATTGCTGTCAAGACCAGCTTCGATGTAAGTGGAATTTCATGTTAAGTCTTCCTCTTCCGTCCATGCTAATTGAAGTTTTTTTTTTTTTTGACAGCTAATTGAAGTTTTTTGGGACAATTTTTTTTTGGGTACAATACAGCTAATTGAAGTTGAAATGCTACTAGAAGTACTTAGTCAGTTAATCATATGTAGTTCCTTTTATTTTTATTTTTATTAATGGTTACTTCAGAGGTGCAAGAACTTGAGTATGGGAAGGGATAGGTGGAATTTCGTCAAACATTCAATATCATCCTCACACCCTAATCTTAAGGAATGGAGCCAGAGCCAATTGAGCTACAAGCTTGTTGATAATTATGTTGGAAATTTTATTGTAAAAAAGATGTTTTGAAATTTATATTTGAAAGGTTTTGCTATTTAATATTTTTTAATGCTTTGTCCTTTATTTTAAAAGAAAAATAACCATGACCTGAATATGGCTTTAAAAACGTGATTTTTATTTTGGCATTTGATGATATTAAAGTGGAGAGTTTTTTAGCACAAAATAATAATAATAATAATAATAATAATAATAAGTGGAGAGTTTTTATTAAAAAAAAAATCATAAAATCATATGTTTAATTAAATTGAAATGGCAACAGGCTGACCTAAAGAACGTGCTTTGGCTTTGAAATGGGAATGAATCAATCGATTTTCTATATAGCTGCCTTCTTGAAGAAAAAAACCCGAGTGTTTTCTCGTTTGGTTCATTAGCTTTTCCAAAGAGCAAGAACATATGCTGGAAAAATAAAAAAAGCATTTCTTCTTTTTTTGTTTTTGAGACCGTGGGATCGTTAAAAGGAAAAATAAAATTATATTCACTCTTTTTTGTATGTGAGTTGATGTCATTCTTGTCATTATTTTGAAATTCGGACCAGACTGGCTGGTTCGATCGATTGGACAGACATGGCCGGCCCTAGCATAATGCTAGTAAGGCTCTACTTGGTTAAAAACTAACGGACGGTCAGGGGCGGAGCCAGAAAATTCATATTGAAGGGGGGAGGGGGGAGGGGGGCAAAATTAAATATACATAATACGAAATAACAAACAAAAAATATTAACTAACATATAAAAACAAATTTGATATATAATTAACAACTGCATATAAAATAAATTGCGCAAATGCTAACAAGTGCCCTATAAGAACATTGTTTAAGAAATCCAATAAAGTTTTTTTAGAAGATTTCTATTCAATACATTGGAAAGTGATATATTTAGTTTTTCAATGAATAATTACCTTGTTTGGAATTGTTGAACAATGCCCTTAGAACACTCGTTAAAAACCTTTTAAATTATTCAAACTACATGAAATAACTTATCTATCTAAATTTTTCTTGTAAAAACATTATTGTAATCAAATATAGAAGTTGTATCCCAATATATGCATACATAAACTTGTGAATGCAAAACAGTGCAGTGGACAATACGAGCTTTAGAAGTATAATATATAATTATATTATATATAAAACATGTAAAAATATATATATAAAAATATGGGGGAGGCCATGGCCTATATAGGCCTCCCCCTCCCTCAGCCCTTGTAGACAATAGATAAGCAAGTTGATAGCAGATAGCGGATTAGTTAACGGATTGGATTTGAAGTATTTGGTAAAACTAGCGGTTGGACTAGCTGATAAATGTAAAATGACACAAAAGGATATGTTTGCATTTTTTATATATAAATTATATATATATATATTATTTATTTTAAAATAATTATCACTTTTAACACTTTAATTTATTTTAAATTGTTTATCATTTAAAAAATTAAAATATTAATTTTTAATTTTAATATTAATTTAGTTTTAAATATTTTTAATAAATAAAATGGAATAATAAAAATAAAATTATATATTGATATATTTTTACATACATTTATTTTTTATAGATAAAAATATATTTTCTATTTTTATGTTAAATATAAATTTAAATAGTGAAATTAATTCTTATTTATATACTATGTTAAATGATTAGTGTTTATTTTATTAGCTAAGGATAAGTGAGAAATTTAATTAAGATAGTTGGGATAAAAATGGAAGAAAAAAATGATAAGCTATATGCTATAAGCTCAAGCGCTACTTCAAGTAGCGTCTGGAAAAAATATTATACACTAGTGAAAAAATGCTATATGCTAATTTTAAAAACGATTACCAAATGATGCTACTTTTCTATCCGCTATACGCTAGCGGATTTGACAAACCAAACAGGCTCTAAAGATAGGGCTTTAGGCCTCCAACTTTTTTTAGTTATATAGGTCCAAATTTAGGCCTATAATTTTTTTTTGTTATTTAAGTTTAACAAAAATAATAATTTAAAACCTTAAACAATAAATTATAGGAAATCTTATATGTTGTTGCATGTACATATAACAAAAATTTACATCAATCATAATAATTTGTAATAAAGATAAAATTTAAATAAAATATACTTTTTTAATAAAAATTATTATTAGTTTTAAAAAGGGTCTTATATAAAATTTCGCTTTAAGCCTCAAATCTGGGACCGAGCACCGATCATATGTTCGGTCCGCTCAACCCCAAAACCGACTGGTCTCGAAACTTGTGACAACCAATCAAACCGGTCAAAAACCGGTTGAACCGGTTTGAACTGAACAAATTTTTTTCTTCAATTTTTTAATTTTAATTTTTAAATTATTAAAAATATTCTTTTAGTCAAACAAAGATCCATTGATAAGTTATAAAATGTGATACTTAATTTTTCAATACAAACTTTTTTTTTGTTAATTTCATAAACATTACCTTCAGGACATTCGTTAGCTAGACTCATGAAGAATAATTGTTCTCCTTATTAATTAAGAATTTAAGAGCATTGCTATGACTCTTGAATTTTTTTTTTTTTTTTGGTACAACCTTTTGATAAAATCTACGGGTGTCTAGTGGAAGAAGACAAACAACTTGTGATTAATTTTGTAAAGCATATTGATTGGTCACATGCCTCCTTTTGTGTGTTGTTTAACTTTTAGTAACTATTTTTTAATTAGTTGACCTTTTTTGGCAACCAAAATTAGTATTTGTTTTTTTATTAACCTTATTTGTGTGTTTGGTCCAAAGTTGGGAATGGGGGAGGGGAAGGATTTTAATTAGCTACTGTGGTCAGTTGAGATGATGGGAGGGGAGGGATTTAATGAAAAAGAAGGGAAACAATACTTTTCATGTTTGGTTCATGAGGAGAGGAGAGTGATTTTAAAATAAATTTACTTTTACACCCTTTATAATTATTTTATTTAAAAAAACAAATGAGCATATTTTGGTCAATACATGTAAAATGTTTTAAAATCCTCCCCTCTCCAACTCCCCAAAAATATTAGAGTGGAGCCAAAATTGAGTGAGGAGGGATTTTGCTCCTCTCCCATCCATTCCCCTCCAACTAAACACTATGTATGTGTTCCTCTAATAGTAGACAATTACTTGTCCAGTTTTGATTAATATGTTAGGCTTAATTAAGTGTCTTAGGTGCATGTAACATGTAATATGTCTAATAAAAATATAACTAAATAATTAATATCTAAATCACAAATGGGATAAAAGGGGACCAATCTTATAAAGTAACTATTATTTGATGTGGTTAGCAGTTGAAAATGGGCAATGCTAATAAACGTGACATGGATCCTATTCATAGCAGGATAGAGTTAACATGGAAGGAATAAAAAGTGCAAGCCAATGAGTACACTACATTAGAAATGATTTTAATAGCATTTTTTTTATTCAATAATATTTTTTAGCGCTATCTATATGACGTTATTAAAAAGGGTAACCAAAGATAGCTTTTCAGCAACACTATTAAATGTATCTCCTTTAATAACCCCCCTTTTTTTAGGAAAGATTATCTTTTCCTTGTTAAAAAACACATAATTTCATGTATTCAATGCTCAAATGTGCATTTCAAAGTAAGAAAATGATATTCAATAAAGAATACAGTCAAATCTTTGGGCAAGATTATGATTCGAAAAGTGAAAAGGAAAGAATTCATAATTACCTTCTTTAAACAAAGACATCACAATGGAAAAAATTTGTGATATTCCCTTTTAGAAACCATATATTTTGTGTGTCAGATAGATTTGCATATTAAAAAGGAAATTTCATCAATATCACTATTTTAAAACCAAAAAGGGAAGAACTTATACTTACCTTCTTCAGATGAAGACATGGGAATGGAAAGGAATTACAACATTAATTCCTCTTAGAAATCCTCGACTTTGTGTCTCTGGATTTAGAAACTAAAAAAAAAAATTTACATCAGTATCACGATTTGAAAACTAAAAGAGGAAAGAGCTCATACTTACCTTCTTCAAACAGGAACATTAGAATGGAAATTGTTAAGTCTCTAAAATGTCTGTGTGCATTTCCCTAAGTTTTGATGAAAACTAAATATTGGTTAATGATTTAATTAACCTATTTTGTGGTTGCTAACCTGTCTACTTAGTGTACAGATCAGAAAATAACAAAACTCACCTGTCTGTCTACCTAAGTAACAACCTGTCTGGATAAGCAAAAAGTCAACCTGTCTGCTGACTGGGATTGTTGACTTTGTACAAATTGGGTTCAACCTGTCTCTGCTTCGCTCTCATACTCGTCTAAGGTTCTTTGTTAAGAACTCGAAGTACATGAAGCTTTTGGAAGCTGTCCCCTCATGCAGAAGACTTGAATCTCTCTCTCTCTCATGCTTATCAAGAAACTCAGAAGGTTATTCTCTCAAGCAACCTAGGAAGTCAGAGACAAACTTCCAATTAAAGAATGTTTCCAACATGCTTTATTCCCTAGTACTTTCGGTTATTACACAAGAAGGGAAATGTACTCTGCAAAAGTACAAAAGCATTCTGCACAACTCTGATTTGGCTTCTACACGATGCATAAAGCCATTATCCTTCATGTTAGAGTACAACCAACGTCTCCATTGCATTAATGGCTGCCCAGAACGACTATATTGCATTTAATGAAGCTCTGCTTGAAGCCATCGTTGCAAGGAATGTCTCTAACGGATATTAAATGTTTGAAGGCTATAAATACAGAAGTCATTGAAGATGAACATATCAGAGATTACAAAGCATTAAAGAGCCATTACTCTGTTCATTTATTCATTCTGTATTCTTCAATCATTTGAAGTTATTACGCAGACTTTCCTAAGCTTTACATTTAAATCACTCTCTGAGTGTTAGTGAAAGATCTGTCTATCTGTAATTGTATTTATTACAAACCAAACTCTCAAACGAATCTGAGTAAGCCTGAAGAGGCTAGGTGTGCAAAGAATATTTGTCTTGGAGCCTGAAGAGGCTAGGTGTACAAACAATACTTGGAGTCTGTAATCTGATCAGTTATAGTGGATAAATCTTGGTGCTGCCAAGGACTAGATGTAGCTCTTTGTGTTAAAGAGTGAACCAAGATAAATCACTGTGTTAATCTCTTCTCCCTTAAACCCTTTAGTTGTTTTGATTATATATCATCTGCATTCTAACTAAGGGGTTAAAAGTGTTTCTATCAAACTTGTTTTTTTATCTATGCACTTGTGTGGTTTTCCGTAAAGATACAACAGACAGGTGACCTGTCTATGTAACCTTTTTACACCTGTCCGAACCTAGCTTCTGTGTGCGAAAAGTTTTCAACTTTATTTTAATTTCTGATAAACACAATTCAACCCCCCTTCTCATGTTTATAGTTGTCTATTTCAGTTGCTATCAGAGCTCAGCCTCTGGGTTGAGCATCTAACAGTGCAGAGGTAAAAGGTCCTGAAGAATAGACACGACTGCTGGAGCTAGTGGAAGTCACCAGACTGAAGGAGCTTCCTTAACCAGACCTCCATTCTTCAATGGAGAAAACTACAACTATTGGAAAAATAGATTTCAATGGTTCATTCTATCTACAAACTCTGATCTCTGGGATGTCATCACAGATGGTCCTTTCATTCCTAAAAATGATGACAACACTGACAAGTCAAAAGCTCAGTGGACCCCTGCAAAAAAGACAAAGTGGGAGCTGAATCACAAAGCCAGATACAATATCATTTGTGCTCTCAGTCCTGATGAGTTTGAAAAGGTCTGTGCCTGTGATTCTGCCAAAGAAATATGGGACACCTTAGCTGTCATATATGAAGGAACAGCCAAAGTCAAAGAATCAAAGATTGCCATACTTGTCAGAAAGTATGAACTGTTTCTCATGGAGGAAGGAGAATCTGTTGCTCAGATGATAGGAAGATTCCAAACTATCATCAATGGCCTAAAGTCTCTTGGCAAAGTTTACTCTAATGCTGAGAAGGTTGGAAAGATACGAAGGAGCCTGCCTAAGCAGTGGAGACCCTTGGTAACTGCTATCTCTCAAGCCAAGGATCTTACCACCTTGACTATGGATGAACTTCTTAGTACACTCACTGTTCATGAGCAAGAACTTAGAGATGAAATCTCAACAAAGAAGGGCAAGTCAATTGCTCTGAAGGCTGATCAGAAGTCTTCAAAAGCTTCTAAAGCTTTGAAGGCAGACGAGTCATCCAGTGATGCTGACCTGTCTGAACCCGAGGACTCTGAAAGTGATGAAGAATTATCTCTCCTAACCAGAAAGATAAAGCTTCTCTTACAGAAAAAGAAGTTCAGGAAGGATAAGCCATTCAGAAGGTTCAATAAGGACAAGAACTTCAAAGAATCCACTTCAACAGACAAGAACTCAATTGTCTGCTATGAGTGTAAAAAGCCAGGTCACATCAAAGCAGAATGTCCTCAACTCAAGAAAGCCCCTTTTAAGAAGTTCTTCAAAAAGAAGAAGAAAGGGATGATGGCTACTTGGGAAGATCTGGAGTCAACATCTTCTGATGAAGAGACAGAGGAAGAAGCAAATCTCTGTCTAATGGCCAACACTGACTCAGATTCAGATAATGAGGTAAATTCTGATTATTTGGAATTACTTGATGCCTATAAGGAATTGCTGGAGGAATCCAACTGGTTATCTAAGGCTTTCAAATCCCTCAAGAGAGATCATGTTAAGCTCCTCAATGAGCATAAACAGAAATCGCTAGAGTGTGAGAAATTTGCCAAAAAGAACAGTGAGCTGAAGACTGAAAAGTCTAATGAAGCTAAGATCTCTAGTGATACATCACAGTCTGAAGAAGTTGAAAAACTTCAACAGAAAGTGGAAGAGCTCACTTCTGATCTTGCCAAATTTGTTAATGGTAGAGATAATCTGACCAAGCGGCTTGGCTGTCAGAGGCACTCCCTTAACAAAGAAGGTATTGGATATGTCCATCAGATACATTATAAAGTATCAACTAAAAACTTTGAGGTGTCTGCTACATCTACTTTTATTAAAACCATACCTGTCTGTAATTTCTGTGGAAAGACTGGACATGTTATGTCTAAGTATCTTCATAAGAAAAGAAGGAAGTCTTCACAGACTCCTAGAACTAACAGAAAAGGACCCAGAAAACTATGGGTACCTAAAGATCAAATAATCTCTGTTGCAGATGTCCTCAACAGCACAAAGAAAACACCACTGCTGGTACCTGGACAGTGGTTGCTCGCGACATATGACAGGAGAAAGGTCTATGTTCCTAGACCTCCAACTTAAGAAAGGAGGACATGTGGCATTTGGCGAAAATCAGAAAGGGAAGGTTATAGGAATTGGTACTATTGGTGGTGAACCTCCTCTTCCCTCTATATCAAATGTTCTTATGGTTAAAGGATTAAAACACAATTTACTTAGCATAAGTCAATTATGTGACAGTGGATTTGATGTCTCCTTTACCAAAGATTTATGTATAGTTAAAGATCTCAATGGCAAAACCTTCTATTCAGCTAAAAGGCAACAAAATCTGTATAAGATTGAGCTGACTGATCTCTCAGATCAAAGTGTAACCTGTCTGATGTCTAAAGAGGATGAAAGATGGTTGTGGCATAAGAAACTAGGACATGCTAGTATGAAACTAATTTCAAAATTAAAAAGGGATCACCTTGTGAGAGGATTGCCTGATAATAGTTTTAAGAAAGATGTTTTGTGTGATGCATGTCAGAGAGGTAAACAAGTAAAATCAAGTTTCAAAACTAAAAACCAAGTATCAACCTCTAGACCTCTTCAGTTGTTACACATGTATCTGTTTGGATCAGTTAGTGTTGCTAGCTTGGCTGGAAGAAAATATGGATTTGTCATAGTTGATGACTATTCTAGATACATATGGGTACTCTTCTTAACCCACAAAGATGAGTCTTTTAAGGCTTTCTCAGTATTCTGTAAAAGAGTACAAAATGAGCAGGGTTTCTGTATTTCTACTCTTAGAAGTGACCATGGGGGAGAATTTGAAAATGAGCAGTTTAGACAATTCTGTGAGGAGAATGGAATCTCTCACAATTTTTCTGCACCTAGAACTCCTCAATAAAATGGAGTGGTTGAGAGAAAGAACAGATCTCTGCAAGAGATGGCTAGATCTATGCTCAATGAGAATAATCTCCCTAAATACTTCTGGGCAGAAGCAGTAAACACAGCCTATTATGTACAAAACAGAATACTCATTAGGCCTTTTCTAAAGAAGACACCTTATGAACTGTGGAAAGGAAAAAGCCCCAACATTTCTTACTTTCATGCATTTGGTTGTGAATGTTTCATTCTAAATACCAAGGATCAACTTGGAAAGTTTGACTCTAAAACAGACAAAGGTATCTTTTTGGGATACTCTGAAATGTCTAAAGCTTTTAGAATTTACAATTCTAGAACATCTGTTATTGAAGAATCTGTTCATGTCAAATTTAATGATAGCTTAAAGACTGATAAGGAATTATCAGATCTAGAAGATGATCTTGCAGGTCTTGATATAAACAAGTCAGAAAATCAACAACCTGACTTAACCAAATCAGAACCTGAAGCTGAACTAGACAGACAATTGGAGCAGACAAGTCAACAGACAAGTCAAGATCTTCTTGAAAGAGACTGAAAATTCAAAGCTCATCACCCTAAGGATCTCATTATTGGAAATCTCTCAGAAGGAGTGAGAACCAGATCTACTTTAAGAGAATCAAGCAATGTGGCCTTTATGTCAGAAATAGAGCCAAAGCACATTGAAGAAGCTCTTGTTGATGAAAGCTGGATTCTTGCTATGCAAGAGGAACTCAACTAGTTCACCAGAAATGATGTCTGGACACTTGTCTCCAAGCCCAAAAACAAGTCTGTCATTGGAACAAGATGGGTCTTCAGAAACAAGTTGGATGAGGATGGCAAAGTTGTCAGAAACAAGGCAAGGTTAGTAGCTCAAGGCTATAACCAACAAGAAGGTATTGACTATACTGAAACCTTTGCACCTGTAGCTAGAATAGAAGCTATTCGCATTCTAATGTCATATGCTGCACAACACCAAATCACCCTTTTTCAAATGGATGTGAAAAGTGCTTTTCTCAATGGAATAATTGAAGAAGAAGTTTATGTTAAACAATCCCCTGGTTTTGAGGATACTGATAAACCAAATCATGTTTTTAAACTTAAAAAGGCATTATATGGTTTAAAACAAGCACCTAGGGCATGGTATGATAGATTAAGTTCTTTTCTTATGCATAATGGTTTTACAAGAGGACAAGTAGATACTACTCTGTTTAAGAAAAGTTCTAAAGAGAACTTCATTATAGTCCAAATATATGTTGATGATATTATTTTTAGAGCAACTAATGAAAAGCTGTGCAAGGATTTTTCAAAACTAATGCAAGCAGAATTTGAGATGAGCATGATAGGAGAATTGAAGTTCTTCCTTGGTCTACAAATCAAACAGACAAGTGATGGAATCTACATCCATCAACAAAAGTATATCAAGGAAATGCTTAAGAAGTACAAAATGGAAAGTGCTAAACTTATGAAAACTCCCATGGAAACCAATGCAAAACTAAGTAAAGATGATGAAGGTAAAAAGGTAGACCAAACTGTCTACAGAGGTATGATTGGATCTCTACTGTACTTAACTTCAAGCAGACCTGATATTCAATTTAGTGTCTGTATGTGTGCTAGATTTCAATCTGACCCAAGAGAATCTCATCTTAAAGCTGTTAAAAGAATATTTAGATATTTACTTGGACTACTAATCTTGGTTTGCTTTATTTAAGAACTAAAGAATACAGATTAGTGGGATTCTGTGATGCTGACTTTGCTGGAGACAGAAAAGAAAGGAAAAGCACTAGTGGAGGATGCCACTTCATTGGAGCAAATTTAGTCTCTTGGTCAAGCAAAAGACAGACAACTATTGCTCTATCTACTGTTGAAGCAGAATATATCTCAGCTGCTAGTTGTTGCTCTCAACTTTTATGGGTAAAACATCAACTTGAGGATTACTCTATTTTTTAGCATAATATATCCGTATGGTGTGATAATTCCAGTGCTATTTGCTTAACTAAAAATCCAATTCAGCATTCTAAGGCTAAGCATATAGAAATCAAACATCACTTCCTAAGAGATTATGTTCAGAAAGGTATCTTTGATATTAAGTTTGTTAAAACTGAAAATCAATGGGCTGATATCTTCACTAAACCTTTAGCAGAAGAAAGATTCTTATTTATTAGAGATAATTTAAACATGCATTGCATTGTTGAATAAAATGTCTGAGGTTTTTGAACTGTCTATGCTACCTGTCTTATAGTTTTATATCACCTGTCTGTGATTACCTGTCTGACTCTGCTGAGTCACTATGCTGAAACTCAACAATTTTAGTAAAATGGCTATTATTTATTTAATACCATTTGTTAATCTGAAGCTAATAATGGGTACGGCAGTTTTTATCTCGAAACATGTTTTCATTATGTCTTAGTGGGCGCTACAGTTCCCCACATAAATCATGCCGTTTTGAATTAAAAATGTCTTATTTCTCTCTCCTGCCTTTATTGCTTTAAAAGGCAAATTTTTCAGAAAAATTCAAACTTTATCTTTTTCAAAATCCCTAAGTCTTTCTATCTTCGTCTTCTTCTCTTTCAAACCCTTCTCTCTTCCAAAACCCTCATAACCTCTTCTCTGAAAAATGGCATCTTCAAAGCGTCTGTCCTCAAAAGAAATTGTTGAGCAATACGAGATGAGAGTGGCTGATGTTGAGAAGATTCTTCCTGGTAAGACTGTTGATCTTCAACAGATGAAGAAATGGGGAATGGATGTCACTGAAGAGTTGGAATACTCTAAGTGGACTGCCTTCTTTGACATCAAGAAGCTTGTTCATCCCAAGCTTGTCAGAGACTTCTGGAGGAATGCTGTGGTCATCACCAGTGTGATTGATGGAACCAAGAGCTTCAAGGCTCAAATGTCATCTAAGTAACCCTCCTTTTCCCTATTGGGTCTCTGGAATTAGCAACAAGATGTCCAAGGATTGGAACTGCCTTCAAACCTGACTGGGAAGATCAGGTAGGAGCTGAAAATGTGAATATTGCTGTTTATGGAGTTCCAAACCCTGAGAACAAGAAGCCTGTCTGCATGGTTCCCAAGTGCAGGTTCTTGCACAAATTGCTGCTGGAATGTGTGATGCCAAGAAAAGGATCACGAGACAATGTGACTAAGATGGACAGATTTGCTCTGTACCATTTGATTCACAAAATCAAGATAGACATCAATGATCTCATTTATATGTATCTTGAGTCTCTAATCAGAAGGACAAACATGCCAACCTATCCTTATGGAATGCTGCTGACAAGGGTGTTCAGGAACAAGCTGTTTGTTCCAACTGATGTTCATTTCGTGGACATGGCTCTGCCTATAGACAAGAAGGTCCTGTCTATGATGGGGATTGAAGGAATCCCTCTGGAGGATGAAGAGGAAGACAAGAAGAAGAAGAAGAAGAAGAAGAAGAAGAAGCAGCCTGCTGCTGAGCAGAAGCAGAAGGAGAAAGTAGAGGACCAGTTGATTCCACTGGTGAATCAAAGGTTCCAATCTCTGAGAGGATCTGGAAACCTACTGGAAAGGTTGCCAGATAAGACCAAAAGCCTAAGGAACCCTCAGTTTCTGAAGAATCTGCTGAGACTGTTGAGCCTCTCAGATTCAAGCTGAAGAAATCCTCTCCCAAGAGGAAGACAAGTGACGCTGGAAAATCTGGTGCTGCACCAGCACAACCCACCAAGAAGAGAAGACTGGTGAAGACCTTTACCAAGGTCAGACAAGTGAAGGCTGAACCTAGTAAAGGGGAAGCATCTGCTCAGGGGGAGCAGACATCTCCACCCTTAGAGGAGCCAAGGGAGATCAAACCTCTTGATTTGGGAATCATTCCCAGAAAAAGAAGGTCAGGCTACCCTATGCCTTTGGTGGCCATTGCTGGAAGGGAAGAAATCCCTGCAGAATAACCTGTTGCTGCTGCAACTTCTGCTGACCTGTCTGATGGGACTCAGACAGTTGATCATCCTGAAGCTGCTGCTCTGTCCCCTTCAAGGAAGAAGACAAGACTCTTTGAATATCAGCTTTTCACCTTTCCTTCTGCACCACCCTCTCCCCTTCACCAAGGTATTCCAAGTTCTGTTGTTTCCTCCCCTACCTTTTTTGTTAATCCTTTGTCAGTTGCCTCCCCTTTTCATTCACCTGTCTCTTCTCACCCAACCCAAACATCTATTTATGTTGTGTCTGATATATGTCAGTACACAGTTGTTCACAAGGACTCAACTCCCAAAGAACAATCTGGCATATCATCAAGACTGTTTGTGAGTGATCTGCAATCTCTGATGACTGCAAGTGTCTCTCACTTATCTGTCATTCCCTCTCCTCCACCTCATATTCTTAAATTTTCTTTTGTCCCCCTACTGTTGTGTTCATTAGAACATTGGAAGGATCTCATTATCCTGTCTCTGTTGTAATGTTACCTTCTAGGTCTAGATATTTCTTTCTTTTGATAACAGGGTCAAATTCATTTTTCTGTCATATAGACTCTCTCCTACCCTTACCTCCATATGTCTTAGCTAATCAACCTCTTCCCTCTCCTACTCAAATTAGAGTCACTCGTCTGTCTCTATGTGAAAGACTATCTTGTGTCTTTTCTTCTCTTGATACTAACCTAGTCAGAATCAAGCCTCTGTTTAAATTAGCTTTTCTTCCTTTGTTTTATTTCAGAACCATTCATCAGTATTTCTTTCCTCGTGTCTCCTCACCCTTCTCTGTACCTAAGGCACCTCCAGTATTAGCCTTACCCTGGTATCCAAACCCGTCTGCTGCTTCAACCAGCCTGTCTACAGAAGCCTCCTCCTCTTAGATGGTGGATTTAAATAGCTTCAATCTTCTTAAAGCTGAGCTAGAAGAAGTCAGAAGACAATTGGATGCAGAAAGGCATGCTAGGCTGCTATTAGAAAAGAAAGTTGATTCTTTGTATCTTCTTTTTAATCAGTCTAGGTAGATGTTTTTGTAGAAACTGCCTTGTAAATGAGAAGCTTATGATGAATAAAAATAAATTTTACTTTATCTCTTGACTGTCTCTTTTCTCTTTGCTGTTATCTGTCTGTCCCTTTTTGTTGCTGACAAAAGGGAGAGAAAAATGTAAGATGATTAGGAGAAAAATGTATGAGATGGTTAAATGCTATGTGTTCATATGTTCAAATCTGGAGAAAATTAAGATAGTTAAAATTGAACTTTTTAATCTCTGATACTCTGATATCTTGAACTTAAGACTGCTGCATATTGCTCTGATACTGTTATTTGAACTCAATTGCACCTGTCTACACATATAGAAAATCTCAACCTGTCTACTTGCTGTTATTCTCTATAAGTTGATATTTTCTAAGGTTCATTAAATCATTTGCAAGTTTGTCATCATCAAAAAGGGGGAGATTGTTAAGTCTCTAAAATGCCTATGTTCATTTCCCTAAGTTTTGATGAAAACTAAACATTAGTTAATGATTTAATTAACCTATTTTGTGGTTACTAACTTGTCTACTTAGTGTACAGATCAGAAAATAACAAAACTCACCTGTCTGTCTACCTAAGTAACAACCTGTCTGGATAAGCAAAAAGTCAACCTGTCTGCTGACTGGGATTGTTGACTTTGTATAAATTAGGTTCAACCTGTCTCTGCTCTGCTCTCATACTCGTCTAAGGTTCTTTGTTAAGAACTCGAAGTACTGAAGCTTTTGGAAGCTGTCCCCTCATGCAGAAGACTTGAATCTCTCTCTCTCACGCTTATCAAGAAACTTAGAAGGTTATTCTCTCAAGCAACCTAGGAAGTCAGAGACAAACTTCCAGTTAAAGAATGTTTCCAACATGCTTTATTCCCTAGTACTTTCGGTTCTTACACAAGAAGGGAAATGTACTCTGCAAAAGTACAAAAGCATTCTGCACAACTCTGATTTGGCTTCTACACGATGCATAAAGCCATTATCCTTCATGTTAGAGTACAACCAACGTCTCCATTGCATTAATGGCTGCCCAGAATGACTATATTGCATTTAATGAAGCTCTGCTTGAAGTCATCGTTGCAAGGAATGTCTGTAACGGATATTAAATGTTTGAAGACTATAAATACAGAAGTCATTGAAGATGAACATATCAGAGATTACAAAGCATTAAAGAGCCATTACTTTGTTCATATATTCATTCTGTATTCTTCAATCATTTGAAGTTATTACGCAGACTTTCCTAAGCTTTACATTTAAATCACTCTCTGAGTGTTAGTGAAAGATCTGTCTGTCTGTAATTGTATTTATTACAAACCAAACTCTCAAACAAATCTGAGTGAGCTTGAAGAGGCTAGGTGTGCAAAGAATACTTATCTTGGAGTCTGAAGAGGCTAGGTGTGCAAACAATACTTGGAGTCTGTAACCTGATCAGTTATAGTGGATAAATCTTGGTGTTGCCAAGGACTGGACGTAGCTCTTTGTGTTAAAGAGTGAACCAGGATAAATTACTGTGTTAATCTCTTCTCCCTTAAACTCTTTAGTTGTTTTGATTATATATCATCTGCATTCTAACTAAGGGGTTAAAAGTGTTTCTATCAAACTTGTTTTTTTAACTGTGCGCTTGTGTGGTTTTCTGTAAAGATACAACAGACAGGTGACCTATCTGTGTAACCTTTTCCATGAAGAAGCGCGCTTCCATGAAGAAGCGCTATTAAATGCATCCCCTTTTATAGAGCTTCCATGAAGAAGCGCTATTAAAGATGGAGCGCATTTTTTCCTTTTAAAAAATTGGGGGGGAAATAGCACAGTCTTGAGGGAAATGTTATTAAAGATATCCCTTTTAATAGTATTTCAACTAAGGAAGTTCTAATGAACACCTCCAAGCATTTTTTTAAGGCATTTCTGTTGAAATTGTAACATGCTTCTTGGGCACTATATTGTCTGTGACACTTTATAAGATCGAGTAAAATGGAAAATAAATATTATCAGAAAATATGAGTTTTTTTTTTTCGCAAAACAGTATGATAAGACATAATTATAAATATTACATCATCAATTTCCAACGTAATACTTTCATAAATAAAAGTCAAAACCTTCAAGAGGTAAAACTTATCAAAGACAAAAACTAAAAATGGCAGAAATACAATCACCAATAAATTACGACATAACTGAAATACATATAATAATATTGGAGACGCAACTCCACTGAAACTCTAGCCCTAGACACAGGAACCATCATGCTGGCCTACACAAAACTATGATGAGGCATCTTCCTCATTCTCCGAGATGAATTTCTTGGAGTGACTGCAAAACATCACAACTGCAACTGTCGAGGATGATAGGCCGTCGTCCTGTGAGTGAACGTCTCACGTCTTCTTTATACCGACTGCTGGGGGATGTGTCCAAGTGTTCGAATCATCTAACGCTCAAGTTAGGCGCGATGGTAGGATAGTGTTGTCATCGTCTTCGCAGGGCATAAAATAAAACCATAGCAGACAACACAGAAATAAGGTGAGATCCCTATTATCATACAACATATGTCGGACATGTGAAGGTACGACATACATACTCCAACACAAAATATACCAAGTACAAATATATCAATAAGGCATGTCAATATTATATATATTCCCAATCACTTATAAACATTCAAAGGACAAAGCCATCCTAGGTAAGAGACGTCAAGTACTCGAGGAAGACTAAGACCCCTACACCATGGTGCTTACAGAACGTTCGAAAGGAGTGGTTAGAGTACATGTTTCACAACTGCCAATATTAGGCATCTTGTGCATTCAATAATAATAGCCATATGTGGAAATTAGAACTGATTGTGAAACACTCTCTATAACCTGGACCGACTAGCGTCTAGTCGTAGATGTCAGTGTATTGTATGGAACGTCACGACCAAGAAGAATCACCAACTGACCATCCGTAACCTTCCTACCCTGACTATCCCCAAGACAATTTAAGATTGTCACTAGCACGTCTTCATGCGCTCAGACATGAATATGAGAAGAGTAGAGGACACTTACTTTGAAAGAAGAAAATGATGAACAAGGTTGGTGTTCTTGAGCTCCTTTGAAGGTTATGAACAAAAGTGTTCAAAATGAAAAACTTTGTGAAATAGAAGAGGCTTAGATGATGGTGAGAATCAAGGAAATGGAGTTGGAATTTTCAAAACAAACTTGGATGAGTCTCTAATGGTGGTGGCTGAAAAACGCTAAGAGGGAGAGAGAAGAGAGCTTTTGGGTTTGTTCTTGAAGGTGGGAGGTTTTTGATGTATAGAATGAAGTAAATGAAGTGTTTTAAGTGTTGTGTGTGGGTGAGTGGTATATACGAGTTTTGCTTTGGATTAGGGGTAGGAAATCAATTCAAAATGTAATTGTATTTTGGTGTAAGAGAATGTGTAACACCCCGTTTTTTGTTAAGTGCTTTTGTGTGTGCCTTGTTTGCTTAGAAAGGTTTAGAGTGGGCTAAGTGGGATTTTAGGCTTCAAATCCCTTCCTGATGCATGAGCACGACCGTGCTCATGTGTCAGCACGCCCGTGCTCAAGCTGTGTCTTGTGACTGTTTGAGTCACAAGCACGACCGTGCTTAATGGGAAGCACGACCGTGCAAGGGATTGGTGAGCATGCCCGTGCTCCATAGGGAGCATGAACGTGCTAGGCAAGTGAACGCGTCTCGTTGACGCTGATGCAAGCACGACCGTGCTTAGTAAAATGAGATACCCCGTTGTGACCCATTGTGTTATTAGATTTAAACCTTATTAATTAAATTCCTAATCGCGCTCTTTACGTGAAAATACGTCAAAATAAAAAACTTAAGTTAATAAGCATATGACTTTGAATAATTAAAAACAACACACCATATTTATAATGCTAATACACACATATGTTTTTACACATAATACAAAACACTGTTGAGGGTATTTTCTCATTAGGATCCCTCACAGGCATATACTTAAACAAACTGTTATACTTAGAGGAAAAATCTAAAACGTCTCACGAGACGCACTGGCCATACATCCTAAACTCTATCACTGTGGTTCACAGCTCGTCCTCCGGCCTCTGGTTCGTAAGGAGTTCCATCCAACTCCTCAGCAACCTTCGTTTCATACAGCACTCCGTCCAGCTCCTCAGCAACATATTCCTCCATCGGGTCTTCTAACGTAAATAAAGCAGACACACAAAAATATAGAAATATAGGGGATAAGAAGCAATTCTTGAAATAGACAAATATAAACAAGAGAAGGGGGGTTGAATTGTGTTTATCAGAAATTAAAATAAAGTTGAAAACTTTTCGCACACAGAAGCTAGGTTCAGACAAGTGTAAAATAACTTACACAGACAAGTGACCTGTCTGGTGTATTTTAACAAAAAAGCACACAATCATACAAAGAGAAGACAAGCTTGATATTCACAATTTTAACCCCTTAGTTAGAAAGCAGATAGTATAATGAAAGCAACTAAAGAGTTTAAGGGAAGAGAGATTAACACAGCAATTTATCCTGGTTCATTCTTTAACACAAAGAGCTACGTCCAGTCCTTGGCAGCACCAAGTTTTATCCACTATAACTGATCAGGTTACAGACTCCAAGTATTGTTTGCACACCTAGCCTCTTTAGGCTCCAAGACAAGTATTCTTTGCTCACTTAGCCTCTTTAGGTTCACACAAGTTTGTTTTGAGAAGTTTGTTTGTAATAAATACAATCAGACAAACAGTTCTTTCATTAACACTCAGAGAGTGGATTAAATGTAGGCTTAGGAAAGACTGCGTAATAACTTCAAATGATTGAAGAATACAGATTGAAAGAATGAAGAATTAAATGAACAGAGTAATGGCTCTTTAATGCTTTGTATTCTCTGATCTTCATCTTCAATGACTTCTGTATTTATAGCCTTCAAGCATTTATGATCCATTAGAGACATTCCTTCCAACGATGGCTTCAAGCAGAGCTTCATTAAATGCAACAGAGTCGTTCTGGGCAGCCATTAATGCAATAGGGACGTTGGTTGTACTCTAACATAAAGGATCATGGCTTTATGCATCGTGCAGTAGCCAAATTAGAGTTGTACAGAATGCTTTTGTACTTTGCAGATCATATTTTCCTTTTCGTGTAATAACCAAGAGTACTAGGGAATAAAGCATATTGGAAACATTCTTTAACTGGATGTTATCTCTGATTTCCTAGGTTACTTGTGAGAATGACCTTCTGAATTTCTTGATAAGCGTGAGAGAAAGTATCGGAGTCTTCTGCATGAGGGGACAGCTTCCAAAAGCTTTTTGTACTCGAGTTCCTATTGAAGAACCTTAGACGAGTATGAGAACATAGCAGAGACAGGTTGAAACTGAATTGCAGAAAGTCAACAATCCTAGTCAACAGACAGGTTGACTGTTGCTTATCCAGACAAGTTGTCATTTATGTGGGCAGACAAGTCAGTCTTACTATTTTGATCTGCGCACTAAGTAGACAGGTTAGCAACCACAAAGTAGGTTAATTAAATCATTATCCAATGTTTAGTTTTCATCAAAACATAGGGAAATGCACATCAGACATTTTAGAGACTTAACAATCTCCCCCTTTTTGATGATGACAAACATTCAGATGATTTAATTAAACCTTTAGAAAATATCAACAGAAGAGATAACAGAATTCAGACAAGTTGAAATTTTCTAAACCAGAAGGATTGTGCAGACAGGTGCACTTAGGTTCAGTTCTAAATTTTCAATCAGCACAGTATCATTATCAGAGTCAGAGTCATGCAATATTATTATCATGCAGATCAAGTTCAATTTTAACTTAATCATCTTAACTTCTCCCCCTTTTGTCAACAACAAAAAGGAAAGATAGAGAAACAATAAAGAATAGAGATGATAACAGAACAATGATTTTCATTCATCATAAGCTTTTTCAAGTACAAGGCAGATTTTTACAACATAAACTACTTAGGCTGACTAAAAAGCAAAAACAGAGAGTCAACTCTCTTTTCTAAAAGCATCCTAGCATGCCTTTCTTCATCTAGTTGTCTTCTGATTTCTTCTAGCTCAGCTTTAAGGAGATTGAAACTGTGTAAGTCCACCATCTGAGAAGAGACGGCTCCTGTAGACAGGCTAGTTGAGCCAACAGACAATTCTGGATACCAGGGCAGAGCTAAAACTGGGGGTGCCTTGGGTACAGAGAAGAGTGAAGTAACACGGGGAAAGACATACTGATGAAGAGTTCTAAAATAAAAGAAAGGAAGAAAAGCTAACTTAAACAAGGGATTGATTCTAACTAAGTCAGTATCAGGAGAAAAAAGACATAAGAAAGTCTGTCAGTCAGAGACAGATGGGTGACTTTAATCTGGATAGGAGGGGGAAGAGGTTGATTAGCTAAGATAGATGGGGGTAAAGGTAGTAAGGAATCTTTATGACAGAAAAAAGAATTTGTTCCTGTGACTAAAAGAAAGAAATACCTAGACCTATTAGGTAACATTTCAACAGAGGCAGGATAGTGAGATCCTTCCAATGTTCTAATGAACACAACAATAGGGGGATAAAAGAAAATCTCCCTACAAGGGTTAAGGATCCGAGATGGAGGAGAAGGAATGACAGACAGATGAGAGACACTTGCAATCATCAGAGATTGTAGATCACTCATAAACAGTCTTGATGATATGCCAGTTTGTACTCTGGGAGTTGAGTCCCTGTGAACCACTATGTACTGACACATATCAGACACAACATCATATGATGATGTTTTGGTTTGGTGAAAGGAGACAGGTGAGGGAATGGACATGCAACAATAAAGGTTCAATAAACAAAGTGGATGGAGAAGAGACAAAAGAGTTGTGGATACCTTGGTGAGAAGGAGAAGATGGTGCAGAGGGAATAGAGGGAAGAGTTATCTGATCCTCCGACATCTTCAGCTTCTTCTTGGAAGGAGACATAGTGTCAACTTCAGGGTGAACAACTGTCCGAGTCCCACCAGACAGGTCAGCAGAAGTTGCAGTAGCAACAACATCTTCTGCAGAGGGTCCTTCTGCAGGAATTTCTTCCCTTGCAGCATAAGCTACCACTGGCACTGGGTAGCCTGTCCTTCTTTTTCTAGGAATGATTCCCAAATCAAGAGGCTTCTTCTCCTTGGGTTCCTCTAAGGGTGGAGTTGTCTGCTCCTCCTGAGCAGATACGTCATCTTTACTAGGTTCAGACTCCAGCTGTCTGACCTTGGCAAAGGTCTTCACTAACCTTCTTCTTTTACTGGGTTGTGCTGATGCAGCAACAGATTCCTCAGCTTCACTTGTCTTCCTCTTGGGAGAGGGTTTCTTCAGCTTGAACCTTAAAGGCTTAACTATTCCAGCAGTTTCTTCAGACACTGAAGGTTTCTCCAACTCAGGTCTCTGGTCTTGTCTGGCCACCTTTCCAGAGGATTTCCAAATTCTTTCAGAGATAGGAACCTCAGATTCATCAGTGGAAACCATTGGTTCCTCCTTTTTCTCCTTCTTCTTCTGCTCAGTAGCAGGCTTCTTCTTCTTTTTCTTATAATCTTCCTCTTCATCCTTTAGAGGGATACCTTCAATGTCCATCATAGACAAGACCTTCCTGTCATTGGGAAGTGACATGTCTACAAAGTGAACATCACTGGGAACAAACAGCTTGTTCCTAAAGACCCTTGTCAACAACATTCCATAGGGATAGGTCTGCATGTTGGTCCTCTTGATCAGAATTTCAAGGTACATATAGATGAGATCATTGATGTCTACCTTGACTCTGTGAATCAAGTGGTACAGAGCAAATATTTCCATCTTGGCCACGCTATCTCTTGAACCTTTCCTAGGCATCACACACTTCAACAATAGCTTGTGCAAGAATCTGCACTTTGTCACCATGCTTGTGGGCTTCTTGTTCTCAGGGTTGGTAACACCATAGGTAGCTATGTTGACATTTTCAACTCCCACTTGATCTTCCCAATCAGGTTTGAAAGCAGCTCCAATCCTTGGGCATTTTGTAACTAGCTCCAGAGAGTTGATGGGGGAAAGGAAGGGTTTTATCCATCATTCGAGCCTTAAAGCTCTTGGTTCCATCAATCTTGCTGGTGACAACCACAGCATTTGACCAGAATTCTTTGACAAGCTTGGGACGAACAAGTTCCTTGATGTCAAAGAAGGGAGTACACTTGGAGTATTCCAACGCTTCAGTGACATCCATACCCCATTGCTTCAACTGTTGAAGATCAACAGTCTTGCCAAGTAAAATCTTTTCAACATTAGCAACCTTCAGGTTGTATTTCTCAGCAATTTCTGTTGAAGAGAGACACTTTGAAGATGCCATTTCTCAGTGAAAGAGTTTTTAGAATTTCGGAAGAGAAAAGGGTTTGAAAGAGGAGAAGACAAAGACAAAATGATTTTAGGGATTTGAAAACGTAAAGGTTAAACCTTTCTGATTCTTTGCCTTTTATAGCAATCAAGGCAGGAGAGAGAAAGAAAACATTTTTAATTCAAAAACGGCACGATTTTTGTGGGGAACTGTAGCGAGACATAATGAAAACATGGTTTCGAGATTAAAAACTACCGTACACATGATTAGCTTCAGATTAACAAATGGTATTAATTAATTAATAACCATTTCAATAAAACTGTTGAATTATAGCACAGTGACTCAGCAGAGTCAGACAGGTAATCATAGAAAGGTGATATAAAACCATAAGACAGGTATCATAGACAGGTCAATACTCAGACATCTCATTCAACAATGCAATGCATGTTTAGATTATCTCTAATAAATAAGAACCTTTCTTCTACTAATGGTTTGGTGAAAATATCGGCCCATTGATTTTCAGTTTTAACAAACTTAATATCAAAGATACCTTTCTGAACATAATCTCTTATAAAGTGATGTTTGATTTCTATATGCTTAGCCTTAGAATGCTGAATTGGATATTTAGTTAAGCAAATAACACTATAATTATCACTTCATAGAGATATATTATGCTCATAAATAGAGTAATCTTCAAGTTGATGTTTTACCCATAAAAGTTGAGAGCAACAACTAGCAGCTAATATGTATTCTGCTTCAATAATAGATAAGACAATGGTTGTCTGCCTTTTGCTTGACTAAGAGACTAAGCTTGCTCCAATGAAGTGACATCCTCTACTGGTGCTTTTCCTTTCTATTCTTTCTCCAGCAAAGTCAGCATCACAGAATCCCACTAATCTGTATTCTTTAGTTCTTAAATATAGCAAACCAAGATTAGTAGTCCCAAGTAAATATCTAAATATTCTTTTAACAGCTTTAAGATGAGATTCTCTTGGGTCAGATTGAAATCTAGCACACATACAGACACTAAATTGAATACCAGGTCTGCTTGAAGTCATGTATAACAGAGATCCAATCATATCTCTGTAGACAGTTTGGTCTACTTTTTTACCTTCATCATCTTTACTCAGTTTTGCATTGGGTTACATGGAAGTTTTCATAAGTTTAGCACTTTCCATCTTGTACTTCTTAAGTATCTCCTTGATATACTTTTGTTGATGGATGTAGATTCCATCACTTGTCTGTTTGATTTGTAATCCAAGGAAGAACTTTAACTCTCTCATCATGCTCATCTCAAATTCTGCTTGCATTAGCTTGGAAAAATCCTTGCATTACTTTTCATTAGTTGCTCCAAAAATAATATCATCAACATATATTTGGACTATGATGAAGTTCTCTTTAGAACTTTTCTTAAACAAAGTAGTATCTACTTGTCCTCTAGTAAAGCCATTGTGCATGAGAAATGAACTTAATCTATCATACCATGCTCTGGGTGCTTGTTTTAAACCATATAATGCCTTTTTAAGTTTGAAAACATGATCTGGTTTATCAGTATCTTCAAAACCAGGGGGTTGTTTGACATATACTTCTTCTTCAAATTATACCATTGAGAAAAGCACTTTTTACATCCATTTGAAAAAGAGTGATTTGGTATTGTGCAGCATATAACATTAGAATGCGAATAGCTTCTATTCTAGCTGCAGGTGCAAAGGTTTCAGTATAGTCAATACCTTCTTGTTGGTTATAGCCTTAAGCTACTAACCATGCCTTATTTCTGACAACTTTGCCATCCTCATCCAATTTGTTTCTGAAGACCCATCTTGTTCCAATGACAGACTTGTTTTTGGACTTAGAGACAAGTGTCCAGACATCATTTCTGGTGATCTGGTTGAGTTCTTCTTGCATCACAAGAATCTAGCTTTCATCATAAAGAGCTTCTTCAATGTGCTTTGGCTCTATTTCTGACATAAAGGCCACATTACCTGATTCTTTTAAAGTGGATCTGGTTCTCACTCCTTCTAAGGCATTTCCAATAATAAGATCCTTAGGATGATGAGTTTTGAATTTCCAGTCCCTTTTTAGATCATCATGAAGATCTTGACTTGTCTGTTGACTTGTCTGCTCCACTTATCTGTTTGGTTCATTTTCAGGTTCTGTCTTGGTCAGATCAGGCTGTTGACTTTCTGGTTTATTTATGTCATGACCTGCAAGATCATCTTCTAGATCTGATAGTTCCTTATCAGTCTTTAATTATCATTGAATTTAACATGAACAGATTCTTCAACAACAGAAGTTCTAGAATTAAAAATTCTAAAGGCTTTAGACATTTCAGAATAGCCTACAAAGATACCTTTATCTGATTTGGAATCAAACTTTCCAAGTTGATCCTTAGTATTTAGAATGAAGCATTCACAACCAAATGCATGAAAATAAGAAATGTTGGGGCTTTTTCCTTTCCACAATTCATAGGGTGTCTTCTTTAGAAAAGGCCTAATGAGTATTCTGTTTTGTACATAACATGCAGTGTTTACTACTTCTGCCCAGAAGTACTTGGGGAGATTATTCTCATTGAGCATAGATCTAGCCATCTCTTACAGAGATCTGTTCTTTCTCTCAACCACTCCATTTTGTTGAGGAGTTCTAGGTGCAGAGAAATTGTGAGAGATTCCGTTCTCCTCACAGAACTGTCTAAACTGCTCATTTTCAAATTCTCCCCCATGGTCACTTCTAAGGGTAGAAATACAGAAACCTTGCTCATTTTGTACTTTTTACAAAATACTGAAAAAGCCTTAAAAGACTCATCCATGTGAGTTAAGAAGAGTACCCATGTATATCTAGAATAGTCATCAACTATGACAAATCCATATTTTCTTCCAGCCATGCTAGCAACACTAACTGGTCCAAACAGATCCATGTGTAACAACTGAAGAGGTCTAGAGGTTTATACTTGGTTTTTAGATTTGAAACTTGATTTTACTTGTTTACATGCATCACACAGAACATCTTTCTTAAAACTAATATCAGGCAATCCTCTTATAAGGTTATCCTTTTTCAGTTTTGAAATTAGTTTTATACTAGCATGTCCTAGTTTCTTATGCCATAACCATCTTTCATCCTCTTTAGACATCAGACAGGTTACACTTTGATCTGAGAGATAAGTCAGTTCAATCTTATACAGATTTTGTTGCCTTTTAGCTGAAAAGAGGGTTTTGCCACTAAGGTCTTTAACTATGCAAAAATCCTTGGTAAAGGAGACATCAAATCCACTATCACATAAGTGACTTATGCTAAGCAAATTGTGTTTTAATCCTTTAACCATAAGAACATTAGATATAGAGGGAAGAGGATGTTTACCACCAATAGTACCAATGCCTATAACCTTCCCTTTCTGATTTTCTCCAAATGCAACATGTCCTCCTTTCTTAAGTTGGAGGTCTAGGAACATAGACCTTTCTTCTATCATGTGTCGTGAGCAACCACTATCCAGGTACCAGCAGTGATGTTTTCTTTGTCCTATTGAGGACATCTGCAACAGAGATTATTTGTTCTTTAGGTACCCATAATTTTCTAGGTTCTTTTCTGTTATTTCTAAGAGTCTGTGAAGACTTCCTTCTTTTCTTATGAATACATCTAGACATAACATGTCCAGTTTTTCCACAGAAGTTACAGACAGGTATGGACTAATGAAAGTTAATTTAGCAAACACTTTAGAGTTTTTAGTTGATACTTTATGATGTGTCTGATGGACATATCTAATACCTTCCTTGTTAAGGGGGTGCCTCTGACAGCCAAGCAACTTAGTCAGATTATTTCTACCATTAACAAATTTGGCAAGATCAGAAGTGAGCTCCTCCACTTTTTGTTGAAGTTTTTCAACTTCTTCAGATTGTGATGTTTCACTAGAGATCTTAGCTTCATCAAACTTTTCAATCTTCAGCTCACTTTTCTCTTTGGCCAGCTTCTCACACTCTTGATATTTATGTTTATGCTCACTGAGAAGCTTAACATACTCTCTCTTGAGGGATTTGAAAGCCTTGGATAAGCAGTTGGATTCCTCCAGCAATTCCTCATAGGCATCAAGTAATTCCTCATAGTCAGGATGTACCTCATTTTCTGAATTTGAGTCAGTGTTGGCCATTAGACAGAGATTAGCTTCTTCCTTTGTCTCTTCATCAGAAGATGTTGACTCCAGATCTTCCCAAGTAGCCATCATCCATTTCTTCTTATTTTTGAAGAACTTCTTAAAAGGGGCTTTCTTGAGTTGAGGACATTCAGCTTTGATGTGACCAGGCTTCTTGCACTCATAACAGACAATTGAACTCTTGTCTGTTGAAGTGGATTCTTTGAAGTTCTTGTCCTTGTTGAACTTCTGAATGGCTTATCCTTTCTAAACTTCTTTTTCTGTAAGAGAAGCTTTATCTTTTTGGTTAGGAGAGATAACTCTTGATCACTTTCAAAATCCTCAGGTTCAGACAGGTCAGCATCACTGGATGACTCGTCTGCCTTCAGAGCAGCCTTTGATGACTTTTGATCAGCCTTCAGAGCAATTGACTTGCTCTTCTTTGTTGTAATTTCATCACCAAGTTCTTGCTCATGAACAGTGAGTGTACCAAGAAGTTCATCCATAGTCAAGAAAGTGAGATCCTTGGCTTGATAGATAGCAGTGACCAAAGGTCTCCACTGATTGGGTAGACTCCTTAGTATCTTTGCAACTTTCTCAGCATTAGAATAAACTTTGCCAAGAGACTTTAGGCCATTGATGATAGTTTGAAATCTTCCTATCATCTGAGCAACAGATGCTCCTTCCTCTATGAGAAACAATTCATACTTTCTGACAAGTATGAAGATCTTTGATTCTTTAACTTTGGCTGTTCCTTCATGTGTGACAGCAAAAGTGTCCCATATTTCTTTAGCAGAGTCACAGGCACAAACTCTTTGAAATTCTTCAGGACTAAGAGCACAAAGGATGTTGTATCTGGCTTTGTGATTCAGCTCCCATTTTGTCTTTTCTGCAGAGGTCCACTGAGATTTTGGCTTGTCAGTGTTGTCATCATTTTTAGGAATGAATGGACCATCTGTGATGACATCCCAGAGATCAGAGTTTGTAGATAGAATGAACCATTGAAATCTATCTTTCCAATAGTTGTAATTTTCTCCATTGAAGAATGGAGGTCTGGTTAAGGAAGCTCCTTCAGTCTGGTGGCTCCCACTAGCTCCAGCAGTTATGTCTATTCTTCAGGACTTTTTACCTCTACACTGTTAGATGCTCAACCCATAGGCTGAGCTCTGATACCAACTGAAATAGACAACTATAAACACGAGAAGAGGGGTTGAATTGTGTTTATCTGAAATTAAAATAAAGTTGAAAACTTTTCGCACACAGAAGCTAGGTTCAGACAAGTGTAAAACAACTTACACAGACAAGTGACCTGTCTGGTGTATTTTAACAGAAAAACACACAATCATACAAAGAGAAGACAAGCTTGATATTCACACTTTTAACCCCTTAGTTAGAAAGAAGATAGTATAATCAAAGCAACTAAAGAGTTTAAGGGAAGAGAGATTAACACAGCTATTTATCATGGTTTACTCTTTAACACAAAGAGCTACGCCCAGTCCATGGCAGCACCAAGTTTTATCTACTATAACTGATCAGGTTACAGACTCCAAGTATTGTTTGCACAACTAGCCTCTTCAGGCTCCAAGATAAGTATTCTTTGATCACTTAGCCTCTTCAGGCTCATAGAGGTTTGTTTTGAGAAGTTTGTTTGTAATAAATACAATCAGACAAACAGTTCTTTCACTAACACTCAGAGTGGATTAAATGTAGGCTTAGGAAAGACTGCGTAATAACTTCAAATGATTGAAGAATACAGATTGAAAGAATGAAGAATTAAATGAACAGAGTAATGGCTCTTTAATGCTTTGTATTCTCTGATCTTCATCTTCAGTGACTTCTGTATTTATAGCCTTCAAGCATTTAAGATCCGTTAGAGACATTCCTTCCAACGATGGCTTCAAGCAGAGCTTCATTAAATGCAATAGAGTCGTTCTGGGCAGCCATTAATGCAATAGGGATGTTGGTTGTACTCTAACATGAAGGATCATAGCTTTATGCATCGTGCAGTAGCCAAATTAGAGTTGTACAGAATGCTTTTGTACTTTGCAGAGCATATTCCCCTTTTCGTGTAATAACCAATAGTACTAGGGAATAAAGTATGTTGGAAACATTCTTTAACTGGATGTTATCTTTGATTTCCTAGGTTGCTTGTGAGAATGACCTTCTGAATTTCTTGATAAGGGTGAAAGATAGTATCGGAGTCTTCTGCATGAGGGGATAGCTTCCAAAAGCTTTTTGTACTCGAGTTCCTATTGAAGAACCTTAGACGAGTATGAGAACATAACAGAGACAGGTTGAAACTGAATTGCAGAAAGTCAACAATCCTAGTCAGCAGACAGGTTAACTTTTGCTTATCCCGACAGGTTGTCATTTATGTGGGTAGACAAGTGAGTCTTACTATTTTGATCTACGCACTAAGTAGACAGGTTAGCAACCACAAAGTAGGTTAATTAAATCATTATCCAATGTTTATTTTCATCAAAACATAGGGAAATGCACATCAGACATTTTAGAGACTTAACAATTCTATCATCAAAAAGCGGAAAAGTGTCATAGTATAATACAATAAATGTCATAGACATAACATCACTCATAATCAATCATCATCCCTAATTCACTATGTAATCCTCTACCCTCACTCATGCAATCTTAACACTTTATGCTGATGTGGCCACAAATCCCCTGTTACCGTTTGGGATATTAGTCAGTCGTCTAAGTGACGCGTCCCCAAAACCGGTGCACATTCTCATCCATGGTGAGAATGCTCATGCAAGGCAATGATATTATAGCTGCACAGCACAGTCGGTGCACACCCTGTTTCTCTTTCTCTCGAGGGTGCTTCAAGCAAAGCATTGACACTATAGCTGCACAAATTAAATCTAACATAGGACGGTCCCACAGGACTTCAGACCTCGTATGTTTCAAACATACGGTTATAAACACAATGCACTTATGAACCTCACTGAATTTTATCAATAACAACTTAGTGCCTCAAGCTTCCATCATAGCCTCGACTCACATTCTATGACACATTTTATCTTTAAAGTACCCAATTTAAGCTAGGCACTTCTAATTCACAGTTACTTTCTCACCCAAATCAAATCCTCCGAACAACATATATCCTCACTTAAAATCAAATAAGCATAGTACTAAACCAGGCAGATCATGCATAACACAATATCAGGAAATATTCAAACACCATAAATAATACGTCACATCCAATGGAATACCTCAACCAACGTATCACAATCAAATCAATAAATAATAAATCCAACATAATCAATATCATAAAATCAATCTAATGTCGATAAACCTACAATCCCCGAATCACCATTGGTTTTATAGAAAAGGTTTCCAATGCGATTTTGGTCTTGTCGATTACTCGACTACTAGTAGGGTTTAGGTCGCCCTACACAATTATTATAGAATATACTACTTATCGATTCCGACGGGAGAATGATTCTTTCCCCCACCTGAGCTAATACCAGAATTCCGAATTCGACGCTCCTCGTTATCACACCACAGCCTAACAGTTTCACCTTAAACCGAACAACATAACCACAAATTAATCAACAAACTCACCCTTACTCCTAAATAGCTAGGTTCGGCCATTCAATTCAAAATAGGGTTAGGGTTCTTTTCTCATTCTAAGCTTTTGGATTCTAGTTCCTATAGTCTTAGATAGCTTAGATAAATTTTCATAACTTGAAAATATGAACAAAATATTCTAATCTCTTTTTAGTTGAATTTCAGCCTCACATAGGAAAATAGGCTAGGATTTTCAAATCAACTTAATCTCTTAGATAAATGATCTTAGAGTATTAGAGAGCATGAATCAAGCAATAGATTTCACAAATTAAACAAAAACTTTTCAACCCTTTCATGTTAGGGTTTCGGCCTTAATAGAATAAATAGGTTAGAAAATTTAGTTGGACTTAAGCTCTTGGATATAGGCTATACAAGTATTATAGAACTTAAATCAAGTACTAACTTTAAAAAAAGAAACAAAACATCAAACCCATTTTCCTAGAGGCTTTCAGCCAACAATAGATATTAGGTAAGGAAAATGTTTTTGATTACATGCTCTTGGATAATGAAAGTAGAGATCATAACTAGATCATAGAAATTGGTTTCACATTTTTATGATTTTTCTACAATTTTCTATAATTATTTAAAGTTCTAGATCTAGAAATGAAAAACCATGAAATATGAAGAACAAGAGCTTAAAAAAGAGAGGAGATGATCATGTATGATCATGTTACCTCAAGAGTGTGAAGAAGATGAAGAAATGATGATGATCTTGGCAAGTTCTTCAACAAAAATGGTAACTTAGCTCTTAGGAAACAATGGTGTTTTTGTGAAGCAAATGAAGAAAATGAAGAAGATGAAGAGATGAGTGAATGGGGGCATGGCTGCTGTTTTGGGGTTATTTATAGGGTTTAGGATTTAAATTAATGGGTTTTGTGAATATTATATAATATAATAGTTAACTATGGTTAATTATTAACTTAACTAGGGTTACTTTGCTAACTATGGTTAAAATCATGTGGCCAAGAATTGATGAAGGGTGGCTGATTTTGGTCCACAAGAATTAACCTTGGTTCCTTAACCATGGTTAAAATTTAACTCAACGTCGGTTAAGTTAAGCTTAGGGGTATTTTGGTCATTTCACGTGAAAATTCACGATTACTAAAATTTAAGGCCAGACTCCTTGTCTTCTCTACTACATTAACCTCTCCTAATACCTCAGCTCCATAATCAACTCCGTCGTTTGCCCGACTTATCCTCCGACTTAGGTTTTATGCGTTTTCTTAAAGATTACGCCTGAATAAAATAATTTTTATTTCATTCCTAATGATTTTTTTGAAACTTGGAAAAATACTCCGGAACAAAATATAAACCTAATGGTTTCATTCTCGAGTCGAAATTAGGGTTTTTTCTTAATAAAATCTTACTGTCAGTGAAAACGCAGACCGGGTTCCGTCTGAATTTTCAACCCAAACTTTCACCGTAACCTTCTATCATAAGATAGACTATGAATATCATTTTATTTTATTAAAAATAATTTTCTTGATCTCAGATTAAAATATAAATAATTATATTTTAATCGGTTAAACAGCGTAATTAAAAATCAGGTTGTTATAGGGTGCACGACCGTGCTCGGGTCTCAGAGTGTACAAATAGGAACAGTGCGTGAGGGTTTTGTGTACAACCCTTATTTTGGTTTCTCTGCCTCCAAAACAGCAGAAACCTCTCTTCCTCTTTCTCTCCCTTGAACCATTCCTAGTTCTTGGAATCCTTGCGGTGTTTGGGAGAAGGAATAAGTATGAGTATGTAGGTTTGGGGGTAGCGTAAGACGAAGGGATTACCCATGACCCTATTGTATGATAACATGTTTATATGTCTTTATGTCTATTTGTTATATGATGTTAATTGTTGTGGTGATGATATTGACATGACTGTTATTAATTGATTAATGTTGTTGTGAATGTTCTTGTTATTGAATGTTGATTGTTGTGAACATGTTGAATGTGATGATGCCATGATGGAGTGATTTATCATAATTATGATATTGTGTTCTATTGGCTGTTGGTTGATGTTGTGACGCGTTAATGTTAAAACGTTAAATCTATTAATGATGTTAAGGGAGGTTGTTCCCATTGTTCATAAATCTGAACGTATTAATGAGTGTGAGGTTTATGCCAACTGGTTTAGTCGAGAACACTAGGGATTGATTTATGGGTGATTAGGGATAACTAAATGAATTGAGATTGAAGGATTAATTCCTTTTGGATAAGACATGAATATTAATGAAGAACTGTTAAGATTAATGAAGTTGATGATCAATGGTTTAGTAAAAGCCAATAGGTTGAATCTGTGAACTATCCCAAGGATTTGAAAATGGTTCCTGACCCTTTCTACCCAGATCAGTATGGCCACACTCTATGCTTGATAAGGAGCACACCCGTCCTCCAGTTTGAAACCCAGAGCAAGGCGCGCATTTGAGCACGCTCGTGCTCAACAGGCAGCACGACCGTGCTTTCCTGCGGGTCCAGCACCCCGTGCTGAGGGTGAGCATGCCCGTGCTCACCTGACCAGAACAGAAACCAGAATGTTGAAATAGGGGTTTTCACCCCAAACGCTTAAAAGACTTAATAAGATACCAACGGAACATGAAAACCAAAGACAAGTGATAAGATGTTGTACATTGGTAGCCTAGTGTTCGCTCCAAATGATAAGATGTTGTACCTTGGTAGCCTAGTGTTCGCTCCAAGGGGCCCTTGATGCTTGATGGTCAAGGTGTTGAGCTCTGGTACTTAATGGCCAGAGTGTTGTTGATGCTCAAAAGACTTAACGATGAAACGTTAAACGATAATCATCGATAGCTTAGTGGTCGAGGTGTTGATGGTGATAAAACTTGGGTAGCCTGTGGGCCCAAGCGGAGGTGGTGGTTGTGGTTGTGTGTTGTCTGCCATGCATTCACGCATCGGAGTTGTTGATGGGAGGTTGTGCAACATAGGGGAGGTTGTCTGAGATAAGACGATGTAGCTGTCCACGGGATTCGTCTGAAAGGGAATCAAGTATATATCGTGGTGGCGCATTTGTGAATAAGATGTGCCGGCTGTCCAAGGGGTCCACCTATGGTTTGGTGGTCTGGCCCGGCGTTGGTGCTTTTTGGCCAATGTGGAAATGTAACCCCAAAGTTGGCATCCTGAGTTAGTTTGGATCCAAATGCATAGTAGAGGAGTGGAGCAGAACTGCATTGCATAGCATACACGTTATATGATGATGATTGTTATGATATTGTTGTTTGATATAACATGTTTGTTTGATGTATGCTCGTCTTGCTAATTGCTTCCTTGCCGTTATATTCATATATATGTTTCTTACTTCATATCTCTATGTTTCTTGTTTTGTAGCATGTATCGTTTATGCAGAGGTCGATGTGCAGCAAGTTGAGGAGTGACTCTGAGGAGCCACGACTCGTAGATAGGATTTTCATTTCAGTAGTTGTTTAGTTGTTTCTAGTTGTATCCGAGTTGTTTTATTGGATTGGTTATACCAGCTCTGTAGTGTAACATCGGGGTTGGGTTCGTTTATGTTTTCAGTTATGTTATTTTTTCTTTATAAACATGTTTTGGTTATTTCCGCGTTATGTTACAATGCGGTAGTCTCTGCCCGATTTTTAATATTATGTATATTTGCATGTGTTCTCTCTCTTTTATATCTGTGTTATCGCTTTTGAATGCATACGGGGAAGAGGGTGTCACAGAATGGAGGGTTGTGATGAAGAAAAGACAATGTGTTGTCTACTTTCTAGCATAAAGTTAGAGATTAACCTTAAATGGAATGGTGACTTTATCCATTCGTGGTAAGGTTGACAAGTTGTGATCTAACTGGTCTAGTTACTCTAACTAAGTGAGGTAATGACTTAGTTAGACTTGAAACTATATAGTTTCATCTGTTTGACACCTATTTCGAGATTTTCGATTCCAAAATTAAAAATTAGTGGGCTCGATTAAAATAATAATATTTTCACCGGCTCTGCCTAAAAATAACACAGAGGCTCAAAAAATTATTTTATGATTAATCTTCCTCAGACATATACCGAGTCAATGGATTACAATTCACAGTGTAAATCCATATCAGGTGTCAAAAACACAGTTTGGTTCTTATCTGAGTTTTTAATTCGAATTCAAATTAATTCACAGGCATGAACAATAAACATTATTTATAATTGCCAAATTGAATTTCTCAAACAATTTATTCACAGAGGACATTAATCGACAGATAAAACACTTTTCGGGTCATGTTAGGGTTTTCTAACTGGTGTAAAACTACACTGTCAACTAGAACGCAGATCGGATTCCGTCTGATTCTTAAACCCGAATTTGAACCGCAACTTCCTATGATATAGTAGGCTCTAACCATGATTTTGTTTACCTCAAAATCATTTTCTTGATCACAAGTAAAATATAACATATAATTACTAGTCATAATATAGGAAAAATGGGGTGTTACAGAAACCATTATTCAATATGCGCTATTAAATACCAAATCTGATATAGTGGTAGAAACCAATTATTCTTCACTTTTTGAGGAAATTAAAGACATCAAAGAATTATCTCCATGTTTAGCAATGGATAATGGAAGTAAAATTTTCCTTATGATATTGTAACTTAGGTTGATTCTATGGTGCACCCTCTCAAAAGTGAGGCATGGGTTTACCTTAAAGTTAAGCAATCCAGGCCATGGAAATTGCTGCATGACATGAGTTTATTTTTCCTACTTTCTTACCTCGTTCAAAGTGGTCAAAGTTGGTCAATTTTTTTGTATTTGCACAAAAGGTGCTTCAATGCTTTTATTTATATATACCATATTTTTATTTAAGAAAACATTTTATTTGTACTTTTTTTTTAGCAATTTTTCAAAAAAGGAAAACCATTATATTTTAACAACAGAAAATTCTTTTTCAACACAAAAGGAAACCCAGAAACCATATGAATGGCATGTGTTGTCGTTGACTCCAATTTTGTCATCATCCGCGGTGCCCTTCTCCACACTCTCCTCTACGTCCTCGGCTTGGTCGATATTACTTGTTATGCCTGTCTCCATCATTTTCGTCTCTCCTCCGTTGCTACCCTTAGCCTACTCCCTCTGCCATCGCCAACAAAGGTGTCAAGAAGAAGGACCTAAGTTATCTCCCCAAGCTCACCTTCACTGTTGAGTAAGTTGTGAAGTTTTATGATTGTGCTATCTGCCTAAATGAGTTCGCCACCGGTGACGAAATTCGAGTGCTGCCTCAATGCAACCATAGGTTCTACATGTGTTGCATCAACATGTGCTCATATCGCATTCGTCGTACCCCTCTTGCCGTCAGAATCTAGTGGTTTCAAGATGCCACAAGTGTCGTGGGGTCCCTACCCCTAGCAGCTCTAGCTTCGCCGCATCGAAACTTTGATCTGGAGGCCAGATTCAAGGTAATGGAGGATGATGCTAACAATTTCTTGCTGAAGCCTTCAACAAATTTTCAATAATTGTTTGTGCAAATACAAACAAAGAAGCACATTATGTGGAAATATCAAAAAATGAAAACCTTTGATCGAGTTTGACCATTTGACCAACACAAAAATTTAGAAAAAACAAGTCATACCATGTGGCAATCTGAATGGTCCGGATTGCTTATTTAAAGGGTGCATGGATGTACCACTTTTAGAAGGGTGTATCATAGACTGAACCTTGTAACTTGTGAGAATCATGAAATTCAAGATCCCGTATTAGTTTTCTACTATTGTGAACGCTAGAAAACTACAATTTACATGTGGTATTAGCGCATAATGTTAAGGAATTCGTGATTTTCCAGTTAAGGGGTTTATGATTTTATGAACCATAATACTAATGAAATTTCTGGTTTTTAATTTTCCCTATTTGTATGAAACCCTAATTTTTTAAGCTTGAGGATTTATAAATTATGATTATTATTGTCACATAGTAACGTGGGTCAATTTTGACTGTGAAACTAATGAAATTCACGTTACAATTGAAAGGGTCATGAGTTAATCCCAAACCAGAACCGCCACGAGCCATTGACCTCATCATAAAACCACAAACGACCACTACATTTCCCATCCTGAAACGCGAGCTACGCCGAGCCCCAAGACCGTAAGAACTAGACACAATATCACCATCATATTGTCCTCACGATCCAAGCTACTAGCTTGTCGTCCAACCTTTTCGACCTGTGTTCGGCCCCTGCCTAGAACTGTTACACGACCCTCACTCTCATCAAATTCGTTGTAAGATCCACCCAACCCTCGTGCTGTGGAGTAGTAACGACACCATCAGAGCATGGGAGGGAGGGCGGTGAGGGTGTGGGAGAAGACAATCGAAAGAGAAAATTAACAAGGACCCAAATTTTATTTATTTATTTATTTTGTAAAGGAGCCATTGTGCACGGTGGGTGACTTCTGAGGTCACTCACCCTAGAATTACCCTTGGTTTTGAGGTAGTTCAATATTCATGCTAACAACTATTATGTCATTACAAATTCATAGGGGATGGAAATCACTAGTCCCATTTTTTTAATCTTATTTCCCGATTCAATAATGTTGTATTTGCTTAAATAAAAGCATAGATATTTTTTTTTATCAAATTAATAATGGAAAACTATATTGACTTTTCTTAAGATTTGATTTAGTTACACTCGACTTCTCTTCTAATTTAAAAATTATACTAACCTTCCTTGATGTTGATGTTATCATTAGACTTATTCCTTGAAATTTATGTTGTCATTACACTCACACCCCATATAACCTAAGCCTCTAGGAGGGTTAGTATGACTTTTAAACAAGATAAATGTTGGGTATAATTAAGTCAAAACTCAAAAAAAGATCAGTGTGATTTTTCCTTTTAATAAAGTTACAAATTAATCTTGTCGCCTATTATTTCTTTACAATAAAAACAAAAAAAAAATGTATTTATATAAATTATTCTATATGTACCAAAATAAAACAAGAGGAGAAAAAGAAATCACTGTTCCCAAAAAATATTTACAAGAAGAAACATCTCCAAATGGGATCCTCTCTTGTTTGAGATATTGATTCTTTTCGAGGTTTTTGAGGATCATGTCCACCAGTTCTAGAGTGTATACAAACAGGTTGTTTGGAGGGTTTATGACTAATTCAATAATTAGTTTGATTAGAGAGGTTCCTGGCCGAATGCATATATGCAATTTGCTATATCTTTGTATATTATGCCTAAGAGTACTACATCTACAACCAGAAAATAAAATGGTTAGAATTTATTTATTTATTTATTTTTTTGACCGAGTATTCCCATTGGGAAAGCCGTGAAGCTAACCCTCAGGTCGGGGGTGTTGGTTAGGTAAAACTATCCCCCAAAGTGGCAACTACAACATTCGAATCACTGACCTTTCGGGTAAGGTTCGTCTATGGCGAAATGCCACTTCCATTGCAATCAACCACTGTTGGGTGGATAGACTTTAGTCTAATGTAATGAGTAATTTTAAATTAAAGTTACAGTGAAAATCACTAATTTATCTAAGAATTGATAAGTATGACGTCATTTTGCTACATTCCTAGTTAAGGATTTCCCCAAGTAATACACTCTTCCCCCTAAGCATTTCCCTCTTGGTAAACTATTGTTTGCTGAGTAGGAAATTTGCTTTGTTAATTAGATTAGATTTTTCTGCTTTATAACATTACTACTAATTTGGAAGCAAAAATTGATGGATCAAGTAAAGATTGAACGATTGAAAGGGTTTCATTTTCGCTACAAACAATTTTCTTAGTTTACAAGCAATTTGTGAGAACTCTTGACATTTATGAATTACGAAATGACCTGATCATGAAATTGAAAAATATCTTATCTTTCTAGGATCTACCTCCTGTAAAGTATACTCACTCATTTTTTAGGGTAATAGTTTATATAGGGTGTAGCAAACTCAAGATTTCTAAATGTTGGTTGCAGCAAACTCGATATTTTGCATAATCCTACCTATTTCAGTTCCCTTTGTAATTTCCTAGTTAGTCTTCTCGCTTGGACCTTCGTTCCTCACATTTCAAAGGTCCATGTGCATATATGCAAGTCCCACATCGAATTACTCTAGCACTTTCTCTATTCCTTTTTTATATAAAAAAACAACAGATCTTCAAATGCTTGATTCATCCACAAAATCTTATACTTGGGGCTATTACATAATTTTGGGCATAAGTTTCTTTAGTGAAAAAATTATTTTTTTCCCCTCTCTAGGAGCTACTCTTTGAGGTTTGGTTCGTGAATGCAAATATTCATGTACAATAATTGAGGTAATTTTATTTCCTTCTTTCCTCTTATTTCTAGCGTTTATCTATTTAAATGATTCTCTTTATTGTTTTTTTTTTTTTTTACAAACTCTTTATTGTTTTCTATCTTATTAGTTTCTTCTATTTGTAAATTTAAAGTTCTAGAATTGATTCATTTATTCAATTTTCATTAATTATATTTTGTAATTAGGTCTTCAATATCACAACCCAAGCGCAACAAGGCAATTGGATATGGAATATCAGTGCCATGTTTGTATATCTTTCCCTTGATTTAGCATCAATCGATGTGTCAATAAGGGGAGAAGAATCTTCAGTGTTGCCCATTCATCCCTCAAGTTTTACCATATTCGAAAATGATAGATCAAATATTGCGACAAAACAATCTAGTGCCGGGCATGTTGGAAAATTAGGAGATCCATTGCTGAATATAGGAATCCAAATATAATGGCTTGCGCACTCCATCCGCAATAAGGCAAAAAGTTGTTAATGAGTTGGTGGCCTCAATGGTGGAGAAGATTAGCTCTTCATTGAATTTTCCTAATTTAGATTAATCTTTTCATGCTGTACTTTTAACTATTGCTTAAGACAGTCAAATGAAATTTTTATTGTGCTCAAAATCGTTAATTTTCAACTATTAGGAAATTTGTTTCCCATCATGTAGACATATTTAAAAAGTTCAAAAGAAATTTCTTGTAAATCAGTAGGTGTGTTTGGATGAGGTATTTGTAGAGGGTGAAGTATTTTAAGAGGGTAATTAAAATACTTCACTCTAAAATACTTTGTTTGGGTATAAATATGATGGATTTTAGAAATCAAGGGATTTTATGGGGCCATTTTGTTTAAGGTAAATTTGAGGAATTTGAAATATCTCCAAAAGAGGTGGTATTTTGAAATTCTCTCTCCTTACTCATATGCCACCTACCACCGACGCCGGCCCCCGGACAACCCAGACCCGGCCCCAGCCCCAGACCCGGCCCGATCCCCTGACCACCGGGGTCCGGCCCCCGCACCCGACCCCCGGTTGGGGGGGGGGTGGGAGGCCCCCGGACATCGGATGCGGGGGCGGCGGCGCCCCGGACAGTTGAAATCCCAATTTTTTAAATGAATATTAAAAATAAAATGTAATTGAAGGTAATTGAAATGTTTTATCCAAACAAAGAATTTAAAATACAAGGTATTTGAATTACTCTATCCAAACAAAGTATTTTCGAAATGAAAATAATTCAATTGAAGTAATTGAATTGCCTTGTATTTAAAATTCCTTGGAATTTTGAAAATACCCCGTCCAAACACAACCTAAAAGTTAAGTATGTAGACCAACAAATGGTCAAGCAAAAGAACACTAACTTGTCTTTTTATCTATGCAAACTATTTCTCATTCTTACCATTCCAATTAAAACCACGCACTACAAAAAAAAGGTATTTTAGAGACCGAATTTAGCGACCACACTTAATTGGTCGCTAAATATGGAAATTCGGTCGTTAAATGTAGAAATTCGGTCCCTAAATTGGTCGCTAACCATTTAGCGACCACCAAGCGATTTTGTGACCAGACATTTCGCTACCACACTTGGTGGTCACTAAATCGGTCACTAAATGGTTTAGCGACCGAATTTCCTTATTTAGCGACCGATTTTGGTGGTCTCTAAGTACATCTTTTTTTGTAGTGACGTGAAGAACATTTTACCCTATAATTTGGATCTTTTATTTTGTGTTTCATATTTCATAACACTTAGAGATAAGGTTTAAGTCTTGCAGCGGGATGAGCTAAAAGTTGGAACTTATGAGCCCTTGTGATAGATTGAGGTTAACGTTGAGTAGAATTAATTACTCATCTTTAAGAACTATTATACATACAAGATGCTCAATATTCAACTAGTGAACTGTAGTTTACTTTTAATGCCATATAAAGGAACCATATAACACACATTCAAATTATTTTAATTATTCATTTTATTCATTTTTATTTACACTAGCTACTCAAAGAGGAACCTAAAGAAATATATTATAATAAACAAAAGAGCACTACCTCGTTTTTATTATATTATTTATACTTGAAATTAATATGGATCCAACGTGAGCACAGTTGAACTAAGATCTAGAAGAAAAGAAGTGAGTAACCCAGAGATGAGGTTCAAAGGGAGAAACAAATGAAAGAGAACAAATATGTAAACGTTGCAAGTGCAAGTGCAAATTCAAATTCATCTATTATTTAGATCTTGATGAGCTCAGGTTGTAGTGCCATAGTTGCACCATCAAATCCTGCTACTGTCGTAGAACAAATGGTATTAAAATTCACCAAAAGATCATGATGAGGGAGTATGGCATGTGATAAAAGCCAATTAATCATGTAAAGTGAACTCACTCACTTTTGAGGGTAAGGTAAACTCATCTCTACCGTTAAACATACTAGCGGCTCAAATTAGTTTATATTTTTATTTTTTATTTTAAAAAAATAATAAGTAAAACAAACCAGATAAACTCGTTAAAAAAAAAAAAAATGATAAACTTTGTAAAAAAAAAAAAAAAAAAATCATATAAATAACTTCGTGGTATACGGCGGGGGAGAAGGCAATAGCGGCGAACGACACAGAGCTAATGGCGGAGAAAGGTGGCTGATGAACGCATCGTGGCTAGTGGGACGATTTGGTTTGCCAAGATGGGTGATTAATTGTTCGCCTTTCTAATATTTTGTTTCTTTTTTAAATTAAAATCATTTAAAATATAAATTAATCTGGGTCGTTACCGTGTTTAATGGTAAAGATGTGTGTTTACTTTGTCCTCTAAAGGGAGTAGGCTCACTCCAGAGGAACCAAATCCATCTTTCTTATTTTTTATTTTTTAATAAAAAAAATAATTTATTTAAGCAATCATTTGTACTCTTAATTTTTTTTATTCAGATTTGTTATCACTCATAAGAAGTCAATTGTAAAAATTATTGACAACCTGATTTTAATGCAATCTAAGAGTGTGTTTGGGAAAGCTGGAAAAAAAAGATTATGCTGATAATCAATTTTTGTATAATCGATTATTGTGATAATCGATTATAATCAGAATCTGTTTTTGTTTGAGTCTGTTTGCTGAAAAGCGATTTTAAGATAATCTATTTCGTTTGGGTGGTGCAAAAAAAATCACTTTTATATAATAAATTACGAAAAAGGGTATGGAGTTATTTGTACAATTTAATAATATTTGTTTAGAAGTTAGTTTTGTAGGGGTAAACAGGGAAGAGAGTTGTGAGATTGAAAAATAATCAAATCACAACAATCTTAAGCTAGAAAAAAACTAGATGGCATAAAACAACTTTTTTTCCCTAAAAAAAGCTTTTTTTATAAATTTAAGCAAAATGCCAAACATGATAGATTATCTATGAAACATCTTTTAAGCTAAAAAATAGCTAAAATGAGGGAAAATAATCTTTCCCAAACACACTCTAACTAGAGAATAAAATTATGTCACTAAAAGTACACTTGTAACACCCCAGCTTGGGTGTCACATGGTTATCCGTTGCGGAAAATAAAACTTTAGAAAACGCTGATTACTTTCGGAAAATAATATTTTCTAAGTAATTTACTTCTCTCAAAATGGTGATAAAATTTTGTTTTTCTTTTTCTTTCACACATTCCGAGCATAAACATCATATATATATATATATATATATATTATATATATATATATATATATATATATATATATATATATAGTAGTTGGAGCATAAGTACTTGCTACAAAATATGCATAGGGCCTTTATAAGAATAGGCCATTGACATAAGTTAAAAACAAAGCAAAGAAAAGATAGACAACACGTAGCAAGGTCCGGATCCACACTCAAAATACCATGGCTCTCAGTAGCCAGGAATCAAACGGACAAGATATGCTACCCCAAAAAGATGAAACCTACAGCTGGTCTAACTACAGATGCCCGTTGGGAAGACCAGGATAGTCATTCTCGTTCCCAGGTGGTGAAGAATCCGTCGCTTCCCCTCCCTCGTCGGGAGAGTCACCGTCATCACCATCATCTAGGACAAAATACTGTGGGTCTTCATCAACATACTCCTCTGGATCTTCCTCCAGAGGTGAATCTGGTGCAACTCCATGAAGTGGCTGTCCTAGCGGAGGATGAATCTGCAGTTCCCCTCGCTCAGCCAGATGCTGAAGATAGTACCATGTAGGAGGTACAGATACCTCAACCGACACCACTGTTTGAACTCTACGCTATGGTCCATCTGTTGTGGTGCCTTCTACTGAACTCACGGGTCCGGTGTATATGGCAGTGTGAGCTCCCGGATGAATAACCCATGCGTCGGGATTGTGCGCATTCTCAAAAATAAGTACCCGCACCCCCGCCGGTGCCAAAGGAATGTGGGGATCCATCTAAACTCATATATATATATATATATACATATTTCCATATAAGAAGAGGAAATAACAAAAAAATATGCAAGAGTGAGATACCAATACATGGATTAATCACAATAACCATAAGCACGACACCCAAAACATCATATAGGCATATAAAGTCATATATCATAAAATTCTTGAAAATAAACAAGTATTATATCAATGGGATTCATACCCGAACAGTCATCGTTATTTTTATAACAATGCATGACACTTCAATATTCAGGCTCTAACTTAATCTCCGGAGATCCCAACATCTGGATCAAACTCAATTGCCAAAATAAGGCACAACATGTTTATTTTTCCATAGCACACTGTCCAATACAGGATGCAGTGATCAACGCTCATGGATTCCATAGCACAATGTCCAACACAAGGCACAATGATCAACATATATGGATTTCATTGTCCATCAAGGCACAATGCTGCAATGTGATGTGAATACCCCGACCATCAAGGCATCACTCCTAGCAACGTGGGGCACGTCTGCCAAATAATGCATGTAAAACATTTTATTATCATTGTTTTTCTTTGTGTTCGTTTTTTCCTTGTCGAAGCTCAAAGCCTAACGACTATTCATATTCTTCATCATTTAAGATTTTTCAACATCAACACGGGACACAAATTTCGAGTGCTCAATCACAACGCCTTAAACCGATGCACCAGTCTTAGGCTTGTGGTCATAGAAAAACAACATTCACCTTTAACAACGTTTATCACAACGTGATTTGGACACGAAGTCCACAACAACGTGACACGGATCAAAGATCTACGTGTTGGTTACAGAACACCAGTATTCTGACGTCTCATATACTAGATTCACATTTCAACGTTTTTGTTATTTTTCATTCAGTGAAATACAAATACAAAATGAAACCTCCGCAACTTATCCAAGCTTGCGGGAATATTTTTGTTTAATAAAAGTATTTTACAGAAAATCATTTTTCATTGAAATTCATTTATAAATGTTAAGTTATAGAGAAATCCATTTTTATCTCAAATCCATTTTCTGTTGAAAATCCTCCTTTTTCCGAAACAACATTAGAACTCTGTAAAATCCTTTTAAAATCCCTTCCTAACCAAATAATACAAATTATTTTCACATAGGTTTTTTTCCTTCATAAAACATGGTTCTAAATGATTTTGCGTTTATACTAAAATTATTTATAAGTCAAATGATTTTCCTCTAACTTTAAAGTATTCTAACACTTAGTTCTTAAAATGGTTTTCCACCTCATTTTCCAAAACGATAACGTACTAAAATATATTTCTTTTCCGAATTCATCCTTAACCTCATTTCTTTACCAAAAGAAATTAACATAGAAATATTATCATTCTGGATGTCCTCATGAAGCTTTTTAAGACTTTTATCTCAATAATTAGTTGACCACTGACGAATGTCAGGCTTCTCAGACAACAATCAACAATAGTATAATTCTCACATCAATATCAGAATAGATAATACAATTCACATTTTCAAATAAATTATTAAACTCAGACATTTAAAACAGACAATTTGATCACATACGATAACTCAGACAAACACAATAAAACTCAAGACAAATTTAACAGACCACAAATAATAGCATATAGCTATTGGAACATCCCTCAGGCAGTCTCCTCTTACCTAATTCAAAAGCAGAAAAGTTCCTCGTTTCTTGTTAACATCTAATCTACCCTAGGCATAGGTTTCGGCCATGATGGTAAAATAAGGTTTGAGATGTCAAACTTTCACTAACTCACGGATTAATGATCCTTAAGTATTAGAGATTCATAATCAATGATCATTTTACAAAGATTGAACAAAAACTCATCTAAGCCACAAGCTTAGGGTTTCGGTCAAGGTTCATAAAATAGGCTAGAGATTTTCAAACTTCTCAACCTTTTAGATTTGGCAACAAAAGGTTTTAAAGAGCTTATATCAATGGTCCTATTTCACAAATTGAAATAAAACTTTCTTGCTTCACAACAACATAGGTTCGGCCTCTTTAGGAAAATAGAGGAGGAAATTTTTCCTTGATGCATGCTCTTAGATAATGAATATAGAGATCATTGTGAGTCCATAGAAATTGGTTTCAAGTCCAATGGATTTTTCTACTAATTTCTAGAGATTTTAGAAGTTTATAGATCTAAGAATTTCATATAGATGAACATGGCATAACTCAACAAATAAATGAAGCAAAGAACTTAGATGAGTAAGAGAAAGAAGTATTACCCTTGGAGCTTGAAGAAAATGAATGAGAATGATGAACTCTTGAAGAAAAATCAATGAAGCTTGTTGAAGTAAGTAAAGCTTGGTTATGTGAGAGTGTGAAGAAAGTGAGAATAAAAAAAATGGTGGTGGGTTTATATATATATATATATATATATATATATATAGAGAGAGAGAGAGAGAGAACCGTGGGGAAGAGAGGGGGAGAAGAACTTGGAGGGCAAGTTTTGAGTTAAGGGGTTGTTTGGTTGATAGGTGAGTGATTAATGGGTTTTTGGATTAAACTATTATATATTCTAAGTCATAATCATGACTTTCCTTTAATGTGACCCTTAACATCAATCCATCAAGTCACTTTAGTCAGCTCTCACATCCGACTCCGTTGTTTACCCGATTGAAGTTTTCGATCGTAATTTTCGAAGATTTCGTCCGAATAAAATATTATATTTTATTTCCAAACATAAATTTCAAAAATTACTAAAGTCGTTGGAAACACGACAAATGCGACACCCTACCTTGGGCCGTCACATAGTAACCCGTTGCAGAAAATAAAATTCAATTATGCCGGTTGCTTTCGGAAAATAACGTTTTCTAAAACTTCACTTAATACCAAAAATGGTGATAATTTTTTTTTTCTTTTTTTTTCAACACTGTAATAAATTATTTTCGAAACTTTTTCGCTTAAAACTTCATTTTCTAATATTTAGAAATTCCTTGGGTGAAAATTAGCAGTGCTAAAATATTTTCACGGTTACGTCCGCACCATAACGCATAAAACGTTCTTTCACTGTTAAATGATTAAAATAATATTATTTTCCACTTTCTTCTAGTTTTCATCAAATAAATAACCAAGTAATATTATATTACTATTTCTTTTAAATTAAACTCATTAATACATAAAAAAGCTTTTAACTGCTTTTAACCCGTATTTAATTAAGCTCTGACCACTGTCAGGCTTTCCAATCCACAATCCACATCAAATAAATACATCATGTCAATAATATATCAAGTAATATTTAAAGACATGTCATAAAATAAAACAAATAATTAAATGCAAATAATTAAACAATTAACAGCAGATAATTAATAAACGAATAATGCTAACTACGTAAGAATTACATACACCAGATAATTAATACAAACACAACAAGTACACATGGCTATCGGAAAAACCCCTTAGGTAATCTGTAACGCCCTTCGTTACATTAGTAACCCAAAATAATTTCAGTAAAAATCCTTTAAAACATTTAAAATAAAACATACACATCGTAAATATTTTATAAATTAATTGAGTCTGAATAAACCTTATATTGAAAAAAAATAGTAATAAATTATCAAAGTAATAAATAATTATAAATCCATACATCCGAAAAAAAATCAAAAGCCTCAAAACCGGGCGTCTAACTATAATCCGAGAAGATTAAACTAAAAAAATAATAAACGATGTCTGCATGGCACTCGTAAACCATGCTACAATACTAACCAGCTAGCTAAAAACAGTAAAATACTTCTTCAAGCCTCGATGTCCTCAACAGCTATGTCCTCGGGCTCTGAAAACAACACTTTTTAATGAGATATAAAATCTTAGTGAACAACAATACAGTTATAAAATATTTCGAAAATAGTGATGTTCTCAGCCGGCGCGGTAACCGGAAAAACTGTCCATGATATCCGCTAACTTTCCAAAATAATGTTTATTAAAAATACATTTAATTACAATAATCATATAACGACAACTTGAGGAAAACATAAACATATGTCATTTATTAATTACACGAAGTAACCACACATTACCCAATAACACAATCCTCAAGTGGCTCGGAAACCCCACTCTGTGTTGGTTTCTTGCCCAATTCGGTGGTTCGAGAACCTCATTAAATTGGTTCCTTGCCCCTTGTCTGCGGTGACTCGGGAACCTCGTTCTAGAATTGATTCCTTGCCACCCTCTTTATGGTGACCCGAGAACCTCGTTCTAGAATTGATTCCTTGCCTCCTTGGTGACTCGGGAATCCTATTTTAGAATTGACTCCTTGCCCCTATGGTGACCCGAGAACCTCATAATTAAATTGGTTCCTTGCCTCCCATTAACAGTGACCCGAGAGCCTCGTTCATAAAATGGATTCCTTGTCCTGTATCTTAATTTTGACATCCCATTAAATGGTGATGTTACAAGCCAATATCTCTAACTTAGGTAGCACAACAACAAACTTCACAGATCATACATACACTCATATATTCATGATCAGGGACACACAATCATCAAGTATATTATCAATCATATTTCTTATTTTTATTTAAAGTCAAATATGTTACATACTATAATCAAGTGATAATGAAATAGTCCAAATAAGCAAAATTATTCACGACAATCGATGTAATCATGCGTCTGGGAATTGGTAAAGAAAACAATTATGTGCATAGAACAATTGGCAAATGGCAGATATGCATCCTGTTGGGCACGTCACAAAGGGTCATTAATTTTGATCCCAATACAAATATGAATTGATGCTTGGCAAAAATGAACCAAACTTCACGTTACAGGCAGTTGAAAATCAGGAAGGGAAAAACAATTCAAGTGTCAGCTTTTGGCACTTTTACCATCATACACATTGGAAGGAGAATTCACAAACAAGTCAATGAAAGTGAGGACTACAGTCACCAAAATTTTGTAAGTAAAATAATGAATTGAAATATGGGATCATCAATTTTAAAATCACTGTAAACACATAAAAATATCATGGAAAGGGTTTGTAAAAGTATTGTTACTCACCTCTCGAAGACCTCCAAAATGCTTTAAAAATTATTGATGATAAAAGTGAATGCTTTGCTAAAAATCTTTATTATTTTTTTACAGTATTTTCTGATCTGTGAAACTTCTATTCGGTACCGCAATAGGCAATCGACGCTGCTTCCCTTTATTTTCCTTTCCTTCACTGCGGCGCCCCTGACATTGCTTCCTTTGCGCAGTGACTAGTCATGAATATATAGAGGTGAAGAGCATGTAGGGTTTTAGTTAGTTTTTTTTTTTTAAATCTAACCTTTATAAAGTGGACCCACTCCACTTAATTATCATAAGAACATCAATTTTTCTAACGTGAAATTCACGTTAGCACATATATACTTTTTATTCTTTTTATTTTATTTTATTTTTTATTTATTCATTTATCTTATTATTATTATTATTACTATTTTGTTAAACCATTCAATTAAATTCTTATACTAACAATTTTATACACTAAATTCCATACTAGCTTAACCTTAATATTAAAATAATTATATTAAAATTTTAGGATGTTACATAATCCCCTTACCTTAAAGCAAGGTGTCTCTGAAAAACAATTCGTCGGAAATCCAAACAACGTCGACAACGCGCGTATATGATAACTTAGTTTATCCTTCATTAAACACAACAATCAATTAACAAACAAACAACTTAATCAAACCTAAAAGTCTACATGTTGGTTTCGGCCTAGGTCTGGTTTTGGAGTTAAAAATTTCTAAAATTTCTAAACTCTTAGATTAATAACCTATATTCACTTAAAACCCTAAATCAATGATCATTGCATAAGAATAAAAATTAAATCTTCCAAACCCTCAACAAATGAGTTTCGGCCATGACCATTAAAATGGTTTAGAGATCCTAATTTAACTCACACAACATAGATCCAATACCTATATAAAAAATGAACAAAATCTCCCCACCCCCACCCCACCCCACCCCACACAAAACCCTAGGTTCGGCCTCATGGGGTTCATAGGGCTCGAAATTTTTGCTTGATGCAAGCTTCTAGATCTAGAATTTTTGAAGTTGGAAACCCTAAGATGCATCATATGGAAAAAGACTTCAAAACAAAAAAAGTAATTGAAGAACATGATGCTAATCAAGGGATATGAGAATGGTATACCTTTTGGATTCAAGAAATGGGCAAGAAATCAACACCTTCCTTCACAAATTAAGCCTAGGTAACTTAAGAACTTTAATGGTGAAAATGAGCAAAGTCTTGATGGAGAAGGAGAGCTTGCCTTTTATAGAAGTGGAGATGGCCTCTTGAATGGCCTTGGGCCGTGGAAATGGAGAGGAAAAGAGGTCACTCATAAATTTTTAAGGGCAAAATGGTAAACTCACATTATGGCAAACTTGTAGTTAAAACTAACATAAAGGGTAATTTGGTAATTTCCTTCCAAAAATAGTCATGACCATGGGGAGTCATCTATATGACTCACCCCTAGTGAGTCATCATGATTAGACAAGTCCTTTATCCGTTAACGGGTCCCGCAAATCCCGTATTAAGCTCCGTTGTTCACCCGATTTAATATAACGTCCGGATATTATATATTATTTCACTTTTTAGTGAAAAATTTCAAAATTTCCAAAGTTGTTGGAAATTAAAAATAAAACCTAACCATTTTGTTTACGAGTCAATATTAGGTCATTTGAGCAGTAAAATCCTTACTGTCAATAAAACGTAGACAGGGTTTCGTCTGAATTTTTTACCCAAAATTTAATCGTAGTTTCCTAAGGTAAAGTATAATATGGATATGATCTTGGTTTATCCAATATCATTTTCTAAGTTTAAAAATAAAATTATAAACATTTCTATTTATTTTACTGATATAAAAACAGTAAGCAGCGAAAAACCGGGTGTTACAACAAAAACACTGACCATTCCGTTCACGGGTCAAATTTAGGTTTTCTGCTCAGTAAACTTTTACTGTCAGTGAATACGCAGATCGGTTTTCGTCTGAATTTTCAACCAAAAATTTAACCGTAACTCTCTACGATAAGGTAGATCATGACAATGATTTTGGTTTATCCAAAATCATTTCCGAGATTTTTAATAAAATAAACGCATATAAACATATATTTACTGTTATTGAAAAACAGAAAAATCGGGGTGTGACACCCTCTCCGGGATCATCACAAAGTTACCCCAATGCGGAAAATTTAATTAAAGTGCTGGTTACTTTCGGAAAATAAAATTATTAAAGTAATAATATTTCTGTGAAATTGGTGATAAATTTTTTTTTCTTTTTAGTGCACGGCCAACCATGACCGAAATAAAACAAACATACACTAATATATCCATTTATATATATATACACACATGCATCCTTGTTTTATATATATATATATATATTACAACCACACTAGGAGATTGCAAAAGGACCTTTATTATGTTAGGTCATTCTCCTCAAACTAAGTAAAGAAAATATAAAGACATATACAAAACAGTAGTGTACGTCTAGAACCATACAAAAAAAACTAATGGCTCTCAGTAGCCAGGTTAACTGACGTATATCACTACCCCAAAATAACTAACCCTACAGCTGGTCGGAGCTAATGGAACCCATTAGGGAGATCAGGATGATCACCCCCTCCTAAAGCAGAACTATCCGATGAGGATACTGCTGCTCCCGCACCCTCTCCTGGTGCACCATCGTCGTCCTCAATAGATGGCAAGTCCGCAAGGATGTCCTCCACGAACTCATCAGGGTCCTCCTCTATCACCTCGTCTGGAACTACCTCAACAGGAGGCCCAGCAGGCACTACTACATCTAGTGCAGCTATCTGTAAAGGCTGTCCCAACTCTGGGTGAACCTCAATCTCTCCATGCTCCAACAAGTACTGCAGGTAAAGTCCTGGTGGAGGTAATGGTATCTCGCAAGTCTCGACAACATACGTTCTACGCTGAGGTCCGGCAGCTAGTGTGCCAGTAGTCTCACATGACGGGCCAAAATAGGTAGCGCTCCTCGCCCCGGGATTGATCTCCCAAGCGCCACCGTGCGTACGGTTCTCAAAAACAATGCTGCGAATCACCGAATGTGCCAGTGGCATCATTGGATCCATCTATCCTCAGATATAATAAAAGTACCACAAGAAGAGAACGAACAAAGAAACAATGCAAGAGTGAGAAACCAATGTATGGATTTAACGCGAGAATCATATACCCGACACTAACAAAACATATAAGCATTCATACATAATATCACAGGGTTTCATGTCAGCACATCATCAGTTTTGAAAATTATGTATGCAACACTTCAATAATTGGTCTCTAACAATATACCTAATCTCATGAGATATCAACAACATATGGTGAGTTGATCAGACTCAATAGCCACTCAAGGCAAAGGCACTCAAGCCAACGGCACTCAAGCCAAAGCCACTCAAGCAACGGCACTCAGCCAACGGCACTCAAGCCGAATCCCACTGTAAACTGTCCAAACCAAGGCACAGTAATACAAAAATGGGCTCATTGACCACCAAGGTACAATGATATAAACACATGAATATCCCCTTGATACCATGATTAACTTTATAGACACGTCTGCCTTAAATGCATGTAAAACATTTTATTCTCGTCATTTCTCTGTGTATGAAATTTCCTCTGTTGAAGCACAAAACGCTTACAACCATCATCATTTTAAAGTGTCTTAACTCTTTTATTAACAACACAGGACCTCAAGTCCGAATGCTCAGTCACGAGACCCATCAACTGATGCACCAGTTTTAGTGTCGTGGTCATAGAAAACATTTAGATGTTTAAACATTATACCTCACGTATACAGTAGATACCCAATCTACAGGACCTTAAGTCCGAAGGACACTCAGTCCACAACACCAACGAACCTTAGTACCCCGACGTCTCGGTTACTAATTAAACCACTTGTTAATATAGTTACATAAAACTTGATTCTAGAAAATCAACTGATATAAAAACTTAGTTTTCCTGAAAATAGTTCCCTAAAACCTCAACTAGTTCAAACTACGTACTGCCGTTTCCAAAATAACATTTGTCGTCAATTGACGTTTTTAACGTCAGTTAAGCCTAATATTAGCTTTTTCCACTGTAATAATATTTAAAAATCATAATTAGGTTATTTTTGACAATTAATTTCATAAAATAACATTTTATAATTTTTCGGAATTTCTAATGTAAAAATTAGTAGTATTAAAATATTTTCATAGTTTCGCCCTTTGTGACTAATAGTTCACTTTTTCACTGCTTATTTATTAAAATAATATTATTTTTTCAATAACCCTTATTATTCTCAAATAAAACTTCCATTAATATTATATTCTAATATTTTCCAATTAAACATTGAATATAATTTACCAAGCTTATTAAAGCTTTTATCTGATTAATTAATTGGACACTGACCACGGTCAGGCTTCTCAAACAACATTCCTCAATGACATACAATATAATTCTCCACAGATTATACAATCACAATCACTTAACAATTAACTGCAAATAAATAACTTAAAAGCAGATAATCAAACACAGTAAACAAAACAACTGAAAACAAACACCATACCCACAAAACCAATATACAGACCAACACAAATGGCATATGACCATCCGAAAATCCCTTAGGAATTCCCCTCTTACCTCTTGTAGAATGTTCAGTGAAAACAACGTGTTTGTCGAAAGTCCACAGTTCACGTACCCGTCGTATGCACGTAGGGGTGGGAATAGGCCAGGCTGCTCGTTAGGGGCCTACGGCCTGGCCTATTTAAGGCCTAGCCTGGCCTGGCTTGTTTATTAAAAAGGCTAGGCCTGAGCTTGTTAAAAAGCCTTTTTAGTTAAATAGGCCAGGCTTAGGCTTATAAAAAAGCCTTTTAAGTCTGATAGGCCGGCCTACTTATAAATAAAAAATAAAAAATAATATATATATATATATATATATATATTATATTATATATTATAATTATATTATTTTATTATTTTATTTGAATAATATGTATTTTGCTATTTATTTATAGAATGTTGGTTTGCTTCACATGTATATTTTGAGAGATGTGGGACTAACTCAATGAAGCATCACTGACTAACTATATATATGAACCTTGCGTCATTGAGAAGGAAAAGTAGTGTGTTTTCTCGCAATGCATTCATTTATCAGGGAGTAACAAGGCATCATCAACATGAACATGGTAGATGGCAAGCGAGGATTGGAAGAGTTGCAGGCAACAAAAATCTCTACCTGGGAACTTTTAGCACCCACGAAGAGGCAACAGACGCATTAATGAATTCCAATATGGCTCTCTGCCATGGAGCTCCACCGTTCACAATATTGCCTTATCAATAGCTAGAACTTATTATGGAGAAGGATATGTATACACGCATCACTGATTTCCTAATTGAGTTTTTCACTTTTTATTCTTTTATCTTCCTTAGTTAGATTCTTCTAGTTACTAACATTGATTTAAGTAGTTTTGTCTTTGGCAGAACAATAACTTGCAATGAATTTTGGGACAGTGTACACTGATAAAAAAATATAATAGTAGTTAGTCCCATATTGCTAAAAGTATACATCTGAAGTAGACCATCATTCTATAAATAGAGTGCAAATAGAAGTTAGAATCATTGGATAAGTGACTAAGAAGGCCTATTGGATGCCTTATGTTGCTTGCTGGAAGTCCTTATTATTAGTCCAAATATAGAACTTGACCAATTTAATGGCCTATTAACCTAATTTGAGATAAGTCAAATGTCCAATTTGAAGCCCTTATTATGAAATAGGCTTTTAAAAAGGCCAACAGGCCAGGCCAGGCTTTTAAAAAGGCCAGGTCAGGCTTCAAAAAAAGCCTTTAACAGGTAACAGGCCAGGCTCAGGCTTTTTTTTTTTAAAACAGGCTAGGCCTATTTAAGCAAAGCCTGGCCTGGCCTATTCCCACCCCTATATGCACGTAACCTTCAACCATTACAATCACATAATTACAAAACAAGAAATTAACAACACCTAATTCTTCTACATGGTCACGGCCCCAAGGGTCTAATGTGACTAAAATTTCCTACTTATGCCTAAGTTATGGATTAAGGATCCTTAACTATCTAGAACCATGAATTAACAACTAAACAACTAGGTTAAGAATCAAAACTTCCTAACCCTAAAATACCTAGAATTCGGCCATGACATGTTCATGTGGCTAGGGTTTTTGGTTTGACACAACAACTTGGATTCAACAATCATATATACTAACAAGACAATATACATGATCATTGATAAGAAACATGAACAAAATCTCCTCCAAACTAACCTAAGTAGGTTCGGCCATGGTGAGTATGCAAGGAAGGAAATCTTTGTTTTCAACATAGCCATGGATTTAGAATACATGCATGATGATTATCAAGGCTAGCTAGGTTACTTCCAAGAGAAGAAATAAAATTTGTCATGCTACTTTTTAGAGAATTCGGCCTAGCCAAAAAAATTTAGGAAGGAAGAGTTTGTTTGCTAAATAACCTTGGATTCAACATGTTTAGATATTAGACAGTTAAGATCCATGATTATTTAGATGAACATGAACTAAAATTTCCTCCTCCTTTTATGACCTAGGTTCGGCCTAAGCAAGAAAATAGGGAAGGAAGATTTGGTTTTCAATAAACTCTTGGGTTTAGATAGAAGAGATGATTATAAGCATATGGGAATTGGTTTCACTATTTTAGGAGTTTTCTACAATTTATGGTGATTTTTCAAAGTTATGATCATAAAGATGAACTTAGTTGGAAACTAATGATCAAGACATAGAAATAGAAAACTTCATGAAGAACATGACAATAAATGATGAAAAGAAGTAAGAATCACCTTTGAAGCCTAGGAAATGAGCAAGAACCAAGAACTTCTTTTGCAAACTCAAGCTTTTTCTATACTTAACAATGGAGGTTTGGAGAGAAAGGTTGAAGATGAAGATGACTCTAGACAATTGTAGAATGTGTGAGCACTTAAGGAACAAAATATGGCTGCCTCCACCATGGGCCATGCGCCATTTTGGCCTTGCTAAGCCCAAGCCCATTTGTTTCATTTTGTTAACTAGAAACCATGAAAACATAACTAGTTCAAAATGAGTTTATGACATCAATTAGATTTTGTGGAATTCATACTCTTGAATATGGTTTTGAGTCTTTGGGCCGCAGCCCTCTAATGGTTTTGGAGTAAAAATTCTGGCCCAATTCACTTGGAAATGCATAGAAACTAGCTTAGGGTCCAAAGTGCAATTAAGCGAAAGTTCAAGGACTTAAATGCAAATTCTAAAATTTGACACAAAAGTGTGACTCCTCTACATAAATCAACTTAAACTTATAAGAAAATGATTTATCGGCTCCAAGAAACTCCGTCGTTTGCTCCGTCGTTTACCCGATTACGTATTTCGCCCGTAAAAGATAAATATTTCACTGTTTTATGAAATAATTCTAAAAATACACTATCGTAGGAAATAAAATAAGAATCTTAAGTGTTTCGTTCACGAGTTAAAATTAGGTCTTCTGGTCAGTATAAATATACTGTTAGTGAAAACAGCGGGCCGGGATTCGCCCGTCGTTTCAACCAAAATTTTACTCGTAGCTTTCTACGTTCAAGTAGAATTGAGTGATAAACTCCGTTTCTTTAAAATAATTTTCTAACACACCAATAATTAATTAAACATATTACTCTGCATTCCTGTTATTTAAAACAGCGAAAAACAGGGTGTTACACGGGGCGTTACAACACTAGTGATAATTTTTTTGGGTAATTTTCATATAATCTAAGTTAAGAATTGTATGCTAGCTATGAGCGGCAGAACTTGACTCGAAATTTTTGGAGGAAAAGTTTTGTCAAATTTCAATAATTTAAAACATTAATTTTTTTTAAGCAAAAGAAAGGCATGCAAAAGCATCACAATGACAGCTGAAATCCAAACTAGGTTGACACCTCGGCTATCACCAATCATCTGCAGCACACTCAATTTTATTAAAGAAATAAAAAGAATATATACAAAAATGCCATGGGGGGTCATAGACCAAAACCCATGCAAAAGCATTATTTAAACCTATAATTAGGAAGACCAACCATATTGTAGTAGTAATCCTTACTAATAAAACTAGGAAAAGAACCCCAACAATAAAACCTTGCAAAGAGCAATCATGTGAGGCAAGCTTATCTGCACAGTTATTGCCTTCACGAAAAATATGCGAAAAATTGAAACACATCATAGAAGTTAAATTAATTATATATACAATTCCTCCACCTATTTATAAGCTTCTAGGGAACAATACTTAAGGAGTTGAAAGCCTGAATTACAAGTTGTGAATCGCATTCAAGCAAGAGGTTATGCCACCCTTTTCAATAAGCCAACTCAATTGCAAACATAGCTCTAAATAATTCAGCATGGATAGAATTAGTGATGCCCAGGCCCTGGAGTCCAAGAATTCAACTATATTGTTCCTAAAAATACCAGCACAACCTACAGGCCCCGGAGTCCCTTTGGTTGCACCGTCGATATTGCATTTGAACCAAATACAAGCAGGATGGTACCAGATCAATTGCATTTGAACCAAGTTCCAATGATTGAGAATGCTTTAAGAATCACAAAGTCTTGGATAGATGAAGTCATTATGCCATTGCTTATATTGCCAGACAGGGGAACATTAGCAATTATCATGTTGACAGCTGCTCTAACTGAAATCTTATTATTCTCAAAATCTTAACTTATTCCTACAATGCCAAACAACCCAAATAACATTAATTATCCTAGCAAGATAAATATCTTTGGTTTGGGAGGACCAATTTATATCACAACTCGAAATAATACTATGAATTGAAGTGGTGTCAATGACTAGAAGAAGAACTTATCCAAGCCGACACCAAATTTCCTTTGCAAAGCTGCAATCACAAAATAAATGATGTGTTGTCGCAGCTGCCCTCTCACAAAGACTACACATATAAATAATAACACAGCCTCTACTCCACAAGTTGTCATCTGTTGGCATGCGATTTTGAACAATTCTCCAAATAATGAAGGACTTGGAAGGAGGGAAAAAGAGTTCCATATGAGTTTATACCATGGAAGGGTCTGCCCTATAGGATTTTGGAAGAGGTAAGCTTCTTTGAAAGTTGATTCTCTTGAATCTGAGTTCACTAGATCATTTGGTCAGCACAATTGAACATTGGAATTGTAATCTTCTGCAATTCTGAATCTAGATCAGGGATATTTTGGAATAGGATTTATGGAATATGCCAACTGCCATGAGAAATGAAATCCTTCACCTTAGCAGATAGGTGAAAATGTAAATGATCAGGAAAATTAAGTAGAATGACCAAAGGTTGTGAGATCCATTGGTCTATCCCGAAATTGATATCACTGCCATTGCCAAGTTGCCAAGATAAGTGTTGCATGACAGTGGGAATTCTATGTCTCAACACTGCCCAAATAGAGGAACTATAATATGATAAGCCACATGAATTTTGTTTCTAAAGACTTTTGCTTTAAGCAAGCAAGCTTACTGGCTATGAGAAGTCACTAATTCCCAACAAAATTTCAGAGTTGCTGCATCATTAATGTCTCTGATAGCTCTATTTCCTAATCCTCCTTCAGAAGTAGGTGAGCACACCTTATGCCAAGTAACTGTAACAAGCTTTTTTTTTTATTGATATCACCTGACTAAATAAAGTTCCTAATCCCCTTGTTCATTGTTTTGATAAGGCTCACAGGCCAAGCATAGATCAAAACGCAATATAATAACATACCATGAATCACAGTTTTCACTAATTGTGCTCTTCCAGTAATAATATATAAAAGAGAAGCTTTCCAGGATTCCAATTTTGATCTGATCCTGTCAGTAATTGTGACACCCTACTACCTTGCACGTTATAAAACATTAAAGGACAAAGATATAAAACAAACATACATTTACTGAATAAAATAAACCTTTAAAATAAAATATGTGTCCATGGGTAAAAAGGTCCCATATGAACGAGTTCTCAAATCGCGGAAATAAAAACAAGTTTAAAACAATAAAACATAACCAAGATAAACAACATAATCCAACCCGATGTCACAACAGAGCTGGTATAACCGTTCCGGAATAACATCCTCGAAATATAACTGAACAAACTAACTAACAAAGAAAGGCCCTAACTATGAGTGGTGGCTCCTCAGAGTCACTCCTCTCCGAGCTGCTCGTCATCCTCTGCAAGATGCCAATCAAGCCAAACAAACAAATAGAAAGAGGGGAGTAAGAATCATGTAAACATATACGGCATGGAGATAGGAAGCAAGGTAAAATAAACAGCATGACATCATCATAACATACATCAACATATACATAACAACATACATCAATATCAACAACATCATGTCAACCAAGTATGCTATGCGGTGCAATGCAACAACTACTCCACTACTTCGTTATACATGTAGATCCAAACTAACTCAGGATGAACGACTTCGGGGTTAACCATCCACATTGGGAATCTACCCAATGCCGGGGAATCTATCCCTAGGATAGCCAACGCATCAAACCAACGAATGTCTCATCATGGGGGCGCACAGTCACCAAACCTTGGGTGACCTACCGTGGATGGCCAGATCGCCGTACTCTCAGGCGACCTCCCCTATGTCGAACGTCCACCAGCAACAATATCTCCAATGATGCATGCAGCATATAACAAACAACGGGCAACCGCCACCTCCTTTGCTTGGACCTATAAGCACCCAGGACTTCAGCGGAATCAACCGCAACACCTTAAACTTTAGCGGAATCGACCGCAACACCTTAGACCCAACCGGGTCCAGGCCCCCTTGGAGCAAACTCTCGGCTACCAAGGTACAACATTAATGGCACCTCGACCAATAAGCATCAAGGGCACCTTGGCCAATAAGCACCAAGGTTGTCAATCTTAACAGTGTGCGGTAACCCAACGGGTACCGGCTTACCAACTCAACATCTCACCATCTCATCTTCTTAATCATCTTTGTTAATCATTAAACAAGTTATCTAATTGCCTCAAGATGTTATCATCGCGTTATTGGGAAGATGGGGGTAAAAACCCCCTTTTAATCATTTAATTATGTTCTCTATCTGATAGAGGAACACGGTCGTGCTGGCCATTTAAGTGAAGCACGGTCGTGCTTCCATCCATGCACGGTCATGCTTCCTGGTAGGTACGGCCGTGCACATCTGCACGGCCGTGCACATCTGCACGGTCGTGCTCCTAGTCCTGCAAGGTCGTGCATAATGCGCGACCATTTTTCCAGAATTGAACTGGGAACATGGACATGCTCCATGTCAGCACAATCGTGCTTAATGCACAACAATGCCGTTCTGGGCAGAAACTGATACCGAAACTTAACCAATTTTTAGGGTTCAATTATCCTTTAATCTTAACTCGTTTTCAGGCCTATTTTACCAATTAACATTTTAATCAATAGATAATCATCAATAGAACAACATTTCATGGCATCCACCATTCAACCAACGTATCATCAATATATCAATCATGCTCATTCAACAACCAACTAGAAAATATCAATTATAATAAGAACATAAACATGTGAAATAACACATCTAGACAACCATGAACATGTTATCAAAACAATCAATATAACATATCAAATCATACAAAACAACATCGGGGTTATGGGAACCCCTTTACCTTACACTAACCCCAAAGTCTAATGTAAACACTACCATTTTCCCCATACCTAGTATGCGGTTCGCGTTTCAAAAGAAGAAAGAGGGTACTCTAGGGTCTCGTCTCACGAGCACTTATCTACAACCTCAAGAACAACAATGGAAACACCTAAATTTGACTCTTAGGCCAAGAAATCAAAAGGGGAAAGAATGAGAGGGACGAGGTGTACGAATCTTACCTTGTTTGAAGGTTTAAACAGCGAATACGATGATCACGTCTTCGCAGCGATGTTCTCCTATCAATGAATGGTGAAGAACGGCGTAAGATTGGATTAACTTGAGAGAGTTTTCTAGAGACGGTTGATGGGAATTGAGAGAAAAAGAGAAGGGAGGCAACTTTGAGTTTTGGGACGTGATAAACTAGGGTTTAGATCATGTTTTAGGGGTTAAAAACGGGTTGGAATACGATTTGGGCTTAAAAAGAACCTAAAACTTATCTTCTGGTTCTGCACGTATTCGTAAGTCGAACTCCCATTCGCAGGGTGAGCCAGTGAACCAATTTCTGTCAGTTGGATTCGCGGGGCGAACCTGAAAGCGCAAAGCTAAATTTTAGATTTTTGCGGGGCGAGCAAATGCTAGCGGGGCAAGGCTGAAACAGTCGAATTTGGCCAAAACACCTGAAATAAGACTTGTAGATAATTATCTTAGCTTTCGAACGCCACAAAGATCACCTCAATTGGACATCTAGAAGTCAAGATATGGCCAAAACAGTGAGACAGGTTACTAGGACTCTAAAACAATTAAACCTTCCTAAGGCTAAACCTTCTCAACATGAACTTAGACATCAAGGACAAGCATAACAAGCATATATAAGCTAAGTCTAACACATTAACATTTATTAACATTGGGTGGAATTCAAGGTGTTACAATTCTACCCCTTTATAAAAAATTTCGTTCTCGAAATTTCTATATACCTCAAACGAAAAGGTGCGGGTACGCTTCCATCATCTTGCTCTCCAACTCCCAGGTAGCACTTTCCTCAGGTGCCCCACTCCAAACCACTTTGGCCAAAGGAATCTTCTTGCCTCTTAGCTGCTTCACCCTCCTATCCTAGACTCGAAGGGGTAACACCTCAAACGTCAAGTTCTCCTTCAACTGTATAGTGTCGGGTACTATCACGTGACTAGGGTCATGGATATACTTTCTGAGTTGAGATACATGAAAAACATTATGGAGGTTGGACAAGAACGGTGGTAAGGCTATCTGATAGGTGACTTCGCCGACTCTTTTAAGGATTTTGTAAGGACCAAAGAACTTAGGAGTAAGTTTCCTCACCTTCATCACTCCACCAACCCCAGTTGTCGGGGTAACTCTCAAGAATACATGATTGCCTTCCTGGAACTCGAGTGCCTTCCTCCTTTTATCATGATAGCTCTTTTGCCTACTCTGTGCAACTCTCATCTTTTCCTGAACCAACCTGATCTTTTCTGTTGTTTCCTGGACTATCTCTGGCCCTAGCACCACACTGTCACTAGGTTCACTCCAACACAAAGGTGTCCTACATCTCCTCCTATACAGAGCCTCATAAGGTGTCATCCCAATACTGAAATGGAAACTGTTGTTGTAGGTGAACTCTATCAGGGGCAAAAACTTGTCCTAACTACCAGACTGTTCAAACACACAAGCCATCAACAAGTCCTCCAAGGACTGAATGGTCCGCTCAGACTGCCCATCAGTCTGTGGGTGGTAAGCTGAACTAAGCCTAAGCTTTTTCCCTAAAGCATGCTGCAAACTCTCCCAAAACTTAGAGTTAAACCTCGGGTATCTATCTGATACTATGCTAGAGAGTACACCATGAAGTCTAACTATTTCTTTGATGTACAGCTTGGCTAACTTCTCTAAAGGATACTCCATGTTCATCAGGATGAAATGAGCAGACTTGGTCAGTCTATCCACCACAACCCATATAGCCTCAAAATCAGCTGGAGTCCTAGGGAATCCAGACACAAGATCCATGGAGATGATATCCCATTTCCATTCTGGGATACTCATAGGTTGCAACTTACCCGATGGCTTTTGGTGTTCTATCTTGGCCTTCTGACAAACTAGGCACGCATACACAAACTCAGCTACATCCTTTTTCATCCTAGGCCACCAAAACATCCTCTTAAGGTCCTGATACATCTTAGTGGCACCTGGGTGCACACTCAATCCACTCCTATGTCCTTCCTTAAGGATCAACTTCATAAGCTCAGGAACATCAGGTATGCACACTCTATCATTAAACCTCAAGACGCCATCACTTCCATCCTTAAAGCTAAGGTTTCTACCCTGAACAAGCAACTCTCGCTGGTCCAAGAGAAACTTGTCTAACTTCTGACCCTCTCTAATCTGATCCATTAAGCTGTTGGTAACCCTCAAGGTACCAAGCCTAATACTCTTAGGTGTAAACTCACAAGCTAGACTAAGGTCTCTAAACTCCTCTATCTGATCCATCTCCCTAACAATCAAAGCTGAGACATGCAGGGTTTTCCTACTCAAGGCATCGGCCACTACATTGGCCTTTCCTGGTTGATAGGTCAGCTCGAAGTCATAATCCTTTAAGAACTCCATCCACCTACGCTGCCTCATGTTCAACTCCTTTTGATCAAAGAGATACCTTAAACTCTTATGATCACTAAAAACCTCAAACCTCGCCCCATACAGGTAATGCCTCCAGATCTTGAAGGTAAATACCACAGCTCCTAGCTCTAGGTCATGGGTAGGGTAGTTCTTCTCATGGGGTTTCAACTGCCTAGAAGCATAAGCGACTACCTTACCATTCTGCATCAACACATCACCTAACCCTTGCTTAGAAGCATCGCAGTAAACTACGAAGGGCTCACTAGGATTTGGCAAAACTAACACTGGTGCTGATCTCAACCTATCCTTAAGGGTTTGGAAACTCTCTTCATACTTAGAGTCCCACACAAACAACTGTCCCTTCTTGGTGAGGAGGGTTAAGGGTAAAGCTATCTTAGAGAAACCTTCTATGAACCGCCTATAGTAACCCCAAGAAACACCTAATCTCGGTCACTGACTTCGACGCTTCCCACTGGAGCACCATCTCTACCATAGCTGGGTCCACTACTATGCCACCCTTAGAGATGACATGTCCTAAGAAGCTCACTTCCTCTAACCAGAACTCACACTTCGACAACTTAGCGTACAACTGCTTTTCCTTAAGGGTCTGCAAGACAACCCTCAGGTGTTCCTCATGTTCTTCCTTGCTCTTGGAGTACATTAAGATGTCATCTATAAACATCACCACAAACTTATCCAAGTAAGGGTGGAAGGTCTTCATGTAGTCCATGAAGACCGCAGGAGCATTGGTCACACCGAAGGGCATAACCAAGTACTCATAGTGACCATATCGCGTTCTAAACACTGTCTTTGGGATGTCCTCAGACTTAACCCGAATCTGATGGTACCCTGACCTCAAATCTATCTTTGAAAAGACGCAAGCGCCCATCAACTGGTCCATAAGATCATCAATCCTAGGAAGGGGATACCAATTCTTTATGCTCACCTTGTTGAGCTGTCGATAGTCGATGCACAACCTCATACTACCATCATTCTTTTTCACCAACAACACAGGTGCTCTCCACGGACACACGCTAGGCCTAATGAACTGCTTCTTCATCAGGTCCTCCAACTGTTCCTACAACTTAGCTAGCTCTAGAGGAGACATTCTATAGGGTGCTATGGAGATTGGCCCGGTGCCAGGAACTAAATCTATGGTAAATTCAACATCTCTCTCTGGGGGTAAGTTATAAATATCCCCCAGGAACACTTCAGGAAATTCCCGCACAACAGGCACGCTGATGATATCAGGAGGGCTGCTCTCTACTTCCAAGGAAGCTAACATCGTGTATACCTAGGCTTCGTCTTTCATCGAAGCTTGAACTTGGCTAGCAGAGAGAAGGTCTGAATTCTTAGACTCCGTTGAAGTTCCAAAAACCAAGGTTTTATCAAAACAGTTCAAAAGGACATGGTTGGAAGATAACCAGTCCATGCCAAGAATAATATCAAGCTGTTTTAAAAAGGTAAGCGCACAAGATCAGCTGCAGAGTTCTTATTATCAAAAGATAATAGAACAACCTTCCTAAACACAAGAAGCACTCGCAGGCTTCTTGGATCGTTCAAGACAAACCACAAAATACAGTAAGTCAAGCCAAAACGAAACTATTTATACTTAGTACCACATAACATTGTCTATATAAATATAGACAATTCAAACAAGAGCACACAGAAGACTCATAACAAACTCATACCATGGCCTGATAGGACAGATCTGCTCTGATACCACTAAATGTGACACCCTGCTACCCCGCACGTTATAAAACATTAAAGGACAAAGATATAAACCAAACATACATTTACTGAATAAAATAAACCTTTAAAATAAAATATTTGTCCATGGGTAGAAAGGTCTCACATGAACGAGTTCTTAAATCGCGAAAATAAAAACAAGTTTAAAACAATAAAACATAACCAAGATAAACGACATAACCCAACCCGATGTCACAACCGAGCTGGTATAACCGTTCCGGAATAACATCCTCGGAATATAACTGAACAAACTAACTAACAAAGAAAGGCCCTAACTATGAGTGGTGGCTCCTCAGAGTCACTCCTCTCCGAGCCTTGTCATCCTCTGCAAGATGCCAATCAGGCCAAACAAACAAACAGAAAGAGGGGAGTAAGAATCATGTAAACATATACGGCATGGAGATAGGAAGCAAGGAAAAACAAACAACATGGCATCATCATAACATACATCAACATATACATAACAACATACATCAATATCAACAACATCATGTCAACCAAGTATGCTATGCGGTGCAATGCAACAACTACTCCGCCACTCCGTTATGCATGTGGATCCAAACTAACTCAGGATGAACGACTTCAGAGTTAAATATCCACATTGGGAATCTACCCAACTCCGGGGAATCTACCCCTAAGATAGCCAACGCATCAAACCAACAAATGCCTCGTCACTGGGGCGCACGGTCACCAAACCTTGGGTGACCTACTGTGGATGGCCAGATCGTCGTACTCTCGGGCGACCTCCCCTATGTCGAGGGTCCACCAACAACAACATCTCCAATGATGTATGCAGCATACAACAAACAATGGGCAACCTCCACCTCCTTTGCTTGGGCCTATAAGCACCCAGGACTTTAGCGGAATCAACCGCAACACCTTAAACTTTAACGGAATCGACCGCAACACCTTAGACCCAACCGGGTCCAGGGCCCCCTTGGAGCAAACTCTTGGCTACCAAGGTACAACATTAACGACACCTCGACTAATGAGCATCGACGACACCTTGGCCAATAAGCACCAAGGTTGTCAATCTTAACAGCGTGCGGTAACCCAGCGGGTACCGGCTTACCAACTCACCATCTCACCATCTCATCTTCTTAATCATCTTTGTTAATCATTAACCAAGTTATCTAATTGCCTCAAGATGTTATCATCGAGTTATTGGGAAGATGGGGGTAAAAATCCCCTTTTAATCCTTTAATTATGTTCTCTGTCTGATAGGGGAGCACGGGCGTGCTTGTCCCCTGCACCGCCATGCTGGTCACATAAGTGAAGCACGGTCGTGCCTCCATTCATGCACGGCCGTGCTCAGCAGCACGGTCGTGCTCTTTGTCCTGCACGGCCGTGCATAATGCGCGTCTATTTTTGCAGAATTGAACTTGGAGCATGGGCGTGCTCCCTGTCAGCACGGTCGTGCTTAATGCACAGTAGTGCCGTTCTGGGCCGAAACTGATACCGAAACTTAACCAGTTTTTAGGGTTCAATTATCCTTTAATCTTAACTCATTTTCAGGCTTATTTTACCAATTAATATTTTAATCATTACATAATCATCAACAGAACAACATTTCATGGCATCCACCATTCAACCAACGTATCATCAATATATCATTCATGCTCATTCAACAACCAACAAGAACATATCAATTATAATATGAACATAAACATGTGAAATAACACATCTAGACAACCATGAACATGTTATCAAAACAGTCAATATAACATATCAAATAATACAAAACAACACCGGGGTTATGGGAACCCATTTACCTTACACTACTCCTAAAGCCTAATGTAAACACAACCCTTCCCCCCATACCTGGTATGTGGTTCGCGTTTCAAAAGAAGAAAGAGGGTCCTCTAGGGTCTCGTCTCACGAGCACTTATCTACGACCTCAAGAACAACAAGGAAACACCTTAATTAGACTCTTAGGCCAAGAAATCAAAAGGGGAAAGAACGAGAAGGACGAGGTGTACGAATCTTACCTTGTTTGAAGGTTTAAACAGCGAATACGATGATCACGTCTTCGCAGCGATGTTCTCCTATCAAAGAATGGTGAAGAATGGTGTAAGAACGGATTAACTTGAGAGAGTTTTCTAGAGACAGTTGATGGGAATTGAGAGAAAAAGAGAAGGGAGGCAGCTCTGAGTGTTGGGACGTGATAGACTAGGGTTTATATCATGTTTAGGGGTTAAAAACGGGTTGGAATACGATTTTGGTTTAAAAAGAACCTAAAACGTGTTTTCTAGTTCTGAACGTATTCACGGGGCAAGCTAGAGAACCAATTTCTGTCAGCTGGATTCGCGGGGCGAACCCGAAAGCGCAAAGCTAAATTTTAGATTTTTGCGGGGCGAGCAAATGCTCGCAGGGTGAGGCTGAAATAGTCGAATTTGGCCAAAACACCTGAAATAAGACTTGTAGATAATTATCTTAGCTTTCGAATGCCACAAAGATCACCTCGATCGGAACATCTAGAACTCAAGATATGGCCAAAATGGTGAGACAGGTTACTAGGACTCTAAAACAATTGAGCCTTCCTAAGGCTAAACCTTCTCAACATGAACTTAGACATCAAGGACAAGCATAACAAGCATATATAAGCTAAGTCTAACACATTAACATTTATTAACTTAGGGTGGAATTCAGGGTGTTATAGTAATTGGCTTAAAATGAGAAGACCCAGGCTTTCCTTTGAAAATTGGAATACCTAAATAAGTGAAAGGCAACTTCCCAATAGAAAACCCTAGAATGCCAACAATAGGAGATTGTCTTCAAGTTGAAATATTCGGTGAATAAAATGTGGATTTTCTTGGATTATAACCTGACAAGAGACTTCACCATATCATCTAAAAAGATCCATAAAATTGAGCAGTTATGTTTAGTTCCTTTGCAAAATATCATCACATCATTTGCATAAAGCACATGAGAAGGAGCCTGAATACCTCTAGGGCCTGCCACCAAGTGCAATTCACCATCTTGGACCATTTAAGACAAACCTCTGCTCATAAACATCCTCTACTAAGCAAAAGAAGGGTGGGTGGCAAAAGGTCACCTTGCCTAAACCTTCTCTTACAAGAAAAATAGCCTACAGCATTGCTATTTAACAGAGATAGATAGCTTGGCTGAATGCAAAATAACCTCCACCCAATTGAAAAATTTTGAATCAAAGCAAAAAGCATGCAGGACTTTGAATAAGAATTTCCAATTTAAAGAAACAAAGGCCTTCCTAATATCAATATTTAAAGCAACGTTTCCCCCAAAAGCTTTTTTATCAAGCAGATTAATAGCCTCAGATGCTAAGCATATACAATCTGAATTCTGTCTTCCTTGTTTGAAGTCCCTTTGATTAACAGCAATGATATGAGGAGCAATTTTAGCCAGCCTATCTGCGATGACTTTTGTAATGATTTTAAACTTAAAGTTGATCAAAGTAATAGGTCTATACTGCTAAATTTTCCGAGCATCACGGATTTTAGGAATTAACACAATTATATTAGAATTCAAGTTGGGAAGCAACCAACCTTGAGAGAAAACTTGCAAGACAACATTACACACATTATCAGTTGCTATCTCCCAGTACTTTTGATAGAAGAATGCTCAAAAACCATTAGGGCCAAGTGCCCCATCAGGATTCATAGAGAAAACAACTTGTTTGGTCTCTTCAACTGAGGGTAAGTTGGTAAGCATAATGTTATCAGCTGCAGAGACCATAGGAGAGATCATCTCCTCAATCAGACCATTATCTACACAGTTATTTTCAGAACTGACCAAACTTTCATAATAACCAACTTCATGATTCTCAGTATCAGCTGCATTGTGAAAGATTGAATCATCCTTTTTAATCATGCTTATCTACTTTGTGACATTCTTAATCCTGGCCATTTTGTGAAAGAATTTCGTATTTCTATGACCATGAATATGCCGATTTAGCCTGGCTTTCTCAATCCAAAATTCCTCTTGACAATGTAAAACATTAAAATGTGAACTCATATAACTAATCTAAAACTTCACTACTAATAACACTCACTTCAGAGTTACATGTATAATTTGGTGATAGTGTAAATCATGGACTAGGCTCCTAGACAAATTTTATTTGTAAGGTCAGAGGTTCGAATCATGAAATCGTTTAACCACTACTCCTGATTTGAGGGTTAATCTCACGGTTTTGCCTATATGGATACCGGGTTAAAGATCAAAACATTATTTAGTACAAGAAAGAATCTAAGCTTATCGCAATATATTAAAAGGCTTGAAAATTATCTGTATATTGAAAAAGGTATGAAAATTATTTGTAGGGTTAGCCTAAGAAGGTACAGGAAGAGGATATTTAACTAAAACAAACCGTTTTAAAACAATTTAAAAACCAAATTATCTCCCCATCTAATATAATTTTTATAAATAGTATTAAAAAGAAAACTCAGAAATATTTAGGGAGGGACTACCCCCGCCCTTAAAAAGTACCACATCTGCTAGCTGTTATCATATTAAGGAAAATGCTTATTGGTACAAAAGTAAATTCGTAAAATTACCTAAGACGATTGTGATTGGTGGGTTAATTAGTTACATTTACATTGTTTTGTCCAAGAAAACAAATGCATAATTATCATGTATGGCCATTTTTACTTGACTGGTAAGCATTTGCTTTGTCAATATCAATATCTTATTAAATAGTATTTTTCATTATGTTAAATAATTAATTACATACAAATTATTGAGAATTATAACTGTGAGTGAAATATGAGTGAATAAGTTCTACATTGGAATGGATTAGTTAAAGGTTGCGTAAGTGGGAAAGACTCATGGGCCTAATGCCGAAGGTTTTAGATCAAGGTGTAATGTTAAGTCCACTTATATGATTCTTTACTTAATTTATTAGAAGGAGATATCTTTGTAGGCTGGACTCTTGGTGACGCCATCATCTTGAAAAGCTTTTGCTTGGAGGGAAGTGACTGTGTGTGAAGAAAGAAATGGCACTTGAGGGAGGAGATCATCGAAAATTCTTGTGTGAAAATGAGATGTGAGTGAATTAGTCCTATATTGGAAAGTAATATATAATTTAAATGTGATGTAGATTGAAAAGGGACACCATCTGATATCTTTGCTGGTTGGACTCTTGGTGACACCATGTCACCATTATATCGAAAGGCTTTCACTTGAGGGGAAGTGATCGTGTGTGAAGATCCCACACTTGAGAGATGAGATTGTTGAAAACTTTTGTGAGTGAACGAATTTTATATCGGAAGTAATATATTAGTTAAATGTTATATAAATAGAAAAGAATTGTAGATCCAATGCCTTAAGTTTTGTGTTAAGACGTGATATCAAATCTAATTATGTGTTTATTTACTTATCTAATGTAGATCTCTCCTGAATTTCTTAATACAATTAATACAACGCCCTAACAGAATATATGGTTAGTGAGTTAGTTAGGAGTTAGTTACATATGGTTAGCCTAATCTAGCCTATAAATAACACACCAATGTACACAATTATGCATCTTTTATCAATATGATTCCTCATGAGAAACTCTTCTCACTTACAAGCTTTCATGCTTCCAAGAACTACTTTTCCTATGAAGCTAGTCTTCACCTCTATGATCCCGTGGTTGGTAACATGGTATCAGAGCGATACCGTGCTTCCGCAGCCGAAGAGAGTGACGAAGATTACGACTCTGACATGGAGGAGGAAGTTTCAGTTACAGAGGAGGAAGAAGAACAGAGCCTCTCCGACGAAGGAGCCGCTGCCACCGCCACTATTCTTGATTCTGAATTCATGGAGTTCGGAAGTTTCCACTCCAATCTTGTTCAGATCAAGCCAGTGAAGGCAATCAAGCCAAAGATCAAAGGTTCTGCAATCAAAATTGGCGAAATCACCTGCTTCATCGCTTCTGTCAATGATGCTGTGCTCTTGGATCTAGAAGTGAGGGTAGATGAGAAATCGCAGAAGGTCATCAACACCGCGAAGGAACTCGATGCCGATAATTTCTTCAAGAAAGTTGATCGGATGAATCTAGTTCCAAACGATTCTCTTCCTTTCGACCTTCATCACGCCGATTTCAACCTCGTCATTTCAGATTGCATCGATTCTGGCTTGTCTCGGAATCTCGTTCTAATGGCCACTGCTCCGGTAAATCACTCCTCTGACACTGTAACCTTTCCACCACCTCCACCGCCATGGTTCTTCACCTGCGAGTCAAGAAAAGGAATCGATGTTCTTGACGAAGCACTGGAACGGCAAATCGTGACCACCGCGTTCGCCGTCGGAAGCTGCGCTTGGCTCTCCGACCTCACCGACGTCTACACCGCTGTCTTCGATCCCGGCGGAACCGCGTTCGCCGTCTCCAACTCCGAAACGCCGCCACACCACTCGGTGTTTGCGTTCGATCCTGGTGGAGCAGCTTCTGCGATTTCGTCATCGCCTCCACAACGCTCTGTTTTCGTCTTCGATCCCGGTGGAACAGCGCCAACCATTTCGCCGGCCGCGGCCTTGCAACATCGCGTCTTCGATCCCGGTGGAAATCACTGCCGTTCGCCGCTGATCTCGCCGCCATTCTCTCTGCCTTGCATTGTTAGGGTTCAACGTGAAAGGGAAGAATGGAATTAGCATCAGAGAGGATTCTGGATTTCCTCTCTCTTCTTGGGCCTGGCTCGTTCTGGTCATAGCTTGGGCCATGTTGTGTAGCTGTTTTTGTTTTAGTTGTTTTTGCAATTTTTTGTTGTTTTTTTTAGATGCTTATGATTCAAGCTTAGTAATATTATTTTTTTCCTTTTGTTGCTTGTATGTTCAAGCTTATTGTGGTGTTACCACTTATCAGCTTGCGGGAGGGTAACAGAATATATAGTTAGTGAGTTAGTTAGGAGTTAGTTACATATGGTTAGCCTAATCTAGCCTATAAATAACACACCAATGTACACAATTATGCATCTTTTATCAATATGATTCCTCATGAGAAACTCTTCTCACTTGCAAGCTTTCATGCTTCCAAGAACTACTTTTCCTATGAAGCTAGTCTTCACCTCTATGATCCCGTAGTTGGTAACACGCCCCTCCTTTAAATCAAAATTGAAATTTAACACAATTTTGGTAAACATGTATTCTAAAATTATTTTTAAGCTCCGCAACTGTGTTTTCTTTATCGCTAAAAATGCACATTAGTGCTGTTGACGAAAATTGCTTTTGTTAGTAAATATTGAAATACTGCGTTTGACGGCTTTAGGGTCGATTCTTTCCATGAATTGATGGCAAAAAATTTAGTGAGTTTATTATCCATATAAATTACATATAAATTTAGTAAATAACTTTCAAATAAAATCACTTATATAATTAAGGTTTAAATATTGGGTCCCTAAACTTATATACAATTTTCAATTGGGTTCAGTTGTGTTTCTCTTTAAAAAAAAAAAAACTATTGAGTTGGTCCTTGAACTATTTGAGAATTTTCAAATAGGTCGCTAAACTTTAAAAAAAAAAAAAACTTAATTGAGTCCCTAAACTTATATACAATTTTCAATTGGGTCCCTAAACTAAAAAAGTTTCTAATTGAGTCCCTGAACTTATATAAAAAATTTAATTGGGTCCCTAAAGTAGAAAAACGATTAGTTTTTTTATAGGCAATTGTTACTGTTAATGTTAGTATTTTGTTAGCGGTTGGGGTTTGAACCTTCAATTTCCTTATCACTCCACTCCTTGACTCCCCCATCACAACCACCAAGCCAACCTTATAACCTCAAAAAAGGGTTAGTGATCCAATGAATTGGACGAAACATTACTGATTCCATCCAAGTTGGATACTCATATTAGCCATCTATGAGTAGTTTGAGTGGTGATAAACCTTGAGACATTGTCACGGTAAAATGCAACAAAATGAAGTGAGATGTAGTAAGTTGCAAGTGAGAGAGCTACTTTGGACAAAACTATTTCGAGGGGGATATGCAACTATGAAACAGATATTGAGGAAGAAGTTGCTTGTTTAGATGAGGGAGAAGCGGCCGCGGATCACATTTTGGTTTTCTGGTTCTACATTTTGGTCTCTAGCAACCCTAAATACAAATTCAGTTAAAAAAATTTAGGCCACATTTCATATCAGCAAACTTAACGACCTCTTTATGGAACTATATCCCAAGGATCCAACTGAAAATTTATAGAAGTTCATGGACCCAATTAAAAACTTTTTAGTTTAGCGACTCAATTAAAAATCTTATATTTTTTTGATCAGGATTAAAAATCTTATATAAGTTAAGGGACTCAATTAATTTTTTTTAGTTTAGATACTTATTTGAAAATTTTCAAATACTTTATGACCAACTCAATATTATTATTTTTTTGATAATAACCAACTCAGTTAAACCTATAACTAAATTCAAATTTATATAAACTGCTTTTGCATTTGCATGTTTGAGTTAGTGTATATACGCAAGCTGGCATGGCCACATCGTTTTATCATAAATGAAAATTAATACTCATTTTTTCACAAACGTTATTATCTTTCTTTTTTTTCTTACAAAATAAAAGTTAGAAAATTTCATTAATAACGGAGAATATAATATATTTGGTAATATATCACAAATTTAGAGAATAGTAATAAATGTAGCCACCCCTAATAAAGATTGAGCAATTTATGGACCTTCCTCTTATCAAATTCTACCAAAAAGTTGGTAACATAAAATGATAAAAGACTCCTATAATTTGAAATAACAGCCCTATAATTAGCTTGATTTTCTTGAAGGAGACCTAGGACTTTCTCATTTTACACCTGGAGTCTGGGAGAGTAAGAATAAAATTTAGCTTTGAAAACATATCCTCCCTCATCACGTAAATTATTACTGAAGTCGATACTTCGAGCTACCTGCAAGAAATGTTCAATGTAATTGAGCTCGACTTTATTTGCATTAGCATAAACTAAAAATTCCAAAAGAAAAAAAAATGATAAAATGCCTTTGACCAATAACACCGAACAAGATATTTATGGATAAAAACTGTGTGCAGGTTACTCAAACCTCGATGGTTCCAAATGGTTCCAAATAATGATACTCATCCCTTGTGGACAGCCTGAGAACCATTGATTATTCGACACTAGTACACTTTTAATGAGCTATACAAAGTAGCATAGTCATCACTATCATAATGTCAATTTTATAATGAAAGGGAATATATGACCTGACCGAAAATCAAACCATCCACATCATTATTACGTCGATTTTAATTGGCTTAACCACTTTCACCTTTCAATTTTTACCATCATCCTTATTATTACTTTGCAATGATCATCACCATTTCACAATAATAGCTTTGATTGTGTTATTATGCTCTACTTCTCTTACTGTAAGTCTGTAACATTTCATCTCAATTCATTAATATGGAAAAATTATATCCACTTAGCTTGAAATTTGGCTTAATTATATATAACATTCTTTTTCTTTCTCAGAATTTATATCAATCTTTTTTAAGATTTATATTATCATTACACTTACTTTTTCAAAATAGTGACACTGAAATTATACTAACCACACTTAAAGAGAAGGATGGTATACTTTTTAAAATAAAAAAGGGGGTATGGAGTATAATTTTGTAATTCTTCCCTAAAATATTTTAAAAAAAAAATTATGATTGTATTTTTTAGAGGAAAACAATTTTGATGGTGTTTCACCCATAATAAGCCATGCATGTCATACATTTTCCAAAATACAAAATCATCTTTAATTTTTTAAGAGTCTTGCTAACTAGTGCCCTGAAAGCATTAGTTAAGGAATTCAAAAAATAAAATGCTTTTACTAAAAAGTGCAATTTTTAATTGTTTCAATGATTTGAATATACAACTTCCCTATGTACTCCCTCTGGTCACTATTATAAGCAAAAATTAAATAAAACACACATATTAAGGAAGTTAATAAATCTCATTTAATTTTGTTAAAAAATTAGGCTTATTACCTAAATCACCCTTTATCTAAAATTTCAATTTTCATCGTTAAAATACATCTGTATTAAATAGATCCCACTTTCAATAAGGATGAGAGGGAAGATGACCTTTTATATGTCAAGGAGTATTGGAAAATAATATCAACATTAAATTGGATGATGACCCTTTATATTCAGCATTAATTTGGGAATAATGTCAAAGAGTATGGAAAACATAATTTATATTAAGTGGGGGGTATTTTGGGAATAATAGCATTAAATTGGATGGAAGTATGAAAATTTGCTTATATTCTAAACTAAAAAGTTTAGGGTTTTTTGCTTATAATATTGACCAGAGGGAGTATATTTCTATATTGAGTAATGATATTTGGACACAAAAATGGTATCCAACACCGTATAAAGTACTCATCCCCACTTATTTATTGTTTTCATTTCTCTCATCATGTATTTCATCATTCCCAAGACACACACTCATAAGCTCTACAGTATCTATACAAGATGTCCAAATTATATGTCTAAATATCTTTACTCTTCTATATTTGATTGCTTAACCATTTCTCATTCTACAGAGAAATGATATTTGAACACATTTCCAGACACCATAGCTCATTGACACCGTATATACTACAAGTTTTGACAGCTTTTGAAAGGTTTGGGAGAGAGAAAAAGTGATAAATAAATGTGGGATAATATAAATATACCATATTGATGTCCAAAAATGTGTTCAAATATCATTCATCATCTTTGATATGTATGATGAAGTCATTCACTATGAGTCATGCTTCGAAAGCTAAAATGTCCTTTCCCATTTGGTTTATATATAGGCACACACATCCCCTGTTTCTTGTGCTCTGTCAAGCATCAACATAATAACATATTTCATATTGTATCCTCTGTTTCCCCTGTCTCTATCTTTCTCAAAAAGTCTCTCAAACACAATGGAATACAAAGCGAAAACCACGTCTCCACCACCACCGATTGCAATTCCCACTATGCTTTCAAACTCTCCTCCCTCTTCTTCTCCTTCACCTCCTTGTTCCCATTCTCCATCACCTTTCCCTTCCCCTTCTCAATCTCCTCCCTCTGCTGCTCCTCCACCCCCATCTCCTCCTCTGCCGGTGGTGGTCAGCCCCTGCGCTGCCTGCAAGATCCTTCGCCGCCGCTGTGTCGAGAAATGTGTCTTGGCTCCTTATTTCCCTCCCACTGATCCAATCAAGTTCACCATTGCTCACAGAGTCTTTGGGGCCAGCAACATCATCAAGTTCTTGCAGGTAACATCACCTTCTATACATTCTATCATTCATCAAACACTTTTTTTTTTTTTTTGGGAAGAATGTAAAAATAAAATAGAAATTAGTTGAATTCTTTAACAATTCAAAGAAACAAAATCATAGGTTTTGGTCAAAAGTAGAAGGAAAAGGTAGCAAGAGGCAAGCCTACTTGATAGGCATGATGGCTTGTTTTCTAACTTCCAGACACATCAAAGTTATGCATAATTATCTCTTCTTTTCACTTTGGCAACCTCTCTTTTAGGATTTGATGGGTGGAAGGGGGAGGGAGGAGGGCCAAGTCAAATAATACACATACTTGCACACACTTTTATCTTGAAGTCATGATATTTGAACATAAAAAAATTTACAATATTCTTACACCATTTCAGTTTTAGATGATAAAATAAGAAAACCCCACATTTTAATACACGCTTTCTCAACCTTTATTTTTTTCTAACATATATAAAGTGTAAAAATGGTGTCAAGATTTTAATGTGCAAATATTATATTTAATCTTTCCTAACTTTCTTTTGTGTTCCCCAAAGTGTGAATATTATTTGCTGACCTAAGGTCAAATTAGGTGCCAACACTTGTAATGAGTCCACTAGGTAATACTCCCTCTGATCTTATATATAAGAGGCAAAATCTTAAAATACACAGACCAAGAAAATGCATTGAAATAAATTATTTGTAATTAATATTCATATAAATTTACAAAATTACCCCTTCTAATGTTAATAAATGTTCTAATAGCCTATAATTAATGTATTGTTTGGAACTTGTAAACAGTGCATTATAAATAAGGGTAAAATTGGAAATGAGTATTTAATATTTGTCAAAATACATGCATGTCTCTTATATTTTGGACAAAAAAAATAATAATCATTTGCCTCTTATAATAAGGACCGGATGGAGTATACAACAAATAAAGAACCAGGTCTTTTCTCACTAGATGGCATCAGTAACATGGGTCAGACAACGTCATAATTCATTGGGTAGCATGTTTGTCTAAAAATCGACTCGCTAATATTATTTAGGCCAAAGGGGTAAAACATACATAACCTGCATAGTACCAAATTTCTTGATTTCTCCTATTCCAATTACTAAAAGATCAATTTTACTGAATTGAAACAATAATTAATTGCATTGCTTGCTTATCAGGAACTACCAGAGTCTCAGAGAGCTGATGCTGTGAGCAGCATGGTTTATGAAGCAAATGCTAGGATCAGAGACCCAGTATATGGTTGTGCAGGTGCAATATGCCAACTTCAAAAGCAAGTTAGTGAGCTACAAGCACAGCTAGCCAAAGCACAAGCTGAGCTAGTCAACATGCACTGCCAACAAACTAATTTAGTTGCACTAATCTGCATGGAAATGAGTCAGTCTCAGGACCAGCAATTGGTTCAGCCCCAACAACACATTGATATGAGCTGCTTCTTAGATGACAACAGTTTGGGATGTTGGGAACCTCTTTGGACATGAAATTAACCAATATATGTTTCTTAGAGAATGAGAATGAGACATTAACTTGTTTCTTAGTATGTTAAACTTCCAAGTCCCAACCTCTAAGTGGGGCAAGGACATGATGAATATTATACTGAGAAATTTTCAATAAAGGGATTAGTTATATGGTAGATATGACTCATGATGCTTGCTACTTCATTAGTCATTTCATGGGCCAGACCTTTTGACAAGGATGAAAAAAATGAGGAAAAAAGAAAAGAAATCTAATTGATGATGGCAGTCTCTAATATAATGATTCAGTTTAGAAAAAGGGAATAGACAAAGTCACAAAGGGAAAAAAAGATATAGCTGTTTTTGATCAATAAAAGATATAGCTGTTTAGTTTAAGTCAGCAATGCCTTGACAAAGATATGCAATTATTTAGGTCACATTTTTATTTTTTTTCCAATTGCTGAATGGAATGTTAAATATTTCTTTTCAAACCAACTGCTGACAATCTTCAAGTTCCTTCCTTACCTAATAACATAAAATCTCCAAATTACTGCCTTCTGCATTTCTGCCTGCAATGATAACTGCAAGAATGCTAAACTCCTTCCCATACTTAAACGAACATATCTCTTTTAGGAGAAACTTAATAAATTATATTATTTTCTCAAAAAGTCTGGTTCCCCTAACTTTTTAAAATTACTAGAATTATATAGTAGTCTAAAATTACTAATTTGATGTCATTGACTGGGAAAAAAAATGAAGTAGAAGTATATTGTCTTGTGTGTAGAATGCCAACTCTTATTCTCACGCTTCTTGATTTCTTAATATACTACAAAACAATCTTTCTCAATTATGAATATAGTCAAGATTACAATCGCAATAGGATAGGAGATAGATTTTCGACAAAAATATACATTGAAAAGAAAATTGTTGAAAAACTTATTATAAATTTAATTATAAATGATTTTCTTGACATGTAGGAGAGATGTTTCGTGTTTTGATAAATTATTAATGTAATTAATTATTTGAAACATATATATAATTATCAATATTTTGTAATCAAATTTGATGCATATATTTGTTAGATGGACTTTATTATTTTATAGTTTGTCCATCCAATCATCCAAATCTGGCTTCGTCCTTAGTTAAGAGTTTGAAAGTTAAACTGTTTGGAAGAGATAAAAGGTAGGAATGTAGTTATTACATAAACAAGGACTATGCAAGGGAATAAAGCTGTAAGTTGTGTTCTGGATGGTATCATTTTTTCTTTCAATGGATATTACAAGATTCATTAATATGAGTGAAAAATAAAGTTGCAAAAGGACATAAAGTAGGGCATTCTCAAAAGCAATGTTAATGTCACATACTTACAAATGCATATCAAACTAACATTTTACAAAAATACTCCCTCCGGTCCTTATTATAAGAGGCAAATGACAACTTTTTTTTTGTCCAAAATATAAGAGACATGCATACATTTTGACAAATATTAAATGCTCATTTCCAATTTTACCCTTATTTATAATAGGGTTTATATTTACGAGACAGTGCAACTTTCAATACAAGTAGGTTTGTTCATTAATTATATAAGGGATAATTTTGTAAATTTATATAAATATTAATTACAAATAGTTTATTTCAATGCATTTCCTTGGTATGTGTATTTTAGGGTTTTGCCTCTTATATATAGGACCAAAGGGATTACTAAATAACAAAAATACTAATATTAACAAACTAACATTTGCCTATAAAAAAATGTATATTTTTACATCTATATAGCCTTTATTATATAATTATTACATACTTATACTCAGGGTCGTCCCTGAGATTTTGAGTGCTCTGTGCGAACTGAGAAATTATTGGTGCCTTTTTTTTATAAGTCGAATATATATATTGATTATCAAAAGCACACAAAGAGGTGTAAAAAATAGTCATTAATTGTTTTAATATAACCTCAAGTGAAACAAAATATTACCGAAGAAAAGTAAAAGATTACAGTAACAAACTACAATAGAATTATAACAAAAATAGTGGTTTGATTCCAATTATTAAAACTTTCATTTGCTAAGTGGTTTGTTCTATGACTTGTACCAAATAACCTACAGCAAAAACAAAAAACTCTATCCAATTTTTTTTTTAATAAACAAGCCAACTCTTATCTTGCTCTTCTCCATTAGAACAATAAGGAATGTAATATGATGGCGAGAAGTGCCTACCAAGAGGCGAAGTCAGTCAGTCACACAAAGGGAGAGATAAAACAAATGGTTTCTACTTTCTAATTCAAACCGAAGAATGGAGAATGAGAGTGGTCACATACAGAGTTTCATTTTTTTTTTAGAATTCAGTAATAATATATTAATATTCTAACAAAAATAATATTTTTTATATTGTATATTATATATTTTATTAAAATTTAATATTAATTGCAAACAAGCCGGCCTATTCCCACTCCTAATTATAAGGCTTGTCAAGTTTTAGGCCTAATTTAAAAAAAAACAATTTAGACCTCAAGTAAAAAATTTAAATCTATAAAATTTTATTTTAATATATACATTAATATATGTATATATACACATTAATATATATATATATAGACACTAAGTAAAAAAAAATTGGTGCCCCTAAAAAATGGGGTCATGTACGGTCGCACCACTAAATCATGCTCAGACATACTACTGCTTATACTAAATCGCTCACCAGATAAACCTAAGTAGTTTTTCTTTAAAAATAAGAAGATTTATGTTGATATACAAATATTAAAAATTAAAAACGAAAAGCATTAACTCATCAACTTGCGGTAACAATATTGGTTTGACAGCAACCTCATTACCTCAAATACATGAGTGGGAGAACATTTCTTTTGATCTGGTGGGCATAAAAAAAAGACAAGGTTGATGAAACATTGCAATCATCGGTTAATAGGTTAAGTAAAACGCACTTTGTCCTTAAATCATTTGTTTTTTTTTTTCTTCCACATCTTGAACCTTTTCTATTTTTCGCGCGGCCCAAAAAACCGCGTTGCAAATTGAACTCTCCCTGCATCGTTTTACACTACCTTTTGTGTCTTCTCACGTGCAACCCATGCGGCCCCCCATTGACATAACAAAGAAGAAAAGGGGAAAGAAAATTAAAGGGAGAAAATAATAGTCAAGAAAAAGACGAACTCATAATGTATCATGCTTTGTTCCATTGATTACATTTTACGCTAAAAAAGGAATATGTTGTTTCGAGAAGCATGTGCCCCATTAAGGATACCCTCATCTTATCACATGCACCAACCGCAGTGACATTGAAAGCACACAGAGTCAAACCCCAATTCATACATTACTTTTCCTCTCCGTATGTTAATGATTTGTGAAAAATAACTTGTTGTTATCATTAAATATTAGTGTAAAATAGATAAATGGTATATGTTAACAAGTGTCTTCATGACATTTTTAAGAAATCATACATCAAATTTTAAAAATTCTTATCGAAAAGTGATATATTCAATATATTAAAAATTTAAAATTATACTTTACCCAAAAAAAAAACTTATTTTTTAATTAATTAACTAGTATCTTTAAGATATTGATTAGTAAGACTTTTTTTAGTTTCCCAGAATATCCTCCATTGGCAAATGCGGATATTAATCCTTCGAGGTACTGAACGACATTGAAGGGCTGACCTCTCTCAATCAGATTTTCTTCACACATAAGAGTCAGGGATCGAACCCCTGACCACTTGTTTAAGGGATACAAGTTCATTACCACTTGAACCAACCACTTGTTGGTAAGAAGGCTTTAGATAAGCATCTCCTTCACTTGAATTACGCTGCGTTGACTTGATACCAACTCAATCAATATACCACATCATTTTAGCATTAATCTAGAAAAGCTTAGGGTGTGTTTGGGTTGATAAAACATTTTCTATTTTTATTTCTTATTTTCATTTCTAGAAAGTAATTTCCATTTCAATATTTTTTATATTTAAAAACATGATTGTTTTGTTACACTTTTATTTTCATTTTTCTCATTTTTATAAATTCCTCTCCTCCAAATTTTTTATTCCTTATTCAAGTTCTTTCTCTCTCACTTGTTAAATGATAATACTCACTCATTTACTGCAATAGCCACCATTCGAGCTGCATACGCATTGTTTCAATCACATAACCACCAGTCCATCACCAATGACTACTTCATCCATCAAACATGAACCAGAAGCAACTCAAGATGTGCCAACACTATCCAAATAGTACCATGTTCATCACCCCACCACCATGTGAGGTTTTTAGTTCGCAAGTCCAATTAAAATGTTCCTCAACAGAGTCTGGATTTTTTTCCAAAACGCTTCTGGATGTAACACCCATAAAGGGTGTTTACTAAAAAATTATTATAATGCAAAAAAGTTAATGTCAAAGTCGGGATTTTTGGCTAAGAGGATTGATTGTTGTGTGTATGGCCGCATGCTTTATTACGACAATAATTAGGCACCAATAATAAGGGATTGAGTGAATGCAAACTTTTTCATGTGCCGAGTTATTTTTCTTGCAACATTGGGATGGGTAAGTACAAAAAATTTCCAAATATAAAATCGATATTCTATTTGCCAATAATTCCAAGGTTGTAATGAATGTTTGCATCACTAGAAACTACGGGTGAAATGAGATGACATTATGAGAACAAAAGGACGGCTCCCTTTACATCCCCGATCCGTCGATTCGAAGCAAGAAGATGTTCGTCTGCAGTCGTGCGTCAAAGTTGTTGGTGGAAGGAAGAAAGATCATATGTATGGCTCTAGAAACCTCTCTTGTCGATACTAACATCTTCAGCATTGCCCATGAGTCCCAAGCATCTTCTAGTTGCAATTAACACTCTTAACAATCTAATGAATTCCCGTAGCTCAGGTTGCGAGTATATGCTAGCGAGGCAGTGTCTCATCAATTAAGGCAGCCTCTCCAAGTAATGTAGTAGCAAATGGTGTACCAAAACTTCATGTTGCAGTAGGCTTTACAACTTGTTCAGTAGCAACTGCAGCTCTTGTAATAAAAGCAAACCATGCAGTAGCAACAACAACAATAACCTCTACCTCAACCAAATCAACAGAGGGATGATCGTTCGTCCAACTATGACGAGTAGTTGACATTTTTTTTATTTTTTTTAATTTGTTGACATTTATTTTTATATTATAATTGATGTTTTATATCATTTATAAGATTTATATAAAAAGTCAATTTGTTTGATGATATCAAATATTTATTTTAAAAAATGTTTTCTTTTAATATATATGATTACTAACGGTTTAGTAGCTGGTAATGTATCTCAAGTTTTATCGTCTACTAACCATCACTAATTTTGAATAGTATTGCGACGATCGATAAACAAATGTCACATTATTGATAGAGAAGCCATCAACAATTAGATGACATTAGTTTAGATGTTGGTAATTTTACCTACAATTAAGTCGCCAATAATATGATGATAGTTCGGCATTACCTATGGTGTAATTGTCGGTAGGTTTTACGTATAGTTGTCGATAACATTTACCTACGAGTATATTGACAATACCATTGGTTAGTTGTCGATATATGTCATTTGCCAACTATTTTTCTTGATTACTGAGGTAATAGTGAATTTTCTTATAGTGTAACCACATTATCCATGTTGCATTCCCATACTACCATTATTCTTAAGTAAACCCATTATTGGCAATCGAGTGATTAATCAATTAAATAAATGACACATTATATCTTTTTAATAAGGTCATTTGAATATATGATGCTTTTAAATATATCTAGACAAAGTGCTACTTTTCTTTAGGTTATATAATATTTGAATGTTACCAAACATAAATTGAAGTGCTTTCCCAATTAAAGGTAATCATGAGAGTCTTGTGAGATGACTACAAATTGAATATGAGCAATGCTAGGGAAAGTAATTCAAATTTCCAAACATTAATTCAAGTAGGTGATTTCAATGCATAATAAATTGCTATATTAGTGAAATTCAATGTTTGATTCTTGGAAAGTCATTAGTGCAGAAAAGGGATTTCACATCGGTTTTTTTTTGCTTTTCACATCGGTTTTCAAACTGATGTTGAAAAGGCCGATGTGGTTTATTACCACTTTTCACATCGGTTTTAAAACCGATGTAAAAAAGTCTGTTTCAGAAAGCCACATCTCCTTTTCAGCAATTTTCCACATCGGTTATGCTAAAAACCGATGTGGAAAACAAACTTTCAACATCGGTTTTTAATATAACCGATGTGGAAAGTTGAGTTACCACATCGGTTTTTATGAAAACTGATGTGGAAAATTGGGTTTACCACATCGGTTTTATGAAAACCGATGTGAATTTTAGTTTTTTTTTTTAAAAATCATCCTTTTCAGTATTGACAGTCCTTTCCCCTGTTTCAGTAATCCAGATCAATACAGAATCTATATTGTCTACAGAATCATTTTTGTACAACCAAAACACACTAAATTAAAAGTCTACTAACAATAAATATATTCAATAACATTCACACAACAAAGATAATTAGAAACCAAAAAGCTACATATGATATATTATAGATTTCATGTCAAAACATATATCAGTCAAAAGTACACTATAACTATTACATGATGCGTTTATATACTAACTACATACAAACTAATGTTGGTACACTTCAAGAAAGAAATTTGCCCAATGTATCCTTATGTTTTTTATGTCGGCATCAGAGAGTGGAGTCGGATTGTTGAATATCTGCAAGTTTAATTGGACATAATTAGATTATATCTTTTAAGTAATAAACTAAAATTAAACATATAACGAATCTATATATAATTGTTACAACTAATTGTACCAATTAGCATTTACCTCCTGCCATCTTTTAGTGATACCGGAGGAGATAATTTCGACCATCCACTTCATCACATAGTATCCACATTCCCATGATCCACGTTGTCTATGAGACTACGTACAAATGAAACCCAGTTAGAATATGAGAAATTAAATAGAAATCAATAATTATACCCACTGCGCTTGAAGCGTTTGAACTAATAAATATCTTACGTTAGGAATAATCCATCTAATAGGCCGACGCCTTTCACCACACAGCATGCGGCTTGCATCAATAGACCTATCATAAGAAAATAAACATTAATTAAAGTATATCTAATAGATTTTAGATAATTAAAACAACTTCATTACTGATTCTAACTTATTTTAATGCTTACGTTTCCATGATGTTCTTCAGTTCATTCGCCGGCCTATGGCCCATCGAGCAGAAGAAGACCACGACATTCACACGAGGGCACAAGATCAACAACTGCCAATGTCGTCTGCATTTGCGGAACAATTAGTGACTAAGTCATATATAGTTATAATTAAATAACTGGTACTTACTTATAGAGATAAGGCGCAAGGTAGAACTGATGATGGTCTCGGGCAACTATATCACGTATGGTGGCGACCGGGTCTTCTGATGCTAGGAGAACATCACCCTGAATGAGCATGGGGTCAATGAACCCATAAAGGGTGAGGTTGCCCTGATTACCTAGCATGCGATGCAGATACCTAATATATTGATAAAACATGTTAATTATCATAGTATTTAAAATTTAATTATTTAACTTATAAATAAAATGTACTTACGTGCACCATAACGAGATGTGTGCAGCACTAGCCATTTCATGGTGGAGCGCCATCTCCATAAGTTCCTTCTTTGGGATATACAGATCGTCATCCGCCCTGCCATCATGTTCCAACCTTACCAAAGCTGCATCAACCTCCATGGTGACAAGCTTTATAGCAAAACGTTGAAAAAATCACCAGGATCCCCTTTGTCGTTCCCCTAAACAACAAAAAAGATATACATTAGTAATCACATTTAAGTTATTTCATTCGTAATTAATTGAATGGTCAAATGAATACCTGAGCCGGAGCAGATTTCTCTGGTCTTCCTGGAGCTGACCTTTTAGGCAGAATATCATGATGATCATCAACATTCAGCTCACACCTATCAGGGGCGTCATCATCATCATCATCATCATCATCATCATCATCAGGCTGATGAGGAGGATCACATGAGCCCTTAGTGCTCACATGGACAGAGGGTTGGACACTTGTGAATTGTTGGGACATAGCAGCCATTATTGCCATCTGCTGGTTAAACTGCTGGGTCATCTCCTGTCTAAGCTCAGCTGCAATCTCCTGTTTTAGCCGTTCTCTATCTACAGCAACATCCCTGTGGCGTTGGTGTGAAGATGAACCATGGTATTGGCGAATGCCAACGCCCCATCCAACACCAATGACACGGCCCGGGTGGTCTGGTTTACCGATGGCAGCAGCTAAGATATCCTCGCGTCCTCTAGGAACAAAGGTTCCTTGAGTGGCCTGCTCGTCCAAGGCATCCTGCAACATATAAAATATTAGGTCACATTACAATTCAGTAACATTGTTAAAATCACAATTACAATTCAAACTACACATACAATCTTCTCAGCTACTTGGCGTGCCTCCTCAGATGTATATTGTCCCGTTTTTCTTTGTCGGGCCCTCTTCCATTTACGATGGCGTGGGGGTGGAGGTGGATCAACAACTTCAGGATGATTTTCAGCATTAGGATCTGCTTGAGATGCTGCTTCCTGACATGCTTTCTTTTCCTCTTCCACCATGGTCTGAGCAAGCTTTTTATATCCCCCACGAGACAATACATGGGGGTAGACATTCTTGCTTTGGTTTTCCTGCCCCTTTTTCCTCTTCTCCTGTTATAAATAGAAGATAATTAAATTACATCAGTAAATTAATAAAATTAATGAAATTACATCAATTTAGAGACAACTCAAATAAGTTAACCTGAAAGCTTGGATCATGTCGGCTCTGAACAAAGCGATCCCACGTCGCCTGGTGAAGAAACGGGTACACCTCAAGTGGGTTCTTTTCACAGCGTGGATTGAATACATAGTATCTGCCCAGGTCCACCTTAAAACCCCTCCAACGCTCACCAGCATACTTTATCCAACGCTTCTTCATATCCGTCGTATCCGGCAGGTCAAAGGTGAGCTACATTAACAACAAAAGAATCAACGAATTACTGTATGATATTAATAAGATTAAAATAAAATAGATACAGACACAGGACAGAAAAGTATAGATACCAGAATAGTCTCCCATATCTGATCCTTCACGCCCTGAGGTACATCTTTCCAAGTCTCAATAAGTATGCTAGGCCTGCTTCGAGCAAGGGACGCCACAAAACTAATAAACTGCTCTGCCATTGGCCCAATAGGATTGAGGTTACAATCAAAGTCGATTGTTATCTTTTGATTTGAACCACGGTTGGCAGTCAAATTCCTCATTCGTGTGGCACGTCTACCCTTTCTACCCGAAGACGGGGTCTCCGACCCACTGCATGAAGGAGGGATATCCTCAGGATCAGCCATGTATACCTGTTTAGACAAAAACAAAAAGTCAGTATGTCTGGATAAATATCAAACATAACTTATAAATATCAATCAACGTAAGCATAACTTAAAAATATCAACGTAAACATATAATATGACTTTAAACATAACTCAAACTAAACTTACACTGTGGTCAAGTAGTAACGTTCTCCCATAACCCTTCTTGGTGATCATTACGAGTAGCATGTACATCGTCCACTTCATTTTCCTCATTGAAATTAGGCACCCGTGTTGAGAAAGAAGGAGTGTCAGAAATATCAAGAGTTGAATCTTGATTTCCCTCACTACTATTATACATGTTTTTTCCCTGGAGAACCACTGACCACCTTTTGTTAGAAGGATCACGGATATAAAACACTTGTTTTGCTTGGGATGCCATGATGAAAGGCTCGTCTTTATTACCTACCTTATTAAGGTCCACCAATTTGAATCCTAACTCATCGGTTTGCACACCATTATTACTGTCGACCCATTGACATTTAAACACAGGCACTCTAAACTTCATGTAATCAACCTCCCAGATCTCTTCAATGATCCCAAAGTATGAAACGGATGCCATAACAGGGTTTTTATCTTTCGAACTAGAGAAATGCATGGACTCAACGACGACCATAACCCCACTGTTTTGCATAGTACTTTTATCATCCTGGGACTTTGTATAGAAGGAAAACTTATTGATATCGTACCCACTCCAGCATATGACATCAAAGTTAGGTCCCTGTGCTAGCCATTTTAATGTTTCAGAAGCAGTACCATCCTTTGCAATTTTTTCTTTAAACCAGTTCAAGAAAGTCTTATTATGCTTGTTCAAACACCATTTTTCATTCATTCTAGGGTAAGTTTCATTGATGATGCTTTTGTGCTCACATAAGTATGGTTCAACCTCATCAGTGTTATTCAATATATACAAATGTGCTTGAAGCACTTCCTCCCGATCCATGCTCTTAACAGTGATACCTCGTGTACCCTTCCCATCATATCTTCCTTCATGACGAGACTTCGGAAGCCCTACAGGTTCCGCTTCTGACATGTAGTCTGTACAAAACTCAATAGCTTCTTCTGCAACATACCTTTCAACAATAGATGCTTCGGGACGGTGTGGATTCTTCATATATCCTTTCAAGATCTTCATGTATCGCTCAACCGGGTACATCCACCTTAAATAAACGGGGCCACACAATCTAATCTCCCTCACTAGATGAACAATCAAATGAACCATGATGTCAAAAAATGAAGGTGGAAAATACATCTCCAATTGGCACAAGATAATGGCTGCCTCATTTTCCAAGTCATCCAACTTTTTAGTGTCAATGACCTTGCTACATATAGCATTGAAGAATAAGCATAACCTAGTAATGGCATGTCTGACTTTTTTAGGCAAGATGTCACGAATGGCCACCGGTAGTAATTGTTGCATCAAGACATGGCAATCATGAGACTTTAAGCCAACTAATTTGAGATCTTTCATTGAGACAAGTCTCTTGATATTTGAAGAGTAACCCTGTGGCACTTTGACTCCCCGTAGACATTCACAGAAACTTCTTTTATCTTTTTTTGATAAAGTATGACATGCTGGGGGCAAATAAGTCTTCTTATCCCCCACTTTATGTGGAGCTAACTGCTCTCGTATACCCATCGCAACTAGATCCAGACGAGCATTCACACCATCCTTTGTCTTGCCTTGAATGTTGAGAAGCGTTCCGATTAAACTGTCACACACATTTTGCTCCACATGCATCACATCAATACAATGTCTTACATCAAGCTTGCACCAATATGGAAGATCAAAGAAGATCGACCTCTTCTTCCATATATTCTTCTCAGTAGCCTTCTTTTGGGACTTCCCATAGATAACATTAGTGTTCTTCACCCGTTCATAAACTTGGTCTCCAGTCAAGGCCACCGGAGCAAATGCATTCTCCGGAAGTCCATTGAAAGCTTTTCTCAACCTACGATACGGATGATCACGCTGGAGAAATCTCCGATGCCCAAGGTAGACTGTCTTCCTTCCATGTTGCAGTTGATGGTAACATGTGCCTTCTTCACATATTGGACATGCTTTATGCCCCTTAACACTATACCCGCACAAGTTCCCGTATGCTGGAAAGTCATTGATGGTGCAAAATAACATGGCACGCAATCTGAAAGTCTCACGGCAATACCCGTCGATCACATCAATGCCTTCATCCCACAACTTACTCAAGTCTTCAATCAATGGACTCAGATAAACATCAATATCATTTCCTGGCTGTTTTGGACCCGAAATCATCATACTTAACATAATGTATTTGCGCTTCATGCACAACCAAGGAGATAGGTTGTAAATTACCAGGAGAACAGGCCATGAACTATGAATACTACTTAAGTTTCCATATGGATTCATTCCATCGGTAGCAAGTCCAAGCCTGAGGTTTCTGGGCTCATTGCCAAACTCCGGAAACAAACTATCAATTCTCTTCCACTGCAAAGAATCAGCCGGATGACGAAGCTGTCCATCACATTTCCTCTCATCTGCATGCCATCTAATATTCTTTGCATCCTTTTCATTAGCAAACAATCGCTTGAACCGCGGAATTACTGGAAGATACCATAACACCTTCGCAGGAGGACCCTTGGTGACCGCATCACAACTAGAATCATCATCCTTCACTTTGTATCGTGATACCCCACACCTGGGGCACTCGTGCATCTCTTCAAACTCTTTTCTGTACAATATGCAATCATTGGGGCAAGCGTGTATTTTCTTATACTCCATACCCATCGGACACAATATCTTCTTCGCCTCATAGTTTCGGGATAGTAATGTGTTACCTTCTGGAAGCATGTCTTTCAACAACTCAAGCAATTCGGTAAAGCTTTTATCGCTCCACCCATTTCTCGCCTTCACATTGAACAATTTTAACACCGCTGACAACCGTGTGAAATTAGTGCACCCCGGATACAAAGCCACTTCCGCATCACTGCACAAAGTATCATACACATGTGCTCGCCGAAAGGACTCTTGCCCAATATCACGGATCATGTCCTCTAGTCCATCGTCCATATCTACGTCATCAACTTCCTCTCTATCTGGCACCCTTGGCCTGTCTAACGATTCACCATGACATATCCATATTGTATAACTCTTGCAAATCCCCTCACAAATAATATGATCCCGTATCTCGTCAGCTTCTAGTCGTCTCTCATTCAAACAGTTAACACAAGGACAACAAAACCTTCCGTCACTACTATCAGGAGCATTTGTTTTTGCAAATTGTAGAAAATCTTCCACTCCATTCTCATACTCATCACTTGTCCGTCTAGCATTCATCCAACCGCGATCCATGACTAAAACATTAACTTCATACTTAGTCCAACATCTTCATCAACTACTTCTTATGATAGGGTATGGCCCTATCCCATTCGAGAAGAAACTTTTTCAACATTCGGTTAGCAGTTAGTCCTTAATTCTCATGCTCATACTCGACGAAATTTCGGCAGCATTTCCCTTCGGTCTCCGACGTACACGACTTGAACGCGATGCCATCCACCACGATAAAGTATGCACCCGGAGAACGAAAGGAAATGTACCAATCCGAACTTTCATCAGGTATATAATATGAGAATCAAGAATAACTATTTTAACTGAATGAAGAAAAAGTTTTTTCTCAAACTGTCCAACTTGGACAATTCAAGATCCAATATAATGAGCTGTACCTTAAGCACGTACACGTGCATGTGCTCATTAATATTGCATCTCAAACGGGAAACTAAGGCTTTACTAATTAATTAACACTAAAAAATGAATAAAACCCAACGATGATAAGTGTGCTTTCACATTCCAGAGATGCATTGTTAACAGCAAATTATGCAATACCATGCTATAAGTATATAAAAAAAATGGCTTCCCCCTTTCCTCATGCATGTGTCCAACCAATGAATTGAAAATCAATCACACACACACACCAACATACATCATAGCATCCTTAATTTATGTTAAGAAAATGCATAGTAACATTAGAATCAAAGTATTTATGTAGTCCGAGGATAATTTCTCAAGACACTGCTTAGTATAAGGAGTTTTATTTTAGTATAATTTTTTTGGTGCTCTAGTATAAGGAGTTTTAAATAATCCTAGTAGTATGTTGATCTATTTGATGCCCTTGTTATGATTCATATAATACACTCCATTCTATCCTATTTTAAATAATCTAAATTTTGGATCCTAGTACTATCTCATTTCATTCCACTCCCCCATTTCCTCCAATATATATAAACTTAGCAACTTAGCCTAAATTAGGAATAGGAAGGAAAATGAAAATATTTGAGAGGGAGAGAAGAGGGCCAAACCTGTTTCGTGGGGAATTAGATGATGTGTCTGCTATTGAAATCAAGGTAGTGCCACGAGTTTCCTTATTCAAACTGCAGGTTTCCATGCAATTGGACAGACCATGACAAATGTGTTTAGAACAACAAATCTGATTCGGAAATATAATATCACTGTACAGATTGTTCTTTAAGCACCAAATTAAACACTTTTACTTTTCAATCCCCAAAAAGCTCGTTTCAATCACAGACAGTTAAAGTGGGTAGAGGAAAGGGAAGAATAACCAACCTGCTAGCTTCACAGTGAGAGCTGGGTTTTCGTTTACTCGCTATCTTCAACTCAACTGGAATGCCGCGGTGTAGGGAGTGGCACGACAGTGGTGGTGGCTCGCGGATGGGAGAAAAGCCAAAAGGGGAAGAATCCCACTACGACGATGACAGTGAAAATGGTGGTGGCTCGCGGAAAGTGAGAACAGAGTGAGAAAGAGAGTGAGGGAAAGAGAAAGGGGGAAGAGAACGTTGAAGGAAAGTATATGACGGCGAGGGTTTTGGTCTTGAAAGTGAACAGAAAGGCACGGGTGAGATGGTTTTGGAAGAAGGGAGGGAAGGAATAGAAAAGGATAGAATTTACACATCGGTTAATAATAAAACCGATGTTGTTTCTTTCATTTTCCACATCGGTTTCATAAACCAACCGATGTTAAATATTTACCACATCGGTTTATACATAAAACCGATGTTAATATTTTTATTAGTATTTTGCCTATTTTTTTAATTCTGTTTTCCACATCGGTTTATAAAAAACCAATGTTATAATATAAAGATTTTCACATCGGTTATTAAAGAAACCGATGTGTTAAAATTACGCAATTTTAAAATTTTATTTTTGGTTCAATTTTCAACATCGGGTTAATAAAAACCCGATGTTATAAACATTATCACATCGGTTATCTTAGAACCGATGTTAAAAGTCTTCAATTTAATTTCAAAAATGCCACCGCCTCCTTTTTCACATCAGTTTTCAGTAAACCGATGTTAAAACCCCGATGTAAAAAGCATATTTCGCACTAGTGAGTCTACATTCGTTCTTTGAAGAAGGAGTGACAATTTTTAATGACTTTAGAAAGGTGAGAAACAATTCATATCCATTACCTCTTCTTGAAAAAAGTCACTTCACCTCTACTATATAAAGGGATCTTGTGAAGGGTATAAGCATATCAAGTCCAAGAGAATTGAGCAAGTGTGAGTGATCACTTGTAGTGATAGTGTCTCTTGTGAGTGAATGTTTATCATTTCTTGCAACTCTTGAGTGGGATACTCAGGTTTGTAGGGTGATATATACAACTCAGGGTTGTTTTTCAAGTTAGCTTCTACAAACTTATAATTTTGTTTGAGAGAATGAACATTTTGTTGGAACATCGCTGTTTCAAGTTAACTTCAACTCATGCCTGTCATAAGAGCAAAAAGATCAGTTAGATTTGTTTCCCTCAAGTGAAGAAATTAAAGGGGTTGTTTGGAGCTATGAATCCTCCAAATTAAACCCCCAGGGTACGATGGGTTTAATGTTGGATTGATTAACAAAATGTGGGATACAATGGGGGAGGACTTCCAAAATATGATATTTGATTTTCATTTCATTTTATTTTATTTTTTTGAAAAAAGGAGCTCTCCTTAAGCCAGGAAACACCACTTGGGTGACTTTAATCCCCAAAATAGAAGGAGGTAATGAACTTAAAGATTTTAGGCCCATTAACATGGTAGGGTGCATTTATAAAGTCATTACAAAAAATCTGTCTTTAGTATTAAGAAAGTTATGTCATCCTTAGTAGGTGAAACACAATAAGCCATTATTAAGGATAGACAAATTATGGATGGAGCTTTAATAGCAAATGAGGTGGTTCACTGGGCCAAGGAAAAGAGAAAAAATGGTGTGCTTCTAAAGCTTGACTTCCAAAAGCTGTATGATACGATAAGCTGGGATTTTTTGGATCATATACTTGAAATTATGGGTTTTCGACATAAGTGGAGGATGTGGGTTAATAGTGTTTGTCTACTATGACAATCTCTATTCTGGTTAATGGGTCTCCTATAGCTCCATTCAAAATGGAGAGAGGTTTAAGGCAAGGAGATCCTATTTCTCCCTTCCTGTTCGTGTTAGCTATAGAGGTCTTTAATCAAATGATGAAGGCAACTCAAGATAAAAGCTTTTTTGAGGGTGTGGAGGTGGGTTATGGTTAGGTTTGTATCTCCCATCTCCAATTTGCATATGCACCCTAGTTTTCTGACCTGCAAAAATGAAATTTTTAACCAATTTGAGAAGAATGTTGGATTGTTTCCAATTTCTATCAGGGCTAAAAATTAATTATTCAAAATCTCTACTTATAATGTTGGGAAGAAGTAGAGAGTGGGGTGAGCTAGTGGCTTGTAGGCTTGGATGCCAACTTATTGACCTTCCTATTATGTGTCTAGTTATTGGCCGCTTGGGAGCCAACCCGAGGAATTACTCCACTTGGATGCAAGTCTTAAATAGAATCAAGAATAAACTTGCAACCTGGAAAACTAAGGTTTTATTAAGGCAAGAAGATTAGTGTTAATCAAATCTGTTTTAAACAGTTTGCCACTTTACTTTATGAGTCTCTTTAAAGTTTCAAAGAAAGTGGAAAACCAAGTAATTAAGATGAAAAATGACTTCTTTTGGAAGGGTTACAGAAAACAGAAAAAGGTTGCCTTTGTTTAAATGGGAGATAATCCAAAGACCTTAGAGTCTGGGGGACCCTGTAGATGATGTTATAACAAAAAAAAATAATGCTCTTTTATTCAAGTGGTGGTAGAGATTTTCAAAAAAATCTAATACTTTGTGAAAAAGGACAATATGCTCAATCCATAGATTGGACCCTTCTATTCCTGTTTTATAGCAAAATAAATTAAGAAATAATAGGATTTTATGGTGTTCAATTACAAAAGTTAATAGATGGAGGGATGAATTTAGTAAAGTTATCAAGGAAGGATGGTGGATGAGAGTAGGAAATGGGAGAGAAACAAAATTATGGATGGATAGGTGACTAGGGGAATTTAATCTAAAAGATAAGTTCCCAAGGCTTTTCCTAGTTTCTTTGCAAAAAAATGAGGTGATAGCAAATATGGGTATTTGGGGTGGACTTTCTTGGCAATGAAACCTAACTTGGAGAAGATCTCTTTTTCAATGGGAGGTCCAGCAACTAGAAGAATTAATGGCCATGTTGAAGGATTCAAAGATAGAAAATGAATGTTATAATATACCTTGATGGAAGCATGAGAGAAAAGGGATTTACACAGTCAAGTCTTTTTCAAAGGCTTGCTGGAATCAGTACCAATTTTCAGATCTAGGAAGTAATGGGTGGTTGGGTCCTCCCCCCCCCCCCCCGAGAACTGAGTTAATGGTGTGGTTTGTTCTGCAAAACAGATTGAACACTAGGAGTAGATTGAAAATGCTAAACTTGATCACAATTATTGATGTATCATGTCCATTTTGTGAGAATGAGGAGGAGACAATGTCACACCTTTTCTTTCATTGCGATAAGCCTTGGAAAGTATGGACAGACTGTCTAAGCTGGTGGAACATCCAAATTCCTATTTCTCAAAATATTAAACAATGGTTTGATGTGTGGGTGAGTCTTGTTTGTGGGGATTTTGAAAGGAATATGTGGATTTCTTTATTTTTTTGTGGTGATCTGGTCACTATGGAACCAGAGAAATAGAGTTATCTTTGATAATGAAAAAGTAGATTGGGCTTTTTTTTGTTATCTAGTGAAATTACGGCTCGACTTTTGGATTAAAGTCTGGGACCAGAGTGTTCCTTTTAGCCCGATAGATGTAGTCTTTAATATTAATGGTGTGGGGACAATGGAGAAGTAAAAAGGAAATAAAACAACCTTTAGAATGATGCCTTCCACCACTTGGTAATTTGAAGTGGAATGTTGATGGGTCGGCTTTAGGTAAACCTGGTCTAGCAGGTATTAGTGGAGTACTTAGAGTTAAAGCTACATTTGTTGTCCCTGTTGGAGTTAGAGACTCTAATGGAGCAGAATTTTCAGGCATTGGTTATGCTCTTGACATGTCATTACAACAGGAGTGGATCAATGAAAAGGGAAATATATGAATCTGATTCGTAAAATGCATTATCTTGGGTTAACAAGAATGAGGACTGCCTTAGGACCCTTAGATTTCAATTTGATAAGCTGAAAAATATTCTATTTTTATTGAATAATGTCTCCTTTGTGCATACAAACAGGGAAGCTATTTATGAGATTGCAGATAGCTTAGCTAAGGAAGGTGCAAATACACAAGTTTCATGGTTTTCATGGATATGAATTGCTAAGCAGGTGTTCTCACATCCTGTTAGTGATGGATAGATATGAAATGGGGTTTATGAATCAATTTTTGAACTAATTTTCACATGTGCTTTAACATTGATCATTGAATAGAAAGGGGTAACATGACCCAAGATAGCTACTGTTATTTGGCTTTGTGCTGATTTTGTTAATCCTGTTTGCAGGGGAGTTTATGTGGAATGCTAGTCTCCAGGAGGAAGAAGCATGCAACGGTACGCAAATGCTAATAGAATCTTGGCTTTGTCAAGTCTGGAAGGTCGATGGATGCTTATCCTTATTCATTTCTCGACAAAAGCTCTCTCTAACTATAGATTTGAGGATTATTTTGTTGTTGTCTCTGGTGTTTGGGATTTTTTTCCTAAGTTCAAGGGCATTTTACTATTTTATAGGCAATGTTAAGGCTATTTTATGTATTTGTATAGGTGGCCGACTATCCTCTTTTTGGCATGTTGAGTTTTTGTTTCTCAAGATGGGGATTTGTTGATGTTTTTTTGGAACTTTTGATGTACTTTGTTTCTGTCTAGCTTTTAGCACATAATAGTAGGCCTGGACATTGGTCGGGTTCGGGCGGGTTCGGGCTCAAAAACCCCAATCCGGCCCAAACCGATATGTGCATTATCTGGCCCAATTTCGTCCGCTGAACATGTCGGTTTAGTCGGGTTCGGTTTAGTCGGGTTATGGGTTAATTCGGGTGGGTTAATTCGGTTTGGGCCATAATTGGGCCCAATGACATTTTTAAAAAAAAAAAAACCTTTTCTGGCACTTTTTTTAAGAGACTTTATTTATTTTTTTCATATAATTTAATTGAATGAGCCTAAATAACATGTATATAACAAATGGCCTGGTTAAATTTCAATTGTAATGGCCAATGCATGTTAAAAATTCAATCCATTTCTGAAAGAGAAAGACTACGATAAAATGGGCCATAGTTAAAATTTCAGTTTTAGCCCAATACAATAAATAACATCAAATGGGGTTTTCATACAGTCAAATCATAAAATTACAGAGATAAGTCCTACATATTGATGATAGCCAACTTAAAAATGAAACTAGTGATAGAAAAGCAGAAAAGGAAATTGGCATATCAATCTGATAGTTTTTGTGCCTTTGTGGTTGTGTGTGGTTGTGGGCACTGAAGCTTATGATGAGCCCAATTAGCAATTTTCAGAACTCAATGCTTTTAGTGAGGTTCCTTGGACAGTCTTCAACTTCAAGCCACGAGTAACTCAACAACACACCTGCTCTGTGAGTGAGCAAAACACCTCCCTCCTTGGCCAAAAATCCTCAGGAGCTGCAATCAGAATCAACAGAAAACAAATTTTAGAGTCATTACAGCTATGAAACAATACAAATTAGCAATGACCTACTGCAAACTTGGCCCTATGTCTACTATCTTTACCTCAGGTTTCAATGCTGAATGAGGCTTATAACATTTGAAGTCATTGTAATTTGTAGTGTACTGTATATGCATCAAGTAGACATGTTAAGCAATCATTAAAGAAATGAATAAAATCAGCATTGATGTTCACCTCAAGCTCTAAAGTTTTAACATTAACACTAGTTGGAAGAGAAAATAAGTGCTAATGTAAGCTAAAAACATATAGTAACAGAGCTTTCCTAACCTCAATAGTTTCAGCATCATGTGATCTCTTTTCATGAAGCTCCAAAAGAAGTTTAGCTTTTAGATTTTTCTGAAGTTCCATTAAGTTGTTTTGCTTCCTCCTTTATGATTATATTTGAATCAACACTGCTGCAATCTCTGCCTTAGCATGACCAGTATCATAAGTGAATTGGATTCAAGGTGTTGTTCACATCTAGCTGCTGAAATAAAATAAAACATATATCAATTACATGTGATACATAAATCAATGTTAATGCACAAGACAAACAAAGTCAAACCAAGGAACCTCATTTTGAGACAGAAGGTACAAGGCATAGTAGCAACATCTGGGAAGGTGTCAGTCAGTAAGGAGAGTCTAAAACGGGCTTCAAGGTCCTCATTAATTTTGGATTTCCAATCAGGGTCACAATGCCACAACACTGCAAAGAAGAGTACAGTAAAAAAAAAAATCAGCAACACAAGGCTTTAATGATTAAAATCGGCTGAAATACAACAAAATTCATAACTACCTCAAAAAATTGATATGCCAAATCCAGATTGAGTCATGTCTAACAGATGACTCCCAAAAAGTAAAAAGTGTAACAACTATAAAGATTTCATAACAATACTCAATTAGTACAAAAGTAAATCAGATTTAGCAATATGGATATGAGCAGGTCAGTGGCAAAATAGGGTACAGAACCTGAGAATTCTCTTAATCATAGCCAGTTGGCTGTGATTGAGTTGATGGACCACATCTAGCTGCAAGTCCAGCAACTGTTGCTGATCCACCCACCCCTCCAAAACTAGTTTGTCCTCCTTGAAATTCTATGCAACATTCAATAAAAATTAGGGATTTAATTATACACAAAGATTGAGGATTTCAAATGCTACTAGCTGAAAATAGAAATTAGTTACCTGTTACAATATTTTCAGATATCTCAAACTCCTCATTGAGATTGAGATCCTTGAATTGGCTAAGGGAAGGCCTCAACCAGTTTTGAGCACAAATCAATGCTTCTGCCATGGCTGGGTTTAAGGAGCTTCTAAATGTGTCTAAAACCCTTCCCCCCGTGCTGAAGGCACTTTCTGAAGCCACTGTGGAAACGGGTGTGGCCATGAGATCTCTAACTATGGTAGACAATATGGGGTACCGGGCTGAGTTATTCTTCCACCAACCCAGAATTTCAAATTTGTCACCTTCATCAATACAAGGTTCACTAAGGTACCTCTCTAGTTCATTCTTTTTATCATTTTCATTAATTATAGCACTCGGATACTTGGGGCAGTTTTTCAAGTGAGAAAGTAAATTAGAAGTACCATGTTGCTTTGTGTCAGCCATATATTTTTTACCACAATATTTGCAAGCTGCAGTTGGTTCCTTTGCTTCATTTACACCTAATTTTATGAAGTGGTCCCAGGCAGCGGAGCTTCTCCTAGGACCACTCGCATTAGGTTTCCTCCTCTTTGAATTTTTTGGAAGTGAATCAGTGGGGGCAGGTCCAGCAGCTTCTGTTGCAGCTGCTGCCTGTCCAGTAGGCAGAGATCCACCACCACATCCTACTGTTTGTGCAGAATTGGTGGGGTTTACAGCCACCTGAGTACCAGTTAGTGTAGGCATATGTGGGGTTAACGTAGGAGACAGATCTTGACTAGACTGCTCCATCACTGAGACAATGAAGAAGCCATAGTCAACTACTGCCAACCACATTGTTCTATAAGCACTTATCATAGAATAATAAGCACTCATTGACTGGATCTGTTTTATATAAGTTTCCATCATTATTCTATATGTTTGATTTAAATTTGCCATAATTTTCTTAAAGCTTTTAAGTTTATCAATTGGGAGAATTATCTGATTTCTTTAAATTTCTTTAAAGTTCTGAAACCTAAAAGTTTTCCCAAGTATTAAGCAATAAGAGATGAAAAACGAGCATGCATTTTCATAGAATAATATTCCATAACAGATCAGATAAATCAAGCATGCATGCAAATTAGCAAAAAAAAAAATCAGTTTACATATTCAGGCATACAAGCATGCACATTACATATTCAGGCATACAAGCATGCACATTAAGCATACAAGCCAAGCATAAAAAGCATGCACGTTAAGCATGCAAATCAAAACATGCATACAAGCATACATGTATGCACATTAAGCATACAAGAATGCACAGTAAGCATGCAAAGCAGCTTACATAGTTAGGCACACACACAACAAGAACTAAAGGAACATTGTGATTTAATCATGTCAAATTTGCATGACTACAGTCCCATTTATGGTGATTACTGTTTTTAGTTCAGTCACAATAAATACAAAACAACCATACATTTTAGTAAATTGCAGATTCAAGCATGCAAATTGCAGAATCAAGCATGACTATTAAGCATACAAATGTAACAAATCAATACATTTAAGGAGACAAATCATGAATAAGCAGAGACTATGTTTCCATACAAATCAATACATTTAATAAGGCAAATCAGCACTAAGCAGATAGTTGAAAGCCATACCTTTGCTTGCTAAACTGATTTCCACTGTCTTGCTCCAAGGAAAAAAAAAGCATAGACCACTGCGGAAGGCAAGTGAAATTAAACTACAATAACAATATATTTTTATCAGTCACTACCCACAAAATCTGGACACAACAAACCACCTGATAAGAACATAATTTCTTTTCTTGACATGAACATGCATTTTCAATAGATGCATTACTATAATTTATTTAATCTTTTGGTAGACTACTATAATTTTTCATCATTCAAAGTTGAAACAGTAACATAAAACATCATTAAAAAAACAACAAAATAAAATGATTGTTCATAATGTTAGGGTTTTCAAATTTTAGGGTTTGAATCATATGAACCCAGAACCAAAAATCTAAACCCAAAAGTGACAACAATCAAAGCACAAAGCCACAAATCTGTAAACCCTTACCTCGGTGATGAACGTTTCAGAGACGCTCGCAAAGTGGAAGTCGCTGTCAGTATGGGTAGAACGAAGACGAGCGAGAGAGGCACAGAGTATGCGAGTGCAAGTCCGTGTCTCTGTGAGAGTGGAGAAAGGAGAAAGGAGAAAGGGAGATTCGACTTCGAGAGACGAGAACAGTGGCGTCGGAGCTCGAAAGAGGGACTCAGGGAGAGACGGAGGGAGGCGCGCCGCTAATGCTATGCATTGCTAGGGTTTCCTTTCCTTTTCCTAAAGCACTAAATGAGTAAATGAGTAAAATCAGTAAATGAATGAACTAATGCTAATGGAATTCCGCATCTGAGTATTGTATGAGGCTGACAGACGAAATGGGTTGGGCCGCACCAAAATTCTGGGCTGCAAGCAATGATGGTATACAAAAAATAAGTACAGTTAAAAATATTGGTTCGGTCGGGCCCGGGTACCGATGGGTCTAATTTTTTAAACCCGGGCCCGACTGATGTAAACCGTGTAAGACCGAAAATTCCACCCGTTAAACCCGCTGGACCGAACGAACCCGACCGTTTCTCAATTTTTTGATCGGATTTATCGGTTTCGGGTCGGGCCGGCCCAATCTGTCCATCCCTACATAATAGAGTGAGTGCTCTTCAACCCTTCTTAGAAGGTGAGTTGAGCTCTTCACCGTAATGCTTAAGTTAGACGCATATTGAATAAATTAATCCTTTAATTATCAAAATAAAATGTATGGATACTGACTTAGTTTACGACTAGCTATTGGTCCATGTGGCTGCATAGAAATGAGTCTCGCAGCAATTAATAGGTAGATTTTCTAAGGACAATAAATTTAATTAAAATGCAATCATGGTCTTAGAAGTTTTTTTTTTTTTTTTGATGAAATCATGGTCTTAGATTTTAACTAGAGTTCACTATGAAATTAATTTCTCTTTTATTAATTGAATAGTGTATTAATCCTATGAATCATATTTGCTACAAAAACTATTTTTTATGGCTTTATCTTCTTTCGTATAAAAGTTGAAGTATTTTTTTGGGTTTATTTCTTTGGCTTTTCACGGGGAAAAAATTTAAATTTATTTGATATTTCATAAATTAAACGATGCTATATTCACGAAAGATAAAATCCAAAATCATATGCCTACCCAAGAGCGCTTGGATGTGATGGCACGGATCTCTTCCAACTTAACCAGTAACTTCGAGTTCGAATCATGTCCTGATAATACAGTAGCCTAAACTCTTGAGTGAGAGTTTTGTCGTCCTTGTGGTCCTACCGGCTCGAGGGATTAGTCTCCTTATCTACACGCGGAGGATACACTGAGAAACCAGAAAAAATAATAATTCAAAATTAGATGCCCATTGGCTCGTAAGTCGTAACTAACAGATTTGTGGGTTAGTAAAACACAAAAAGAAAAACCATGCAATTTGCTACCAATTCGTACTGTTACCAATGACATGAGACTTAAAAGAGAAAATTACCTCATGGTCAATGGTTGAATTCAATGTGGTTAGCTAGGTTTTAAATTGCAGCCGCGGTTACGGTTAATTGCATTGCAGATATTACGGGAAAATATAGTTGATGGGGTTGTAATTACAATCGCGATAGAGTTTCGGTCACTGCCAAAACCAATATGTCGCGGTCCAGATTTCGGTTATCCATATTCGAACCCAAATTGGTTTGGTTTGCATGTATCGTTTACGAATTTAAATTCGTATCATTTGGCATTATTCTAAATTAAATAATCCAATTGCAGCCATATATAAGATCAATTCAATCCTTCTACTTTCATACATTCATACATTACATATCTGATGCAACCAGTTTGCATATTCCCAAAGTCATTTGCCAGTTGTCAACGTTTGATAAACTTGCTCACCTCAGATTTACACACGCGTCCTAGTTTAACCCTTCAATGACTCAATCGGTGTTGATAAGGATCATTGACTCCCACTAATCCTTGCAATCAGCCAAACATTCTTCATCATCTATACAAGAGACAAATCGTAATTCAAGGAAACGAATTAAATGAGACCAATGTCATTTACTTAGGCTCTTCTTTTGCTTCTTTCTTTCTCTTCTTCCATGATCACTATAAATAGTTGTCGTGAAACACAGTCTTCATACTTCACAACAACTCTTATCCTCAATAGCAAAGATGAATACCAAACCAACTTTCTTTTTGTGCTTCCTCTTCGCTCTGCTTTTCATCTCGGCTTTGGCAACTGAGCCATCCAAAGATGGTAATAACTTGCTACATATGTTGCATGCATTGAATATATAATTCATATAGTTAAGCATAGTGCTCATTATTAAAAAAAAAAAAAACTCATAAAAAAATATAGTTAATCATGTACAGTTTATATTACAATCACTCAAATTATCATTTAAGGTTATGCTAGATTGTGAGCATCATTATAGAAAAAATCCTTCTCTTTCACATATCCTAATAATCCTTGACCCACCAATCTTGTGTTTCTTTTCGTTTATTCCTAATCCCTCTTCAGTTAAAAAGATCACATATTTTGAATTATTCCTTACTATAGTCACTGTTGTAATATATATGGTTCATATAGTTACAATGCACGTTTGCTTTCTTTCTTTTATTTTTGGTCATCTCTAATGATTTTTTTTTATATATAATATATAATTATTTGAGATTTGTCGACAATCGAACTTGTATATAAGTCTACTATTAAATTTTGATTTGATCATAGAGATTTCACTTTTATTTATTGCAAATGTATCCAAACTTTAGGATTCTCCTAAAATCTTAAGAATAATCCCATGCTTGCATTAAAGGTTGAGCTGAGAAAGTAAAATCCAAATATCAAATTTAAGCAATTCAAATTACTTTCAAATGTCATCATGATATGTAAAAAGTCTTATCCACCAAACCACAAGATGTTTTCCACATTTTATTGCCAATGATATGTAAAAGCGTGGTGTAACACTATTTCTATATATAGGTAAATTTTTTATATTCCACTATTTTTGTGTTTAATTTGGTGCAGTGCACTACTTTTTATATGCAAACATATTATATAATACATGACACCATTTCCACAATATTTTCTTTCGAGGGTAACGATGAATAATGGTGTTACTTATCTGCCTAGTATTTATGCAACTTAAAAAGAAAATGATACCATATATATTCAAGTGCTTGTCTATATGTGCAGCCACAGAAGAACAAAAAATAGACCCGGAATTATATAGCTGGAGAGGAGGGCATGGAGGTGGCTGGGGTGGAGGCGGCCACGGAGGCGGCTGGGGCGGAGGAGGACACGGAGGACACGGAGGTGGCTGGAGCGGAGGGCATGGAGGTGGCTGGCATGGAGGAGGAGGAGGACACGGTGGCTGGCATGGAGGAGGAGGGCACGGCGGTGGACGGCCCTGAAGTCAAACCACATAGAGTGGACAAATGTGTGTATCAATGTAATAACGTATGTAAGAAATAAAGCATGAACTCTGTAATACCTTGCCATGTCTGCCTTATATATAGTTAGGTTGAAGAGTGTTATCAGAGTTACATGAATAATAAGTACCGCAGGTTTCAAATTTCCTACACTTTTGCTATATTTCATTTCAATTATTTTTTCTATAAGCAAATAATAGTATTAATTAAATGAATAAGAGGTATCCCGAACTCATATATAAACAATACAATGGAACAAAAAAACTCGTCTATCCAAGGAAAGCAATTAAGATATCAAAGCTGCACCTGCCTAAAATCATATCAGCAATAACACTAACTAACTAAAATAAAGAGGACTAGAACTTATTAATAATTATTTCGAGTCATAACTTATTCGTTTCAATTATTAGTTATTAATTGACTAAAGCAGCTGTTAATTGCCTATGAAGGTTGGTCTAGTTCATATGGATACGACTTATATCCCACAAGGACGTTAGTTCAAATTCTGTTATCGATGTTAGAACCTCATTGGTGGGTAATCTGTAAATACGTATGTAAGTGCTCTTTGAGCCGTGAGGCATGTCCTGACCTTGGTGAACCCCCGAACCCTGCTCACCTAAACTTATTTCTGTAAAAAAAAAAAAAAAAAAATCAACGATTAATCTTTTGCCGGAAGGTGCGGCTCAAAAACTAAAAAAAAATAAAAAATCTTGAAAACCCAGTTTGTTCTAGAGCAATGCTTTTTCTTTTTAATAAACAAAACTACAATTTATATGGATAGGGAGTACAAGGGTACTCCATAACCCTTTTACACAAAAACAGTGCTTCCCTGACAACATTAACACAAGGACCTCATGCAAAGGGACAATAACACCAATCTAAAAATATTAAATTAGAATCCCCAAGTTTTGCAACTAATCCAAGTCAAGGACTAATCTTAATAATATCTATAACAACAATGAAATCACAAATACAATTATTGAAGATACTGTTGTTGCACATTAACCACAAAGAACACATTATTGAGTGCCATATCAACTACCATAAACTCTTTAATTATTTTCCCCTAATCAAACCTCGGTGTGATATAAATAATGTTTGGATGCAACAGAAGTCAAAACCATAGAAGAATTAGTTCAAGAATAGATAGCATTCCAAATCAGATAAAAAATTCATTGTTTAAAAATCGGTATGGTCAAATGGTTGGACTGTCGACCAGATATTTCCCTGGTATCCTGGTCGAACTAGAGAAGTTTGACCGTATACAAAAACTGGTTAAACCGGTCGGTTCATTATTTCACTTGTTTGTGGTTTAAAAAAAAAACAATGTCACTTTTGGTCCGGTTTGTTTGGGAGATGGAGGCTTCAGTCTAGACCTTCATCTGGGTTCAGCACTTACATGTTGTAGTTATTGTAGTTCAATGTTGAAGTTATAACAACTGGTTATTAAATATGCAATCGAACAATTGGGACTTGGTTTAGAAAGTTTGAACTTGGATTAAAGTTTGACTTGTTGATTAATCTCTTTATTATTGTTCATTTGTAATCACACACGCACACACCGGTTCGACCACCGATTAAACCTTGAACCCGCTCTCTGATAAACTGTCATTTTGTATACTTTATCGTTGGGAAATTAGGTGTGATTTGTTATTTATTTGCATATTATTGTGAATACTCACCCTATTTCCCATGATTATTGTAGAATTTGTCATCATAGCAGTGGAGCATTTAACTTGGAGAAAAAACAACAAATCCGGAAGGTTTTTGGATAAAAAGGCTGAGTTTTGAAGATTTCAAAGGAGCACGGCCGTGCTCAATATTAAGCATGACCGTGCTCATTAGAAGAGCCCGTGCTGATCAGCACGCCCTTGCTTGGTTACTGGAGTTGACGTCGTTTACTAAGCACGCCCGTGCTCATCATTGAGCACGACCGTGCTCGTCAGCAAGGCCATGCTGGCTTTCTCAGTTTTAGCACGGTAAGACGCCATTTTAGTTGAGCACAACCATGCTCAACATTAAGCACGACCGTGCTCGAGTCCCAGAGGCCCAATTGCTTAGGTTTTTACGCTGCCAATAAAGGGAGTGATTGGGGTCATTCTAGGGGAGCTTTTGACAGCAGCCATTTTGCATCGTTGAGAGCTGATCGCAGAGGAAGATCGAGTCTTGGAGTCAAGGACCGTCTCCCAATTGATTTGAAGACTGCTTCGCGTCAAAAGGGTGTTCGGGTTTTAGCTTTCTTTTTCTCTTTTATGGATTGTTACATGTCTTTAATTTGTATAATGAGTTTTGTTATTATGAGTAGCTAAACTATGGTGGATCTTATGTTTTGATACCTTTGATGTTTTCCTAATTTTAATATGATTCAGTGTTTCTGTTAATTGATTGGTTTAATCCTTGTGTTTGAATTTCTATGAGGTTTGATCATCCTTTAATAAGTTGATTAATTGACTGGCGACCGTACCACAATTAGTTAACGGGAACTCTAGGATTAACCGGATTTGGGGTTGCGTGGACCAAACAAATCCCTTATTTTCAATCAGTTATTGAATTAACAAAACTGGCCAATTCTTTATGCTTCTTTTAACTGCTTACCTTGCATGACCATTGGGGGTAACTGATTAGGAGAAAGAATATTAATATTGCATGACCATTGGGTATTAATAGCTTTAGAGTGAGTGATTGACAATCAATAAGAAATACATATCATTGAGAATTCGGTAATATCATAGATAGTGACATAAGTGAAACCAGGCACCCTAGGCTTTTCATAATTAAACCTTTGCTTGCAATTCTTTGCTTTTCTTGGCTTTCACAATCTTGTTATTTTCTATTTCTTTGTTTTCAACCAATTCGATTGTCTAAATAACATAAGGAAGTAATTAATCTGGTACTTGTCAACAATCTTTGTGGGTTCGATACTTGGAGTCCCAAATACTCCTATATTACTTTTGTGATAGGGTGCATTTGCCCTTAAGTGTAGTTTTAGCGCAACAAGTTTTTGGCACCGTTGCCAGGGATTGTTTTTGACAATATTAGGGAGATTAAATCCTAGTTACTTTAGACGCCATTTTATTTATTATTATTATTATTATTATTATTATTATTATTATTATTATTATTATTATTATTATTATTATTATTATTATTATTATTATTATTATTTTTACTTCCTTGTATGCTAACGCGTTCTCAATCTCCTAACTTGCAGTATAATACTGAGATAGAAAGAACTGCGCACAGAAATAGAAAGCAAGCTAGAGAAAGGAGAACCATGGCTCAAGAGGATGACAGGACGATGTTGGACTTTGCTCGTCCTTTAACCACCAATGCTACAGGGAGTATTACTAGGCCTACCATTGAGGCCAACAACTTTGAGATCAAACCAGCTTTGATCTCTATGTTGCAAAATGCAATTCAGTTTAATGGGAGTCCAAGTGAAGACCCCCATGATCATCTTGCTGATTTTCTTGAGATTTGTGACACCATCAAACATAATGGTGTCTCAAATGGTGCTTTTAAGCTTCGACTGTTTCCCTTTTCTTTAAGGGATAGGGCCAAACTTTGGCTTAAGTCCTTGCCGTCTGGTTCCATAACCACTTGGGACCAACTCTCTTCTAAATTTATGGATAAATATTTTCGACCTGCTAAATCTGCTAAACTGCGTAATGACATAACTTCTTTTGTGCAGGTTGAACTGGAATCTCTTTATGAGGCATGGGAGCGATTTCAAGAACTGTTGAAGAAATGCCCCCATCATGGTTTTCCTGTCTGGCAGTTAGTACTCCAAGCATTCTCCAATGGGCTATCTTCATCAAATAAGAGCATGATAGATGCAACAGCTGGAGGTAGTATATGGAATAAGAGGCCACAAGTGGCTTATGAGTTGATAGAACAAATGGCTTCTAGTTACCAATGGACATCCAGTGATAGGCATGTGAACAAGAGGCAACCTGCACTTATACAACCTGGGGCCTACAAAGTGGATGCTAACACCGCATTGGAAAACAAATTGGAGGCTCTTTCAAAGAAGATGGAAGCAATGATGCAGACACAAACTCAGTTGATAACTCAGACTGCTCCACCTCCTGTTCTTTGTGATCTTTGTGGTATAGAGGGACATGAGAGTACAGAATGTCAAGCAGGCAACCCTTTTGTGCCAGATGAGGAAACAAATTATGTGGGTAATCCTAATCGGGGTAACAATGATCCTTATTCAAATTACTACAATCCCGGTTATAAGCAACACCCAAATCTCTCATATGGAAGTCAGAACCAGAATATTCTCTACAGCCACCTCATTTGGAAAATCAAGGCCCGAGACAAGAGGAACGCAGGCCAAATCTTTATGATACAATGATGAAACACATATAGAGGAGTGATGAGAGGTTTAAGAATTTAGAGAATCAGGTGTCTACTTTGGTAACGTTGATGACACAAAGAGAAAAAGGGACACTGCCTAGTCAACCAGAAAAGAATCCAAAGGAGCGTGCTAAGGTGATTACCCTTAGAAGTGGGAAAAAGATAGAGGTTCCTCATGAAGAAGAGGATAATTCAAAAACCAAGGAGGTTTCTACTGAAGGGAACCCAAAGGATGAGGTAAGTGAGAAAGATCTAGTGAAGGAAGTTCTTGTGTCATCTCCCAAGTCAACCATTCCTTTTCCTCAAAGGTTTAGCCAACAAGACCCCCAGTTCACTAGGTTCTTAGATATGTTGAAGCAACTCCATGTAAATATCCCATTCGTGGAGCCCATTTCTCAAATGCCCAAATATGCAAAATTCCTTAAGGAGATTTTGAGCAATAAAAAGAAATTGGGAGAGTTTGCTATAGTGCGGCTTAATGAGGAATGCTCTGCTATCCTCCTCAAGAAATTGCCACCTAAACTTAAAGATCCAGGGAGTTTTAGTATTCCTTGTTCTATTGGTAATTCTTATTTTGAAAAAGCTTTATGTGATTTAGGTGCCAGTATTAACTTAATGCCTTTGTCGATTTTCCATAGGTTAGGTATGCAAGAGCCAAAGCCCACTACTGTTTCATTGCAGCTAGCAGATAGATCTATTACCTAGAGGTATTGTGGAGGATGTTCTTGTCAAGGTTGACAAGTTTATCTTCCCGGCTGATTTCATAGTGCTTGACATGGAGGAAGATGAAGAGGTTCCCATAATTTTGGGAAGGCCATTTTTGGCCACTGGTAGGACCACCATTGATGTGCACCAAAGGAAGCTTACTTTAAGGCTTAACGATGAGGAAGTGGTTTTTAAAGTTTTTAATTCTTTGAAATTTCCTTCCTCTTTTAATTCATGTAATTTTATAAATGCCTTGGATAGTACATCTGCACTAATATCTTCTCATTCTTAGCAACAATTAATTGAGGACACCCTTGAGAAAATTTTATTTTTCGAAAAGGATGAACTAGTGGATTCTGAGGAGTTGATAGATGAGATAATGGCATTGGAGGCAGGGATTGTTGCCCAAGAAAGATGGAGAGGGCCTAGGCAATTTGAAGTTCTTGAGGGACGTGATTCACAAAAGCCAAAATCATCAATTGAAGAACCTCCAGAACTTGATCTTAAACCTCTTCCTTCTAATCTTAAATAAGCCTTTTTATCTCCTCCTTCTTCACTGCCAGTAATAATTTCTTCTTCTTTGACAAGTTCTATGGAGGAGAAACTCTTGTGAGTTCTGAGAGATAATAAGGAGGCCTTTGGGTGGACCATTCATGATATTAAGGGCATTAGCCCCTCAATTTGCACCCATAGGATACATATGGAGGTAGAACATGAAACACCCCGATGTCTCATTAAAGAAAAACCTAAATTAACAAAAACTTAATCGTAATATTAACATTAGACATATACATAGAAAATCATAAATGTTAAAAACTTAAAAGTAAAGAACAAAAATAAAACATCACACCACACATATATATAAATACAAACATATTGTGCTAACAAATTAAAGAGGGTACCCCATCAGCAGGGTCCCAAAATATACACACTAGCATAAGCTGACAAAAGCAACGGAAGATACAACTTCTCAAAAAGACGCACTAACCATAGACTCTAAACTATGCCGCTAGGATCCACCGCTCGTTAGCCAACATCTAGATCATAAGAAGTCCTTCAACGCTCCTCAATAGCTGGCTCCTCCGCAGAGTCTTCTCATAACGATCACATAAATAAACATACACAATATAGAGAAAATAGGGGATAAGAAACGTGTTGTCATCATAAGCGGAAGAGGTTACATAACATATCAACAATAGTAGCACACATACATGCATCACCAAATAAACACATATAGATATAACACTCGTCCTCGAAATAGATAATATTCCTCTACCTTTCGCACTCATGCAACTAATCATGTATGCTAACGTGGCCACCACCTAATCCTGTCACACATCCCTCGTCTGATTAGGGATATTAGTCAGTCGTCCAAGCGGTGCATATCCAAAGATTTTTGTGAGCCCCTATTCCCTCATCTCTAGTAGGGAATAGTGCATAAGCACGGTGTGCCACTATTCCCCCATTGGGAATAGTGCTATAAGCACATAATGGTGTGCCCCTATTCTCCATAGACCACAGCACGTCCAAAAGACCTCAGCGCGTCCTATGGAGAAATAGTGCATAATCACTCAGAGCAGCTCGTCAAGGACTACATGAGTATCACAGTAGTCTCCTCCATTTCCATTAGAGAACTGACCCATGATATCCGGTATCCGTAATCAGATACACTGACCTCGTGTGTTCCACTCACACGGCTGTGAATAACACCACACATCTATATGTGTCTCACCAACTCATATCGATTTATAGCCTAGTGCCTCAACCTTTCATCATCGTCTCATATAATATCTCAAGTCACATCAATATAAAATAATATCTTATTAGGCTAGGCACTACTAAATCAAATATCACACTCTCCCCAACATGCCTATCTTTACAATATCATATCTCAATATCTAGGAACCAACTAAGTAAGTCATAGCAGATTATCACTCAATTCATATTATCAACCATAATCCAAATAAAATATTAATAAAATAATAAAAATAAAGTCATAATAATAATAAAATAATAATAACATATTCAAACAAACATAATAAACTACAATTAACATGTTAATCAAATTAGCACACAGCAAGCAGCTCAACTATGATAAAATCAGACAACCTCAGATACCATAAAATTAACCTAACGGCGATAAATATACAATCTCCATATCATCATTGGTACCACTAAATAGTCGCCAACGTGATATTGACATTGTCAATTATTCGTCCACTAGTAGGGTTTAGGTCGCCCTACACCATTATTGAAAAATATGTTACTTAGCCAATTCCGACGATAGGAAGCTTCTTTCCCCCACCTGAGATGTCGTAGGCTAGCTTTAGAGCAACGAAACGAGCCTGCTCTCAACTCCTCAAATCTGCCTTGTGAGGTTCTCCTACCTCCAGGGCTCCAAAAATTCACCTGAACACATATTCATGAAGTACACGTTACGTGTAGCTCAAATCTGAAGACGGAATAAAAAACCGATAAACGGATTGAGAGATAACTTCAATACTATCACGGACAGCATTTCGGCATGAAAACATAGACTTACCTTAGCCTAACCAAGAAAAGAAAGGTAAGACGATGAAGTAAAAGTCGCGAGGATCACAACAGTATAATCAGTTTTCCAATAGGACGAACGGATTGATTGGAATCAGCTCTAGAAATTTTCTCTATCTTTCTTTCTCTCCTCTCCCTCTCTCTCTCTCTCTCTGTTTTTGCCATTTTCTGGCTGCTTCCACAAATTTTTTTAATTTAAACTCCTTTTTTTTTCCTGGCGCCCAGCGCCCGGGATCTAGCGCTCAGTGCTGGTGAGGCACACCACCTCCCTCGCCCAATCGCAACGCGACACGTGGCACAAGGCCAGCGCTCAGCGCTCCATATGCTGCGCTCAGCGATGGTTGCTGTCCAGCACTACTAGTTCATACGTCTTATCACGTTATGAGCTCATTTGAAGTCTGATTGACCTAAAATTTGAAACATAGACTCTCCTATACCTAAGGATTAAGTCTAAGCCTTCAAAAATACCTAATCTCTTCCACAATCTAAGCCTTCAAAAATACCTAATATCTTCCACAAAAATAATTTCCTATTGTGCATTCTTAAGCATTCTAAACTGTATAACGGAAATTCTAGAACACGTTCTCATTCAAATCAACGCTAGTTAATTTCGTACTTTCCATGCAAGGTTCCCAACACCTAAACATGCATATTAGACCTTAAATCAAAATCTTAAATTTAGTTATCCAACATATAAATAATGCCTTAAAAGTTAAAACACAGATGTTACAGAACATAGACCCAAGGTGCAACCTCAAAGAAGGCTCAACCCAAATTTAAAGGAAGTGGTGAAAAAGGAGGTAATTAAATTGTTTGATACGGGTATTATTTATCCTATTTCTGATAGTCCTTGGGTGAGTCCTGTGCAGCTTGTCCCTAAAAAGGGAGGAACTACTGTCATGGAGAATGACAAGAAGGAATTGATAGCTATTAGGGAGGTAAGGTAACAAGGTGGCGTATGTGTATAGATTATAGGAAATTAAATGAGGCCACTAGGAAAGACCACTTCCCCTTCCTTTTATTGACCAAATGCTTGAGAAATTATTTGGTCGTGAATTTTATTGTTGCTTGGATGGGTACTCCGGATATATGCAAATACCTGTGGCTTTTGAAGATCAAGAGAAAACCACTTTTACTTGCCCATATGGTACTTTTGCATACAGACGGATGCCTTTTGGTTTGTGTAATGCACCTGCCACTTTTCAAAGATGCATGATGGCTATATTTTCTGATATCTTAGAGGATTGCATTGAAATATTCATGGATGATTTTTCTGTTTATGGGTCCTCATTTGATAATTGTTTGCATAATTTGGGGGTGGTTTTGAAAAGGTGTAAAAACACTAATCTGGTTCTTAATTGGGAAAATGCCAATTCATGGTAACTGATTGCATTATTTTAGGGCATAAGGTTTCTCATAAGGGTATTGAGGTTGGCCCTGCAAAGGTTGAGGTAATTGCCAAATTGCCTCCTCCTAACTCTATTAAGGCCATTAGAAGTTTTTTGGGACATGCTGGTTTTTATAGGAGGTTTATAAATGATTTTTCAAAAATTGCAAAACCTTTTTCTAATTTTTTACTGAAAGATGCCCCATCTGAATTTTCTGATGCTTGTTTGGAAGCCTTTAAAATTTTGAAGGCTAAATTGATTGATGCACCTGTTGTTGTTGCTCCTGATTGGTCTTTGCCATTTGAACTTATGTGTGATGCTAGTGATATGGCAGTAGGTACTGTTTTAGGCCAACGTAAGGATAAAAATTTTCAAACCATTTACTATGCTAGTAGGACTCTTGATGAAGCACAAAAGAATTATACCACTACAGAAAAAGAGTTGCTAGCAGTAGTATTTGCTTTTGATAAATTTCATCCTTATTTGTTTATGTCTAAGGTTGTTGTTTATACTGACCATTCTACTATTAGACATTTGCTTGCCAAACAGGATGCCAAACCAAGATTGATTAGATGGGTGCTGTTGCTACAAGAGTTTGATGTGGAAATTAGAGACAAACGGGGTGTGGAAAATTCAGTGGCAGACCATCTCTCAAGGGTGGATGCTTCTGTCAGGCCACAAGTTGAAGAGGCCATAAAGGAGACCTTTCCTGATGAGCAATTATTCTCAGTTTCCAAACTTCCCTGGTATGTAGATTTTGTCAACTACAAGGCAGGTAATAAACTTCCCCCTAACCTGTCATATGCTCAGCGTAAGAAATTTCTTTCTGATGTTAAGTATTATTATTGGGAAGAACCTTATCTGTTTAAGGTATGTAGTGATAAAATTATTAGGAGATGCATTCCTGAGCTTGAGACACATGCTATTTTAGAGCACTGCCATTCTAGGGAAGCTGGCGGCCATTTTGGCCCAACTAGGGCAGCTCAAAAAGTTCTTCAATGTGGTTTTTATTGGCACACTCTTTTTAAGGATGCATACAATTTTGTGAAATCTTGTGATAGGTGTCAGAGGAGTGGGAATATTTCTAGAAAACAAGATATGCCTCTAAATAATATTTTGGTTTGTGAATTATTTGATATTTGGGGCATTGATTTCATGAGACCTTTCCCCAAATCTTTTTCAAATGAGTATATTCTGGCTGTTGTGGATTATGTCTCAAAGTGGGTGGAAGCAGTGGCTTTACCCACTAATGATGATAAAGGAGTTGTAAAGTTTTTAAAGAAAAATATTTTTACAAGATTTGCTACTCCTAGAGCAATCATTAGTGATGGTGGCACCCATTTTTGTAATAAACAATTTGATAATCTTTTGACAAAATATGGTGTCACTCATAAGGTAGCCACCCCTTACCACCCACAAACTAGTGGGCAAGTTGAGGTTTCCAATAGGGAGTTAAAGAAAATTTTGGAAAGAACAGTTAACTGTTCTAGGAAAGATTGGTCTTTGAAACTTGATGATGCATTATGGGCATATGAAACTGCATTTAAAACTCCCATTGGCATGTCTCCCTATAGATTGATTTTCGGAAAAGCATGTCACTTACTTGTTGAGTTAGAGCATAAGGCTTACTGGGCCTTGAAATTTTTGAATTTTGATATGCATCTTGCAGGGGAAAAGCGCTTATTGCAGCTTAATGAGATGGATGAGTTCCGTCTTGAGGCATATGAAAATGCCAAACTATACAAGGAGCACACTAAAAAGTGGCATGACAAGCACATTCAAAAGCGTGAGTTTCATGTTGGTAGTAAAGTTCTAATTTTTAACTCACGACTTCGTTTGTTTCCAGGAAAACTGAAATCTAGGTGGATTGGCCCTTATGAAGTTACCAAAGCCTTCCCATATGGCGCCCTTGAGGTAACTAGAGATGGGAAAGAAACCTTTAAGGTTAATAGGCAGAGAGTGAAGCATTACGAGGATGGCGTGGTACCTGAGCGCTATACAGTGAACTTGGAATAACACCCCTCTCGGGAACAACCGTCAGGCTCGTGACGTTAAACAAGCGCTTCGCAGGAGGCAACCTGTGTTTCTTCCTATATCCTTTTATTAACTGTTTATTTGGTAGCTGAAACTTCCTCATTTCTTTTTCCTTAATTTAATTTTTAGGAATTGAATTTAAGTGTAGGGAGATGAGAAAGTTTCTAAAAAAAAAAAATTAAAAATGAAATGAAAAATACGGCTGGGGCAAATACTCTTGTTGGTGCTTACTTCTCGTAAGCGTTGAATTGAGCACTACCGTGCCTAATATTGAGCACGACCGTGCTCATGTGCGGATTTGAATAAGTTAAAACGGGGTTGAGCATGACTGTTGATGAGTGTGATTTCACCTCATATTTCCTTGACATTTTGCATGCATTTTCATATAGGTTAGGCATATTTAATTTAATTTTTGTTAGTTTTTGCTTTGGAACGGGTAAGGTGGTTTTGTGGTGTGTTTGTGCAGGAATTAAAGAATTAAATGTTAAAATCAGTCATATTGGAGCTTGCATAATCAAAAGGAGCTTGAAGAAGAAAAGAAAAATGAGCCAAACAGAAGCCATCACGGCCAGGCCGTGATAGGCATCACGGCCAGGCCGTGATAGGCATCACGGCCGTGATCAAGTGAAGCTGAAAAGAAGAAAGAGTGCTGAAAACAGAGAGCGTCACGGCTAGGCCGTGATGGCCATCACGGCCGTGACATGGAAGCTGAACCAGACCCTCGCAGGCAGAAATGATCACGGCCAGGCCGTGATGTCCATCACGGCCGTAACAGACTCAGAGTGAAGCCATCCCACAAATCAGAAGAGATCACGCCCAGGCCGTGATGTCCATCACGGCCGTGACGCGCAATATCTGGAATTTTAATTGAAGATTTGATTTGATTTTGTAACAGATTTGGATCCAAATTGCCCTACATTATAAATAGGACTCTAAGGCTCGAAAATAAGGACCTCTTGACTGCTACCTTAGGCTTAATTTTAGGATTTCTCTTCTTCTCAATTTCTTCTCTTCTCTTAGGATTTTCATGTTTTTGTTATTCAACGTTGCTATGAACATGGCAATGTGTGAGTAGTCGTTTTATTTCTAGGAATTGGGGCTATGCCCAAGACTCGTTTTATGTGATGAATTGACGTTTTACTTCTTGTTAATTTCAATTTGCTTTCGATTTGATTCCTATTGCATGAATTACTTGTAAATTTGGTGCGCACTTATTTGCATGTCATAGATACTCTAAGGATGAACCTAGCGGTGAACTTAGGTATTGGATCTATAGGGATTGAACTTAGGACTTAAATCACGAGAGTTAGAAGCGGTCCTTCGAGGGTTCATTGAATTGTCACGAATCTTAATGGGTTCAATTTAAATACAATTACCACGAGAGTAGGGGTTGGTTTAATTGGGCACGGTTCTTGTATCTCGAGAGGGAACATTAACTTTATTAGGATAAATTCACCTTCAAAGCAATTTTGATAGTTAACAAGAGGGGTAGTCAATTTAGTAGCATAAGCAGTCTTGTTGGTAACCCAATTCCTGGAAATATCTTTTAATTTGAAAAACACCAGATTAGATTTGATTGCGATTTTTAACTGATTTCGTTTTCGATATTTGATTTGTTAGTTAATCTTTATTTTAAAAACCAAATCTTTTCCAAATCTTTTTTATATATAGTTTAGTTAAATTGATTTAATAATTGATTGTTATTTAAGATCACGGTCTCTGTGGGTTCGATCTTTTTATTACTTGACGACGAAGCCGTACACTTGCGGATTCACGCTATCAACTGTGCTCCTTTTCTGATTTAAATTTGAATTTTAAAATCTGATTTGAATTTGAAATTGGTTTTGAATTTTTAAATGGGGCTGAGCATGGCTGTGCTTAACATTGAGCACGACCGTGCTCCTTTACTGATTTGAAATATAAATAAAGGAGGACAGGTAGAGCGCGGATTAGGATTAATCGCGCTCTCACCTTCTCCTTCTTACTTTTTGCTCTGGCAGCCCCTTTGCCCTTTCCCTAAAGTGTTTTCGCTCCAATTATCAAAAGGTATGTTCTTCATGTTTTCCATCCTTTCTGTATGTTACAGTGAGTGAATGCATGATGTGGTCCCTTCTTGTTTCGCTTTTCTTTCCTTTATTTTCGTTTTCTTTTATTATTAAATTACCAATATTGACCAAGATTTTATTTGTGAAAACAAATGTCATTCTCAATCTCCCCAGATCATCCAAAGTTTCAACACATCAAAAATTCAATCAGGGACAGACTGTACCCATTCCCGGAAGTTGAAGTTTTGACTAAAGAAAAAAAGGGAGAAGATTGCTACCAATTCTTACCCCGAATACACTCCATCTCGCTTGAATTTCTATCAGGACGAAAACGAGTATGCCGGGGTTGAGACCCTTAGAGATATTGAGCGGAGGGCAGAAGAACGCCCACGTGGGTACAGTGCTGGGCGTAAGTGCTATCATGACATGGTTGACAGGAAAATCAGGAGACCAGACCAGATCCCATTCCCAGAGATAGAGCGCTATACTGAAGAGGAGAGAGACAGATGGTGTGAGCTTTACTTGGAAGAAGCTGAAACAGCAAATGATTATGCATATCTGAAGATTGAAGAGGCTAGGCTTGCTAAGCTAGCATTGGAAGGAAACCGGGAAGGAGAACCGAAGGCGGAGGAGAAAGAGAAGGAGCCCTCTCGGACTCCTTGAGATAACAATTTCTAAACCCTTCTCTTTGTTTTTCTTTTTCCAAAATTTGCAAATACTTTTTGGTCATAAAAAAAATTATATATATAATAAAAATTAAATAGTGTCAATAAGTCTAATTAGGAATATGCTTCTGCTGTTAACAAATATATAAAATAAAAAATAAAAAAAATTAATTAATTAATTAATTAAAATTTAATAATCTGAAAAGGAAAAAAAAAAGTATTAAGCACGGCCGTGCTACTTGATGAGCACGACCATGCTCAACTGCGATTTAAAAAAAAAAAAAAAAGTGGGGCAGAGCATGGGCTAGGGTTCATTTGTTGAACCCGTGCTCACCTCTGCCCCTCTCCCAAAACCCTAGCACCCCCCCAACCACAGTGCCCCCTTTTCTCCAACTTTTGCTCATCACTTCACTTAATCCAGGTAATTTTTCATGTGCCTCTGTCTATTATTGTTCCTTACTCGGTTTAAGTGGGTATGTGGATATGATTGGGTCTTTCTTTCTTTGCTGTATGAATACCATGAGAATATGCATAATGTTCATAATAATCGCCTTTGCTTGTGGTTTCTGTATGCATATGCCCTGTTTGGGTATTTTTGTGTGCGTTTTGGGTTTCTGTCACTCACTGTTTCTGCATCTGGACATTAAGCACGACCGTGCTCATCATTAAGCAAGACCGTACTGTTCATTTTCTGCATTTTTCTGGGTTTTTGCTTTGAGCACGGTCGTTCTCATCATTAAGCATGACCGTGCTCCCTGTTAGCAAGGTCGTGTATATATATATATATATATATATATATATATATATATATATATATATATATATATATTATCATAAAACAGAGAGTGCATGCATCAATTATACTGCCTATTGCTTACAATGCCCTGATTTAGTGCCAGAACTGTTTGTATTTCCCCCTTGGCAGTAATGTACATTCTGTTTGATTTTCAGGACTATGCCTCCTAAACGCGCTCGTCAGGCCACTCAGGCTCCACCACCTCTTCAGGGTGACTATCTGTAGTTTCAGTGACCTGAGCATATTCAGAGGTTTCACAGGCTAGCCGCTTTCGAGTTCGTCTCGACTAGGGGCCTAGACATGGACTTATTGACCGCTTACGGGCTTGCTCCCCGTGTCCAGCAGCTGATTAGGCACATTGGGTGGGAGCACATCGGATCCATCACATGTCCTACTTATCGGGAGCCCACCATGGAGTTTCTCTCCACGATGAGATATGTTTACGATGATGAGAAGGGGGAGCCCTTCGTCATTTTTCAGATGCATGGAGTACAGAGGGAGTTGACTCTGACTGAGTTCAACATCCACATTGGCTTTGCGACGCAGAGTCAATACAGACTGATTTGTACCAGCAAGGATTATTGGAGCCTCCAGCAGAGTTCTTGGATTTGGTCATGTGGGGATGCGCACTATAACCCCCGGATGTCGAAGGCCTCCACCATCAATGACATGCCACTACGTGTGATTCACTGCTGGCTAGCCCACTCCAACACAGGCCACTATTCAACGCAGAGCGTGGTTTCGAGGATAGATTTGTACATCCTCTGGTGTATGGTTCAGGCACGGCCGCTGAACGCCGGCCATATCTTTCTACAGATATGCCTGAACATTAGCATGAGGCTGAGAGAAGGGCAGACAGGATATATCTTGGTGGGATCCTACATTAGTCCGCTGGGACTTAGCTTTGGCACACCAGATGTGTACTATGCTCACCATTGATGAGAGGATGCTGATTCACATCGGTGTGTTTTGGTGCGTGACCGATGAGGGGATTTACACGTCGTTGCTCTAGTTGCCGCTCAGGAGGAGCCCGCAGCTGAGGCCCAGGATGAGCACCCACAGGAGGATGTTCACATAGATGACCAGCTTGCTCCACCACCACCGCAGGGAGCCTTGGATAGCCTCATTACTTGTTTGGACAGCCTCCAGTTAGGTGTCTATGCTCGCTTGGATGTTCAGGAGGCGCAGGCCCAGGGTCTCTACCAGCGGATGGATGTTCAGGACACACAGGTCCAGGGTCTCTACCAGAGGATGGACGCACAGGACGATCAGTTAGCGGCTATGTTCCAGATGATGCAGCGCCATTTTGGCCCTCCTCCACAGTGATTTCCTTTTATTCATTTTTGTACACAAGCTGATATGCTATTGTATAAAAAATGAATAATCATTCCGGACTACTTTTACTGGGAAGATCTCTATCTCTATCTCTTTCGTTCTAGCTTAGTTAATTTTCTCTTTTCCATACTTGTGCTTTTAATTGTTTGCATTGGGGACAATGCTAGATTCTAAGTGTGGGGAGGGGAAATTACTTGTGCTTTTATTCCTCTGTATTGAGGACAATGCTAGATTTTAAGTGTGGGGAGGGGAAATTCAATTTTGTCTTTACTAAGTGCACACAGTTTCACTTGATTTATATGTCACATGCACTTAGCTAACTGTGATAAATGCATTATGTCCTTGGGTGATGATTCTGTGCCACAATTTTGTTGAAAAATTAGAGATCTGTATTATTACGGGACCCAATTCAAAATTTTTATTACCTTGACAGACATATAACTTAAATTGGGTTGGGGATTATCAATTGAAAGCTGAAAAATTAGCATGAGGTTCCTTGTTTGATTGCTTTTCATTGAATTAAGTTACTAAATGTGAGGCTTGAACCATTATAGGGGTATTTGCTAAATCATGAATACTCACCCCTCTCTTTGTTTGTGTGATGTTCCCCAAGTTTTTACATTCTAGAACTTGTTTTGTGACCATTTCAAGGGGAATTTGATTTGCATGTATGTTGAATATGATTAAGGCAATTGTAGGCATTTTTCTGGCCTTCAGATATATTGTTTTGTCATGTCCATTAGTTGCCCATTTTGAGCCTAAAATATATATATATATATATATATATATATATATATATATATATATATATATATATATATATATATATATATATATATATAGGGGGCATATCTGGTGAGAGGGCTTTTCTTATATGAGAGTGAGAGAGATAAATCTGGGCCATACAACCATACATGGATGGTTAGGATTAAAAGTTATTTCATGATTTAAAAATGTCACATGACCACTTAAAAAAGTCACATGACATTGTGGTTTAATCTTGACCGTTTAGAGTTTGATCCAATGGCTATGATATAATCCTCTCACTCTCATATAAATAAGGCCCTCTCACTTGATATGTCCCCTATATATATATATATATATTTCCTTGGTACCCAAGTATTAATTTAAAAATTGTTTGGCGGTAACCTCTTGGAAACATAAATGAAGCAATTAGATTTGGAATGTATTAATGAGATATTGCTTATGTATGGGTGGCAAAAATTATTGTTGAGAATTTCTCTCTTTGATGTGAAAATAAAAATTGAAAAGAAAGAGAGATGAAAATAAGTATGGATTGGAATATATATATATATATATATATATATATATATATAATAAAGCAAAGAAAGAAAGAAGAAGAAAAAGAAAAAGTAATGTAAAATGTGAAATTCATTAGAATGGGTGAATGATGTTATTTTATAATTCATTTCTAATGCTCCATTTATGCTCTAAGGGTTATTTGCTTAATTCTTGATTTCCTTTAGTCATTTGCATATCCCTTTTCTTTCTTTTTCCTACCCGACATTATTCCCATGGCTACGTTACAACCCATGAAAGACCTCTTGATTCTAGATGCATGTAAAATTTTAGTGGAGATTTGGTCTATAAACAAGCTTATGGTAATGTACTTTCTTTTGGGAACTTGAGTGATAATTGTCTTTACCCTTATACACTTAGAGAGTTGTGAGAAGAGTGACCCTTTATTCATTAATAAGTTTGATTTCAAGGAACCTAAGCATCTAATTGGGCAATCTCTTAATCTTTCCTGTAACACCCTGTTTTTCAGAATTTATTTGATTAAGCTGGTTGTATTAAGTTGGATTTATTGTTTAAGGGCTTAGTGGGATTTTTGGCTAAAAGTCCCTTTCTGGTACATGAGCACACCCGAGCTCATCAGCCAGCAAGCCCGTGCTTAAAGTCAGAAGCGTGTTTCTGATTTTAAGTTGAGCACGACCGTGCTCAACAGGGAGCACGCCCATGCTCAATACGCTGACCGCGTCTCGTAACGTTAAGTCGAGCACGACCGTGCTCAAGAGTCAGCACGACCGTGCTCAAGTCTGAGATTTATATTAACGAAGCAGAACTCGAGGGTTTACGTTTAACCCTAGTTTTTGGTAGTAGCAGTCTCTGTGTGTGCGGCCAGAACGAACCTTCTTCCGTTTTTCTTCCTTTTGATCAGTTTTGGTGAGAGTTGGAGGCCTTGGGAGACCGCTAGCATAGCTGTGTTGTTGCATAGGTAACGTTTCTTCCCTGTCTAAGTTCCTTTTTCCATTATTGTGAATAGGGAACTGACCTTTGGTATTCTGTTGATCCAAGGTTCGTTTCGGTGTGAGTCGCTGCTTAGGGAGGAACCGGTTCGTTGTTTAGGACACCGAAAGAGCTACCTTCAATCCAGGTATGGGGAGAAGGGTAGTGTATTCATAGGCTTGGGGTTAGTGTAAAGTAAAGGGGTTCCCTAACCCCGATGTGTTTATATTTGTATGTATGAATGACATGCTAATTAGTTGTTTAATGATGGTATGCTATTGGCTGTTTCGGTACGTTATTAGTATGTTATTGGTTTACTGTTCATGTTCATAATATGTTGTTAATGTTAGTGTTGGTTGCTTTTCTATGAACATTATGTTGTTGGGTTGATGCCATGGTTGAATGGATTGCTGTTATGATGATGAGTTTAAACCCGAAAACATGCTGATAATTGATGGTAGGAATAATTGAGTAAAAACCCTGGTAATTTAACTAAGTTTCAGTCTCTGTTCCTGCCCAGAACAGCACTGTCGCGCGATGAGCACGACCGTGCTGAACAGGGAGCACGACCGTGCTCCCAGTTGAATTCTGGGAAGATGGCCGCGCCGTTGAGCACGACCGTACAGGACAAGAGCACGATCGTGCTGCTGAGCACGACCGTGCTCATTAAGAAGCACGACCGTGCTTCACTTACAGGGGAGCACGCCCCTCACGTGCTTAAGCACGACCGTGCTGGGTTACGAGCACGACCGTGCTCAACCCACTGTGACAGAACCAGATTAAAGGACTTAAGGGGTTTTTAAACCCCACTTCCCTATGATGATAACTGATTAGACAACTTGGTAAATGTTAATAAAGATAAATAAAGATGATGAGAGGGTGAGATGTTAAGTCGATGCCCTTTTGGGTGCCGCAAGCTGATGAGTTGTGCCTTGGTGCTTTTTGGCCAAGGAGGCCTTGACCCCACGGTTTGGGTCTAAGGTGTTGTTGTTATTGTGTACCTTGGTGGCCGAGAGTTTACCCCAAGTACTGCGGTTGATTCCGCTTAAGTCCTCAAGTAGATTCCGCGAGGCAAGTTGGTGCGGTTGATTCCGCTGTTACCTTCGGTCGATTCCGTTGGAGTTATGGAGGTGGTGTTGCCGTTGTTGTTGTGTTGCATACGCATTGCATCGGAGATGTTGTTTAGGGATGTTCGACATAGGGGAGATCGTCCTAGAGTACGGCGATCCGGTCATCCACGGTTGGAGTAGATTCTCCTAGCGCTCCCGTGATGAGGCATTCGTTGGTTTGATGCGTTGGCTATCCAAGGAGTAGATTCTCCGGCGTTGAGTAGATTCTCAATGTGGATATGTAACTCCGAAGTCGTTCATCCCGAGTTTAGTGGATCCACATGCATTGATGGTTTAGCGGAGTAGGACTGCATTGCACTGCATAGCATGATGATGATGTTGATGTTTGATGTGATGCTGCTATGCTTGCTGTTTACTTTACTGCCTATCTCCATGCTATTATGTTTATACGATTCTTACTCCCTATATATGTGACACCCTAATCTCGGGTCATCACATGGTTACCCGTTTGCGGAAAATAAAATCATAAATTCGCTGGTTGCTTTCGGAAAATAAAGTTTTCTCAACGTTTGCCTTAAACAAAATGTGGTGATAAATTTTTTTTTCTTTTCAACATCGTAGCAACAACGTTCACATAATCACACTTAGATATATCAAAATATATATGTAAGTCATACAACCATATTGCATTATATGTTTCACACTTAAACATTTATAATGAAACGAGTATTCCCAAAATATAACTTAAAGTAAACCTAAGCTGGTCAAACACTACGACAAAAAGAATGCAGCATCAGCATGCCCCGTACTAAACATTCTTCTTCTTGTAGACGCCATAGTCCTTAAGAGGTTCATCTGAATTCCACCACATAGAACCCAGAAAAGAAACCACAAATAAAACATGCAAGAGTGAGAAACCGACATATGGACATAACGCGATAGCCACATGCACGACACAACAAAAACTACACATATACGTACCCATATACATATTTGCGATCTCATAAACATTAACATCAAAGCATAATGGGTTTCACACCCCAAACAACATCTTTTGAAAATATGCATGAACACTTCATATACATCATCTAACATTTTCACTTAATCTCATGAGATATCCCGACCTCGTGTTTGAGTTGATCAGACTCCCGGCACGTAGCCACAGACATATAGTCACAGGCCCACGTCCAAAACCCATCGCACACTGTCCAACATCGTGGCACAGTGATAACATCGTGAATGGGGTTCCATTGTCCGTCCGGCACAATGAAAACTTCGTGGCATGAAATACCTGACGCCGCAAGGTAATCATATATCGTATTGTGGCACGTCTGCCAAATGCATGCTCGAAAACATATTTCTTTCAACACTGCTCTTTGTGTTATATCTTTTCTTGGCAAAGCTCAACAGCTTTAGACCAAATATCGTTTTAACATCTTTAAAATCATTCATTAACAACACAGGACCTCAAAGTCCGAGTGCTCAATCACGAAACCCTAGACCGATGCATCCGGCTTAGGTTCGTGGTAATAGAAAACATCTCAAAATGTTTTATCTCTTTTAGGTAGCTATCCAGTCTACCTGGTAGCTATCCAGTCTACCATACACCGAACCTTAATATCCCGACGTCTCGGTTATTAAGTTCAAATCTTTTAATATATCATCCAAGTCAAAACTTGATTTCGGAAAACACATTAAGTGGGAAGATTTCTATCATAAAAACACCGGTTACCGAAAAATGTCATTTTCAGAAAAGAGGGTCACAGAGGTTTTAACTTCATCATAATTATGAGCTGCCATTTCTAAATACTTGCCGTCGTCGGTTTTCCAAATTGCCGTTGTTAAATCATTTTAAAGTATTTTAAGGAAAAACTTAGCTGTTTCCGCTTAAACAATTTTCTAAATTCACGGTTGAGTTATTTTTGCATATTAATTTCACAAAATATCTTTTTATAATATTGCGGAATATCTTATGTAAAAATTAGCAGTAGTAAAATATTTTCACGGTTGCGCCCTCTCTACGACCCATAAATCACTTTTTTATAAATAAATCATTAAAATAATAAGATTTCTCAAATACTTATTATTTCTCCCAAATAATATTTTCCACAAACATTATATCCCAATATTTCCCATAAAACATTGAATATAATATACACAGCTTATTAAGGCTTTTATCTCATTAATCGGTTGTGCACTGACCACTGTCAGGCCTCACAAACAACATTCAACATCATCATCATAATTATATTACTAGCAAATCATGCATCACAGCAATATAATATATAACTGTAGATAATTAAATCAATTAAAAGCAGATAAACAACCGTAACACAGATAAACCACTTACAGCTATAAACACATAGCTCAGTAAAATAAATCAGAAAAACACCACAGCCACATAGATAAACATATATGGACCACAAACAAAGTACACATGGCCATCCGAATGATCCCTCAAGTAACCCCTCTTACCTCTCGGAGATTCACAGCAAGTTGAATTTAATTCGTCGGAAGCCGGAAACTCACGTACACCGCTTTATACTTAACCTTCAACAATACAACCAAACGACCACATAAATAAACAATCACAAACATCAAAATCCTCTTATGTTGGTCACGGCCTCCTTAGGGTTTTGTGGCTCAAAATCACTAAACTTGCTTAAGTCATGGATTAATAATTCTAATATACTTAAGGAAATGGATTAGGGCTAAACAACAAAGTTAAGAATCAAAACCATCCTAACCCTCTAAATGGTAGATTCGGCCAAGACATGGTCATGAGGCTAGGGTTTTTTTTAGTTTAATGAACAAACTAGGATTCAACAAGTATACATGTATGATGAAAGACATGAAAAAATGATCAACCAACACTTATATAAAATCTGGACAGTTTGAGGGTGTGTTGGTTTTGTGAGTATATATCATGATCTACTCATCCAAAAATTACAAACTTTGGCTTCTTGGAAAGATAAGAAGAAAAGGAACAACTTTGATGTTGAAGGTTTCATTTGGTTCGGATCATAACATGGGTAAAAATAGGCTTCTTTCTGCTGTCTCGCATGGATCTGAGGATTCTGGGCAGTTTCTATATTTTGGTCATAACTCTCAATATACTCATCCGTTTTTGATGATCTTTAGCTCGATGGAAATAAGAGAGAAAGGGGAACAACTTTCATGTTGAGAGTTTTTCGAGTTTCAGAAAGGAAGATGGTCATAGTTTCGGTGCAAGTTCGGTCAGTTTAGGACATCCATAATCATTTTCATGAAAAATGAACAAAAGTTCATCCCCCCACAGGAACATAGGAAGGAATATTTTGTTTTCAACAATCTCTTGGATTATGATAGCAAGAATGATTATAAGCACATAGAAATTGGTTTCACTATTTTAGGAGTTTTCTATGATTTATGGTGATTTTTCAAAGTTCTAGATCTAGAAACTTAAAAGTGATGAACATAGATGAAATAGACTTTGAATCATGAAACTTATTGAAGAACATAGACATGATTAGGAAAGGAGAATAGGATTCACCTCTTGAAGATAAAAAACAAGTGAAGATCCAAGGACTTGCTTCACAAAATGATGATATGAACTTAGAACTTTTGGGTGTTTTTGTGTAAAATGTGAAATAGGCAAGTAATGAAGTGAGAGTATGGCTTCTATAGAGTGTGGGCTGCGCCACTTTTGAAGGATTAAGGGGAAAGGAGGTGGCTTCTTCAAGGACTTAGGTGCAAATAACTCCTAGGGACCATTTTGCAAAATTCCAAAAGTATAGGGACTAGTTTGCAATTTCCTAATAGTTTGTAATTATGACCATGTGCAACACTTAATGTGTTCACATTGTGACTCACCATGTGAGTCATCTTGTGTGAGTCGCCGATATTATCCGTTAGCGGTTCCCGGAAATCCCGTAATCTGCTCCGCCGTTTACCCGATCGAGTATTACGCCCGTAAAACTTAAATTATGTCACTGTACATGAAATAATTCTAAAAACACACCATCATAGGAAATAAAATAAAAACCTTAAGTTTTTCGTTCACGAATTAAAATTAGGTCTTCTGATCAGTATAAATATACTGTCAGTGAAATTCGCGGGCCGGGATTCGCCTGACTTTCAAACCTAAATTTTAATCGTAGCTTCCTACGTTCAAGTAGGATTGAGTGATGAACTCCATTTATTTAAAATAATTTTCTAACACTCATATAAATATATAAACATAATCGTCCGCATTTCGATTATTTTGAAACAGTGAAAATCGGGGTGTTACAATATATGTTTGTTGTTTGTGTTTGGCCTGATTGGCACATTGCAGAGGATGACGAGCAGCCCGGAGAGGAGTGACTCTGAGGAGCCGCCACTCATCGTAGGGCTAGTTTATGTTTCTTAGTCGTTAGTTTCAGTTGTAATTCCGTAGATTTTATTCCGGAACGGTTATACCAGCTCTGTATGTGACATCAGGGTTGGGTTATATTATTTGGTTGGTTATGTTTTTATTGTTTAAAACTTATTTTATTTCCGCGTTGTAAACGGTTCATGTGGGACTTTTCTACCCATGGACAATTGTTTATTTTATCCAGTAATTGTGTTCCTTTAAATGTTTTTAATTTAAATGGCTTTTAACATGTGGGGTAGAAGGGTGTCACATTTAGTGGTATCAGAGCAGTTCGACCTTGATCGGACATGGTATGAGTCTGTTGTGAGTCTGTTGTGTGACTCTCGTTGAATTGTCTATACTTGGTATAGATAATGATGTTTTAAGTTTGTTGCCTGTAGCTTTTACTCGCTAAGTTTCTGTATTAAAGGCTGTTTTGGGCATGTACAGGAACTAATGGCCGGTAGAGGACGCAATGACCAGGCGATTGCTAACGCATTGGCACTTCTGGCCAATGCTATCGGACAGGTCAACCCTAACAACGGTGGGCCAGCTGAGTTCCAGGGACTGGATAAGTTCCAGAGGAACAACCCTCCGTCGTTCAAGGGAGCGTATGACCCAGAGGGAGCATTGTTGTGGCTGAGGGAGACAGAGAAGATCTTCCGTGCAATGGACTGCAATGATCAGCAGAAGCTCATCTTCGCCACCTTCATGTTGACTGAAGAGGCGGAGCACTGGTGGGATAACTGCAGGCAGAGGATGCAGGCAGAGGGCACAGCGGTGACTTGGGCTGTGTTCAGGCAGAGGTTTCTGGAGAAGTATTTTCCAGCAGATATCAGAGACAAGAAGGAGATGGAATTCTTGTCTTTGAGGCAGGGGTCGCTGTCAGTCGGTGACTATGCGGCTAAGTTTGAGGAGCTGGCGAGGTACTACACTCCTTACCAGCATGAGACGGACGATCGCTCCAAGTGTGTGAAGTTTGAAGCGGGACTCCGGCCTGAGATCAAACAGGCCATTAGCTACCAGGAGATCAGAGTCTTCCCTATTCTGGTCAACAAGTGCAGGATCTATGAGGATGCCAGCCAGTTCAGAGTTGCCAGTTCCAGAGGGTCGGACAATCAGAGTAGCAAGAGGGCTGATCAGAGGGACAAGGGCAAGCAGCGGTATGCCCCTTCGGGCAAGGACTTCAAGCAGAGTGGCAGGAAGCCCCAGTTTCAGCAGAGTAGCTTCAGGGGTGGGTTCTCTGATGCCCCTAGAGCTATGAGGTGTGGGAAGTGTGGAGCACAGGACCACTATTCGTCCCAGTGCAAGGAAACACAGGTCATCTGTTTCAAGTGTGGCAAGCCAGGCCACATCAGCCGCGAGTGTGATGGAGCTAAGGCCGAGCCTCCCAGCGCTAGCAAGAATCAGAAGTCCCAGGCCAACAGACTGAAGACCACTGGGAGAGTCTTTACTCTTAGTGGAGCCGAAGCCTCTGAGTCTGATGACTTGATCCAAGGTACGTGTTTAATTGATGGAACTCGATTAACTGTATTGTATGATTCGGGTGCTACTCACTCGTTTATATCGCATGATAGGGTCAAGAGTCTAAAATTGCCTGTTACCTTCCTTGAGTTTGATTTGTTGGTTTCTACACCTACAAATAAACCTGTTTCTACTTCTTATGCATGCAAGAACTGCCATATTGTTATAAATGATAAAACTTTCCTTGCTGATCTTGTATGCTTACCTTTGAAAGACCTGGACATTATTCTGGGTATGGACTGGTTATCTTCCAACCATGTCCTTCTGAACTGTTTTGATAAAACCCTGGTTTTTGGAACTCCAAAGGAGTCTAAGAATCCAGACCTTCTCTCTGCCAGCCAAGTACGAGCTTCAATGAGAGACGAAGCCCAAGTATACATGATGTTAGCTTCCCTGGATGTAGAGAGCAGCCCTCCTGATGTCGCCAGCTTGCCTGTTGTGCGAGAATTTCCTGAAGTGTTTCTGGGGGATGTTTATAACTTACCCCCAGAAAGAGATGTTAAGTTTACCATAGATTTAGTGCCTGGCACCGGGCCAATTTCCATAGCACCCTATAGAATGTCTCCTCTAGAGCTAGCTAAGTTGAAAGAACAGTTGGAAGACCTGATGAAGAAGCAGTTCATTAGGCCGAGTGTGTCTCCGTGGGGAGCACCTGTGTTGTTGGTGAAGAAGAAGGATGGTAGTATGAGGTTGTGTGTCGACTTTCGACAGCTCAACAAGGTGACCATAAAGAATCGGTATCCCCTCCCTAGGATTGATGATCTTATGGACCAGTTGATGGGCGCTTGCGTCTTTTCAAAGATAGATTTGAGGTCAGGGTACCATCAGATTCGGGTTAAGTCTGAGGACATCCCGAAGACAGCGTTTAGAACGCGATATGGTCACTATGAGTATTTGGTTATGCCTTTCGGTGTGACCAACGCTCCTGCGGTCTGCATGGACTACATGAACAAGACCTTTCACCCTTACTTGGATAAGTTCGTGGTGGTGTTTATAGATGACATCTTAGTGTACTCCAAGTGTAAGGAGGAACATGAGGAACACCTGAGGGTTGTCTTGCAGACCCTTAAGGAGAAGCAGTTGTATGCTAAGTTGTCTAAGTGTGAGTTCTGGTTAGAGGAAGTGAGCTTCTTAGGACATGTCATCTCTAAGGCATAGCAGTGGACCCAGCTAAAGTAGAGACGGTGCTCCAGTGGGAAGCGCCGACGTCTGTAACCGAGATTAGGAGTTTCTTGGGGTTAGCCGGGTACTATAGGCGATTTATAGAAGGTTTCTCTAAGATAGCTTTGCCCTTAACCCGTCTCACCAAGAAGGGACAGTTGTTTGTGTGGGACTCTAAGTGTGAAGAGAGTTTCCAAACCCTTAAGAATAGGTTGACATCAGCACCAGTGTTAGTTTTGCCAGATCCTAGTGAACCCTTCGTAGTTTACTGCGATGCTTCTAAGCAAGGGTTAGGTGGTGTGCTGATGCAGAATGGTAAGGTAGTCGCTTACGCTTCTAGGCAGTTGAAAACCCATGAGAAGAACTACCCTACCCATGACCTAGAGTTAGGAGCTATGGTATTTGCCTTAAAGATCTGGAGGCATTACCTTTATGGAGCGAGGTTTGAGGTTTTTAGCGATCATAAGAGTTTGAAGTATCTCTTTGATCAAAAGGAGTTGAATATGAGGCAGCGTAGGTGGATGGAGTTCTTAAAGGATTATGACTTCGAGCTGACCTATCACCCAGGAAAGGCCAATGTGGTGGCCGATGCCTTAAGTAGGAAAACCCTGCATATCTCCGCTTTGATGGTTAGGGAGATGGACCTGATTGAGGAGTTTAGAGACCTTAGTCTAGCTTGTGAGTTTACCCCTAAGAGTATTAGGCTTGGTACCTTGAAGGTTACCAACAGTTTGATGGATTAGATTAGAGAGGGTCAGAAGTTAGATAAGTATCTCTTAGACCAGCGAGAGTTGCTCGCTCAGGGTAGAGACCTGAGTTTTAAGGATGGCGGTGATGGTATCTTGAGGTTCAAGGATAGAGTTTGTGTGCCAGATGTTCCTGAACTTAGGAAGTTGATCTTAGAAGAAGGTCATAGGAGTGGATTGAGTGTGCACCCAGGTGCCACTAAGATGTATCAGGACCTTAAGAGAATGTTTTGGTGGCCTAGGATGAAAAAGGACGTAGCTGAGTTTGTGTATGCGTGCCTAGTTTGTCAGAAGGCTAAGATCGAGCATCAGAAGCCTTCGGGTAAGTTGCAACCCCTGAGTATCCCAGAATGGAAATGGGATAGTATCTCCATGGATTTTGTGTCTGGACTCCCTAGGACTCCAGCTGGTTTTGAGGCAATTTGGGTTGTTGTGGATTGATCCGCTGTCGCACACGGGTCAAATGAATCAAAATTTAAAACTGTAGTACAAGGTGATAACCTTGGTCGTCTCGCAAGGATCTCTGATTCAATTAACCAAATACAAGAATCATGCAAAGTAATGAGAAAAAGGGGGGATTTTCGAATTCAATGAGAAAAGAAAATAGATTGTAAAAGAGAGATGGGAATCAATATATCAAATCAACTAATCCACTGGTTTAGGGTAATTTCACTTGGACCTATCACAGATTTCAGAGGATCTAATCTCTTTTCATGATTCTATTCTTGTTTGACCATAGAATTGACCAATTAAGCATCAATTAATCCAATAAGAATTCCTACTTGATTAAGCATCACAGAATTTGATTAATTATAATAATGGAACAAGCGTCACAAAACCATAATTAATTTGAAAACCGAATTCAATCAAACCTACACTAAGCATCGTAGATCCTATCAATCCTTATTCGTAACAAATCAAAACAAGTGTTCAACATGCTTCGAATAATCTCAAATCAGATTATAATTAGATTAGAATGCAAAAACGAGTTTGAGTGATTAAGCATCAAAACACAAAAACGGAATTGCAAACATTGATCAAGAGAGATGAAGGATTAAAAGGAAAAGATATAGAATTACTAAAACGAAATTAACATTGAAAATCAAACCTCAAGGTCTTTGTAAAAATCCCTAACCAGTGAATTAATCTAAGAGTTTAGCCTTCCATGGGAGGCTTGAACGAAAATCAACTATGAAGAAGAAACTAGGAGATGTTGCCGTCACTCAAAAGATGATAAACAAGGTCTCAAAACCACCTACTTATAATCCTAGGGTAAACTAATATGTCTGACCTAGAGAGCCCAATGGGAATTAATTGGCCCATTAATGATTGATTACATGGAGATATGACAACAATAATTCCAATTCCCGCACTAATCTGGACAGCTTCGGTAATTAGCATTTTCGACCATCAAAACGTCCGAACAGGGCAGAGCGGTCAACATAAAAGTTGTAGGTCTAGTTCTTAGCTTTCCAACGCCACCAAGAGCACTCAAATCGGACAAGTAAAGCCCAAGTTATGGCCTGCAGAAGTGAGACGGGTCAGGATGCACTAAAATCCGAAAATTGACTAAGAAATTCATTAAAGCCCAATTAAGACCTAAAGATATGAAAACATGCTAAGAATCAAATATTGGGTACAAAGCACATCCAAAAACACCAAGTACAATGCTATAAAAGGTATATTAAAATGCACTGATCATGGATAGACTGACTAAGTCTGCCCACTTCATTCCGATGAACATGGAGTATCCTTTAGAGAAGTTGGCTAAGTTGTACATCAAGGAGATAGTTAGGCTTCATGGTATACCCTCTAGCATAGTTTCGGATAGAGACCCGAGGTTTACCTCTAGGTTTTGGAATAGTTTGCAAGAGGCTCTAGGAACAAAGCTTAGGCTTAGTTCAGCTTACCACCCACAGACTGATGGGCAGTCTGAGCGGACCATCCAGTCCTTAGAGGACTTGTTGAGGGCCTGTGTGTTAGAACAGTCAGGAAGTTGGGACAAGTTTTTGCCCCTAATAGAGTTCACCTACAACAACAGTTTCCATTCCAGCATTGGGATGGCACCTTATGAGGCTCTGTATGGGAGGAGATGTAGGACACCCTTGTGTTGGAATGAACCTAGTGATAGTGTGGTGCTAGGGCCAGAGATAGTCCAGGAAACATCAGAAAAGATTAAGTTAGTTCAGGAAAAGATGAGAGTTGCACAGAGTAGGCAGAAGAGCTACCATGATAAAAGGAGGAAGGCGCTCGAATTCCAGGAAGGCGATCATGTATTCTTGAGAGTTACCCCTACAACTGGGGTTGGTAGAGTGATGAAGGCGAGGAAACTTACTCCGAGGTTCATTGGTCCTTACCAAATCCTCAAAAGAGTCGGGGAAGTCGCCTACCAAATAGCCTTACCCACGTTCTTGTCAAACCTCCACAATATTTTTCATGTGTCACAACTCAGGAAGTATATTCATGACCCTAGTCACGTGATAGTACCCGACGCTATACAGTTAAAAGAGAACCTGACGTTTGAGGTGTTACCCCTTTGAGTCGAGGATAGGAGGGTGAAGCAGCTAAGAGGCAAGGAAATTCCTTTGGTTAAAGTGGTTTGGAGTGGGGCGACTAAGGAAAGTGCTACCTGGGAGCTGGAGAGCAAGATGATGGAAGCGTACCCGCATATTTTCCCTTGAGGTACGTGTAAATTTCGAGGACGAAATTTTTATAAGGGAGTGGAATTGTAACACCCTGTTTTTAAGAATTTATTTGATTAAGCTGGTTGTATTAAGTTGGATTTATTGTTTAAGGGCTTAGTGGGATTTTTGGCTAAAAGTCCCTTTCTGGTACATGAGCACACCCGAGCTCATCAGCCAGCAAGCCCGTGCTTAAAGTCAGAAGCGTGTTTCTGATTTTAAGTTGAGCACGACCGTGCTCAACAGGGAGCACGCCCATGCTCAATACGCTGACCGCGTCTCGTAACGTTAAGTCGAGCACGACCGTGCTCAAGAGTCAGCACGACCGTGCTCAAGTCTGAGATTTATATTAACGAAGCAGAACTCGAGGGTTTACGTTTAACCCTAGGTTTTGGTAGCAGCAGTCTCTGTGTGTGCGGCCAGAACGAACCTTCTTCCGTTTTTCTTCCTTTTGATCAGTTTTGGTGAGAGTTGGAGGCCTTGGGAGACCGCTAGCATAGCTGTGTTGTTGCATAGGTAACGTTTCTTCCCTGTCTAAGTTCCTTTTTCCATTATTGTGAATAGGGAACTGACCTTTGGTATTCTGTTGATCCAAGGTTCGTTTCGGTGTGAGTCGCTGCTTAGGGAGGAACCGGTTCGTTGTTTAGGACACCGAAAGAGCTACCTTCAATCCAGGTATGGGGAGAAGGGTAGTGTATTCATAGGCTTGGGGTTAGTGTAAAGTAAAGGGGTTCCCTAACCCCGATGTGTTTATATTTGTATGTATGAATGACATGCTAATTAGTTGTTTAATGATGGTATGCTATTGGCTGTTTCGGTACGTTATTAGTATGTTATTGGTTTACTGTTCATGTTCATAATATGTTGTTAATGTTAGTGTTGGTTGCTTTTCTATGAACATTATGTTGTTGGGTTGATGCCGTGGTTGAATGGATTGTTGTTATGATGATGAGTTTAAACCCGAAAACATGCTGATAATTGATGGTAGGAATAATTGAGTAAAAACCCTGGTAATTTAACTAAGTTTGAGTCTCTGTTCCTGCCCAGAACAGCACTGTCACGCGATGAGCACGACCGTGCTGAACAGGGAGCACGACCGTGCTCCCAGTTGAATTCTGGGAAGATGGCCGCGCCATTGAGCACGACCGTACAGGACAAGAGCACGATCGTGCTGCTGAGCACGACCGTGCTCATTAAGAAGCACGACCGTGCTTCACTTACAGGGGAGCACGCCCCTCACGTGCTTAAGCACGACCGTGCTAGGTTACGAGCACGACCGTGCTCAACCCACTGTGACAGAACCAGATTAAAGGACTTAAGGGGTTTTTAAACCCCACTTCCCTATGATGATAACTGATTAGACAACTTGGTAAATGTTAATAAAGATAAATAAAGATGATGAGAGGGTGAGATGTTAAGTCGATGCCCTTTTGGGTGCCGCAAGCTGATGAGTTGTGCCTTGGTGCTTTTTGGCCAAGGAGGCCTTGACCCCACGGTTTGGGTCTAAGGTGTTGTTGTTATTGTGTACCTTGGTGGCCGAGAGTTTACCCCAAGTACTGCGGTTGATTCCGCTTAAGTCCTCAAGTAGATTCCGCGAGGCAAGTTGGTGCGGTTGATTCCGCTGTTACCTTCGGTCGATTCCGTTGGAGTTATGGAGGTGGTGTTGCCGTTGTTGTTGTGTTGCATACGCATTGCATCGGAGATGTTGCTTAGGGATGTTCGACATAGGGGAGATCGTCCTAGAGTACGGCGATCCGACCATCCACGGTTGGAGTAGATTCTCCTAGCGCTCCCGTGATGAGGCATTCGTTGGTTTGATGCGTTGGCTATCCAAGGAGTAGATTCTCCGGCGTTGAGTAGATTCTCAATGTGGATATGTAACTCCGAAGTCGTTCATCCCGAGTTTAGTGGATCCACATGCATTGATGGTTTAGCGGAGTAGGACTGCATTGCACTGCATAGCATGATGATGATGTTGATGTTTGATGTGATGCTGCTATGCTTGCTGTTTACTTTACTGCCTATCTCCATGCTATTATGTTTATACGATTCTTACTCCCTATATATGTTTGTTGTTTGTGTTTGGCCTGATTGGCACATTGCAGAGGATGACGAGCAGCCCGGAGAGGACTGACTCTGAGGAGCCGCCACTCATCGTAGGGCTAGTTTATGTTTCTTAGTCGTTAGTTTCAGTTGTAATTCCGTGGATTTTATTCCGGAACGGTTATACCAGCTCTGTATGTGACATCGGGGTTGGGTTATATTATTTGGTTGGTTATGTTTTTATTGTTTAAAACTTATTTTATTTCCGCGTTATAAACGGTTCATGTGGGACTTTTCTACCCATGGACAATTGTTTATTTTATCCAGTAATTGCATGTGTTCCTTTAAATGTTTTTAATTTAAACGGCTTTTAACATGCGGGGTAGAAGGGTGTCACATTTCCCATAGAAATTGAGGTTGAATTATCTGTCATTGTATGTAAAGATTTAAGGTCCCTTGATGGTTAGTCCTTTGATTTTCTCATATTTCTTTTAGGCCAAGATTATTGCTTGAGGACAAGCAATCCTTAAGTGTGGGGAGGTTGATAAACTGCCATTTTGTATACTTTATTGTTGAGAAATTAGGTGTGATTTGTTATTTATTTGGATATTATTGTGAATACTCACCCAATTTCCGTGATTATTGTAGAATTTGTCATCATGGCAGTGGAGCATTTAACTTGGAGAAAAATCAACAAATCCGAAAGGTTTTTGGATAAAAAGGCTGAGTTTTGAAGATTTCAAAAGAGCACAGCCGTGCTCAATATTAAGCACGACCGTGCTCATTAGAAGAGCCCGTGTTGATCAGCAAGCCCTTGCTTGGTTACTGGAGTTGACGTCGTTTACTAAGCACGCCCGTACTTATCATTGAGCACGACCATGCTCGTCAGTAAGGCCTTGCTGGCTTTCTCAGTTTTAGCACGGTAAGACGCCGTTTTAGTTGAGCACGACTGTGCTCAACATTAAGCACGACCGTGCTCGAGTCTCAGAGGCCCAATTGCTTAGGTTTTTACGCTGCCAATAAAAGGGAGCGATTGGGGTCATTCTAGGGGAGCTTTTGATAGCAGTCGTTTTGCATCGTTGAGAGCTGATAGCAAAGGAAGATCGAGTCTTGGAGTGAAGGACCGTCTCCCAATTGATTTGAAGACTGCTTTGCGTCAATAGGGTGTTCGGGTTTTAGTTTTTTTTTTCTTTTATGGATTGTTACATGTCTTTGATTTGTATAGTGAGTTTTGTTATTATGAGTAGCTAAACTCATTCCTAGGGTATTGGGGATCTTATGTTTTGATACCTTTGTTGTTTGCCTAATTTTAATATGATTTAGTGTTTCTGTTAATTGATTGGTTTAATCCTTGTGTTTGAATTTCTATGAGGTTTGATCATCCTTTAATAAGTTAATTAATTGACTGGCGACTGTACCACAATTAGGTTAACGAAACTCTTGGATTAACCGGGTTTGGGGTTGCGTGCACCAAACACAATCCCTTGTTTTCAATCAGTTATTGAATTAACAAAACTTGCCAATTCTTTATGCTTCTTTTAACTGCTTACCTTGCATGACCATTGGGGGTAATTGATTAGGAGAAAGAATATTAATATTGCATGACCATTGGGTATTAATAGCTTTAGAGTGAGTGATTGGCAATCAATAAGAAATACATATCATTGAGAATTGGGTAATATCATAGGTAGTGACATAAGTGAAACCAAGCACCCTAGGCTTTCCATAATTGAACCTTTGCTTGCAATTCTTTGCTTTTCTTGGCTTTCACAATCTTGTTATTTTCTATTTCTTTGTTTTCAACTAATTCGATTGTCTAAATAACATAAGGAAGTAATTAATCTGGTACTTGTCAACAATCTCTATGGGTTCGATACTTGGAGTCCCAAATACTCGTATATTACTTTTGCGATATGGTGCACTTGCCCTTAAGTGTAGTTTTAGCACAGCACTCTCCTTTTTAGTTTTTTTTTTGGACCGATTTTTAAAATATTGGAGAAAACGGGCAAGAAAAAAGAGAGAGAGATGCCAATAAGACTATGTTTCTTCACTACATTAAACACAGACTCCCTGAAGGTCTTCTATATCATATTCCTCTTGAAAAAGATTGTTCCTTGTAGGTAAACGCTCTAGCAATAGTTGCCATGAGAAGGCAAGAACTTTGTTAGGAGCATTACAGTTCTAAAAGCGTTGAAAAATAGCATTCAAAAAATTGATGGTCTAGTGCAAATCAGCAATGGAATAGAGAAATGCATTAGCTCACTTAAGAGTAAACTTCCTAGAGCTACATAACTTCCACGCCCATTTTTCTTCCTTATCCTTGCATAGAGAAACAAAATACAAAATATCTATCAAATATTCAAATAACTCTTCTTCCCATACAAAAATTTCCTTCTCCATTTCAAGATTTAATGCCAAATATCACCATACCATAACCTTATATTCTTCACACTAGCAGTCTTATATTCAGACAATAAATAGAGCCTTGGAAAGAGACCCTTTAAGCACTTATCTCCAATCCATATGTCATGCCAAAAAGAAGTATTTGCCGCGCTCTTAATCTTCCTGTAAACTACAATAGAAAACCAGTTTTGACTAACCGAGCTATTTTAATTAACAGCAGTAATATCCCTCCATCACAAGGAGGAATTGTTGGAGTTCCATAAGAAAACGTAGGAAGTCTCATAACAATAGCCATATGCTTCCAGCACCTTATTTCAAATAGCACCAACATCAACCAAAATCCTCCACTTCCATTTTCCTAAGAAGCTAAGGTTGAATTTATTTCAGATATTTTACTCCTAAACCCTTTATTTCTTTAGGTAGACAAACTTGGTTCCAATTTACCCAAGCAATTTTTCTATTAACTTCACAACCTCCCAACAAGATAGATCGTTGGATCCCAATTAGATTCTAAGAGTAGTGTGATTTCCACAGATTTTGTTGTTATAGAAATTTCACATATTTGAAATCGATGTCTATGATTTTTTGTGCATCATTTCACTTCGAGACATCCGAAAAAACTTTAGACCATCCTTTCGCTTTTTTTTTTTTAAAAAAAAAAAAAGCTAAATGATAGTGTGTGTGTGTGTGTGTGTGTGTGTGTGTGTTGTGTGTGTGTGTGTGTGTGTGTGTGTGTGTGTTCCATTCCTTTTATTGTTTGTTCGAAAAGGAGACGGTGCCAAGTATCTGAGTAATGGCTTGGACAAGCCATAATGGCAAAATTATTCTTAGTTAACATACTCTTTTCATGAATGTAGGGGCTATTTTGGTTTTATTCAACTTTCAAATTATTTAAATGTAGATGTGGGAGTTCACTACTACCAAAAATATTCAAATTGTTTACCTATATCATATAAACTCCTTCTACAAAGCCTTTGTTATTGAATTTTGAGAAATATTTTTCCTATTGATTAGGTTTGATTTTTTTGTGGTATCAAAGCTTGGAGCTTAAGATATTATATCCACAACCTTTTCCTACACAACACTTTGCTAATAATTTGGTAAGGATTTAGGTAGTACGTTAAAAGCTATATATTCAAGCCCTCATGGTACTATTGTAAAAATAAAAAGGTAGTACGTTAAAAGCTATATATTCAAGCCCTCATGGTACTATTGTAAAAATAAAAAGGTAAAATATATGATCCTCTATCTTACCTTTTTTTTTAGTTTTAAGTTATTCCCCTAAGTAATAAAAGTTTTGGTTTGATCATCTAAGTTGTCAATGTTACACCAAGTTAGTCATTCCATCATATTTGCACTATCAGTGTTAGATTTCCATTGTTAGTCGCTGAAGAAACCCTTATCTTGTCGAAACTTAGAAAAAATCATCGAGACTAGATTGTATAGAGAAAAGAAATAGTCGATGTAAGAGAGAGAAATAATTGTCTAGCAATTGCGCTATCTGCGACACCAGATTCACGACCTATCTACTCTACTGCCCTCTTCCCAACAACCCACGGTCGGAGCTATTCCATATTCACCACCACATTGCGATGTCTATCGCCACGTACCAGGCATCGCGTCAAACACCCAAATCAGTTGCTCCTCCGCCTGGGACCATCGTACAACAAATCCATCATCGTTTTAATCGCAAATTGCGTCATCCAACCACTAGCCTTAATTTATCGCCGCTCTCTCCGCCCTTGGTCCTCCCAATGAACTATACAAGACCCGAACTTTTGTATCTCTAATTCTCCTACTTCTCTCTTTCTTTCTCACTACTCAAAATCAGGATTAGGGTTTTTAGAACCACCATTTTTTTCTTGCTTGATGTTTATTATTTTCTTTGTCTCTTATTGTTACAGTTCGGAGGCTATTATCGAGAGAGCAATGTCTCGCAGAGAACATAAGAGAGAGAGAGAGGAAGAGTTGGGATGCCCAGATTCTGGCAATGTTTTTTAGATTCCGACAAATTAGTAAGGTCTCTGATGACTAACGATGGAAATCTAACATTATTAGTGCAAATCTGACAAAAAAGACTTAGTCTATACCATTGACAACTTAGAGGGCTAAATCAGAACATTTATTACTTAGAGGACCAACTAAAAACTAAAAAGGAAACAGATGATTAAAAGTATATTTTAGACTAAATTAAATAGAGCAGAAGTAAATGGAATATATTAAGTTCCAATGTTTTATTTTTTTTATAATAAAATGAAATGAAATGAATCCAATATCTCTATTTTCTTCTCTTCTAATTTTGAGAGTATTAGATGGAATGAATTGGAAACTATCTTATCATTCTCCTAATTTCATCATAAAATATCCAAGCTGGTATGATAACTTTGTTATATTCAATTTTATTTCACCTATGGTTTTTTTTTGACAGGCACCCATGGTTTAGTAATAGACTAACATGTAATGTTTTGATAGGTGTAAGTCACAAATTTGAATTTGGAGTTAAGCCATATAACTAGTGTTATTAAAACCGGACCGGACCGGGCGGTTCGCACAGAAACCGGACCGATGGCCGGTCCGATCAGCTTATTGGACTGCATAAGGTGGCTGACTCGCTAGGTTGAACCGCTTCTCCAAATCGGTCGGTCCAGTAATGAGCAAAAATGGGCCACCTTAATGCTTGTGCACAAGGGCTACCGCTATTCTAGCAAATCTGCTTGGCTTAAGTCTAAAAAATATTTTTTTGGTATGTGTTTTATAAAAAAAATTAATATATACCGGTTCAACCGGTGACTCATTGGTTCGACCAATGACTCAATAACCCAGTGACCTGACCGAGTCGATGACCGGTCCGGTTTTAATAACAATGCATATAACATTATTGCAGGTAACCTACCTCTAACTTAACCAAGGAAATAAACTAATCGAGATATATACAACCTAGTAACTTGTACATACGTCCTGATAACTGCTTGATTTTAATTATAAAAAAGTAAACTATACTTTGTGAAGTAGAAGTACTACGAATCTTATCATAATAAAATACCAATAATACTATTTTTTTATTATTAAAAATTACGTACCTTTTTTTTTTTTGGGTATATATGTACCAACCACTAATAATAATGTATGTTTAAAATTATATTGGGCTAAGATCCGAAACAAATTACATTGGGCAATATCTAAGTTGAACCAGATTATGGGCCGGCCCATATTGAATGCATAAGCCAGCCCAGCGTAGCCAACCACGTTGGAATAACGGAATGTGAAGAAGGGGGTCATCTCACTCACTCACTCTTTCTTTGGGGCTCCGTTTTGCTGTTCATTCTTCTTGTTTGGAAGACGAGAAAATCAGCGGGAAAATGAGCGGAACGGCGAAGAAAGTTACCGATGTTGCGTTCAAGGCAGGCAAGAAAATCGACTGGGAAGGAATGGCGAAACTTCTCGTATCCGACGAGGCTCGCAAGGAGTTTGCCTCGCTTCGTCGCACTTTCGACGAGGTCAACTCCCAGCTCGAAACGAAGTTCAGTCAGGTTCGAACTTTTTTCTTTTCTCTCTCTGGTTTAAGCTGTTTCGTTTTGTTTCGATTCGATCGTGTTCTATAGGATTATTATTCGCCTTAAATTCTTCAATGATTGGCTTCACAGGTTTGTTCATTTCAGAAGTTTTCCTGAATTATTCTTTTTTCAAAAAATATGTTTGGTTAAGTTTTAGTGAAATATAATAATTTAGATTTGTTTAGTTTTTTATGATGAATGGAAATTTGAGATTATGAATTTACTTTTGATAACTAATAGCAGCAGAAGGATTGCATTACTGTGTCTTCTTAATAATTAAATTCATGGATGAATAATGTGATTCTTAATTTTTTTTTAGACTACACCATTAAATAATAAAAAAATAAAAAAATTAAGCCCAACTTTTTGCTTTGTTTTACTTCTTTTGGCTTGGTTGCAGTAGATTAGCAGCAATGTGGTTTGATGTTGAGTGGTTTTCACATGGTTGAATAGGTAGTTTTTCGTTGTCGTTGTTCTTAATTAAATAATTATAGTCAATAACAAGATTGAGGAGCTTCAGAGGAATAATACTGTAGTTGTGTTTCAGTGTTATCGATTGCGGATGGCGGACCATAGCGGGAGGCCAAAAATCTGCTATTTTAAGCTGCCATAAAACGCCATTGCAGCCATGGCGCTGCCATCCTTTACAAATTGGCCATAGCGGTTGGCCAAAACTCCGCCGCTGCAATCCGCCATGGCCGCTTTTTGATAATGTGTGTACCTTGTGAAATTATCTTTTGCAAACTGTTCGAGAGTTAAGCTGATATTTTGAAGCCCCCATGATATGGGGATAGGGAACTAGTTTTATTTTCCCATTCATTTTTGTGGAATTATATTATCTCTTTGGCAACATATTCTCGACGAATACCTGGTGTTTTCTGCAAATATAGACCAAACCACCCAGGATAAATATTTTTTTTTTCCAGAATATCATAGACAAGTCATTTTGTCTTAGTTCATGTTCTCAGTGTGTCTATATATGAAATTCTTAAGGTAAATTATCAAGAAAACGTAAAAGAAAAATTCATGGATTGTAAATTGGAAATTTGTTAAAATTTAAGTAATTTGTCTATATTTTATCTCAGCTTCTATGACAGATAGTGAGAAATAATTATTCAATTCCTGTCTAGGCCCAACAAATTACTAGTAAACAAACAGTTAAGTAGTTAACTGACATAGCAAATAGCAGGAGTTGCCTTGGAAACTTATGTCAAGGGTGTTAGTCTACAGAAAATATAAGGTTGTCTAATTACTATTTGCAACACCACTTAGAGGGGAAAGGATGTTGTCGTCGTCGTCGTTGTAACTGCTATTTGCATGTGATGCTGGACAGTGGACAGTAGCATGGAAATGAATAGGTTGTCTTCTAGGAAAAAAACTTGGGAATTTATAAAGGAACAGAGAAAATCCTTAGAATGACATCCTTAATTGAAAACATATGTTGAATATTGCAAAACAGGTCCTTTTATAACCATATTAGTTCTTCGCTAGCAAGTGAACAATCTTCTGGAACTTTCGTGATCCATAATGCATCCTAGAAGGACTTTAATTCTATCATATTTACCAGAATATCACCTAAATTATCCTAGAAAGCTCCATAGGAATTTTTTCTGAAAGTTTACATTTAAATCATTAAAAACTGAGACACTATTGTAATTGAATTCCCTTTTTAACGCATCAGCAAGGGTTGAGTAAAATAGATCAGATTAAATGCCAACATATGTGAGTGTTATTGACTTCCCAATCACCTATGAAGTAATTAGAGACCAAAGTGATGATTTAATTCTAACTTCTAAGCAAAATAAAATAGTTGTAATGAGCTGTCTGTATGGATATATAACTGAAGCAGTCAGCATCTTGGGGAGATTAGAAAACAGTAAGTCCGTGTATAATCTGCAATTAGAGCTTGATTCATTTGCATAATGTTATTGTCCCTTTATCTTAAGTTATCATGATGCTAGAGAAATAATTTATACATGATTTTGATTAAATTTGTATGAACATTCCCTATATGTAGCTTGTGTTAATCTGATAATACTCTCATGGTTTAAGAGAGTGGGCTTCTCTGCATCTTGTGTAACAATTTTTTTAACTTACTACTCAATCTTTGCTTATTCATTTTTCACATTTGGCAGGAGCCTGAGCCAATAGACTGGGAATATTATAGAAAAGGAATTGGCAATCGTTTAGTGGATATGTACAAGGAGCATTATGAAAGTATGTTTCTGAGCTCTATGATGAATATCTCTTTTAATATATAGTTTAGATTTCTTGATATATGTACCACTATGGATTAGTTGACTTTACTCATTCTTATTGGCAATAACGTATTGAATTATATGTTCATAAATCTTATTCTTATCATTCTCACTCACATGCTCTCCTTTGTGAGCTAAGAGCTTTACATCCAGAAATTTTCAACCACCAATTCTTGAAAGATCCACTGGTTACTTAGTGAAAAATTTTCTTACAGGAAAAACCAAATTTGGTAAACATTTGTCTAACAAAATGATTTTTCGGAGCTATAGGATGTTAATTGCCAAAATCAAAAGTTGAGGGGTGTAATTGTCAAAATCCAAAAGATGAGAGGCTTGTATTTCCCCATCACCAATCTGAACAAAGAAAAACATAAGATATCTAGTACAAAGCCAAGACAATATTTTTCTGCTCCTTCACATTTATCACATACCTATACGACCAATCCACTGGGGACTACAATTTTGAATTTTGTTTGTAGTTTTATATAAGTTCACAGTGGTCAATCTTGTTACTGCAATTTAAAGTACTTCAGCCTCACCTATGCTCTGATTGCCTGTTATGGTCGAGTAATTTGTAATAAATCTTATGCTTGAATTCTCATCCGACAAGAGATTATTTATTATTTGAAATTGTGCTGAAATCCCCTTCCCCATATGAATGACTAAAATTACCTATTTTACTTTTACATATAATTACTTTAATGTTTAATGTTTTGTGACTGTTTCTTTGCAGGCATAGAGATCCCCAAGTATGTTGACAATGTAACTCCTCAATATAAGCCTAAATTTGATGCACTTGTAAGAACCTTTGCTAAATCTTTAGTTCTTGGTTAAATTATCTTAGTCAATTATAGATTGAATCTAATTGTTACATATATTTGCTTTCTTCTACAGTTAGTGGAGCTTAAAGAAGGAGAGGAAAAATCTTTTAAGGAGTCCGAGCGTTTGGAAAAGGAAATTGCTGAAGTACAAGAATTGAAGGTAATAGAAATAACTACATGGTTTTTCCAGTTACTTACATTCTAAAATGTCACTCATTTAATTTTGCAGAAGAAGATTTGCACCATGACAGCAGATGAGTACTTTGAAAAGCATCCTGAGCTGAGGAAGAAGTTTGATGATGAGATCAGGAATGATTACTGGGGCTATTGATTATTCTCAAGTTCAGCCTGCAGCAAATTATCAAAAATTGCTGTTTACCTTGCTGGTTTGATAATAATAACTGCATTGATTTATTTATTAACTGAGTCTAAATTCTTGGTGATGCTGTGTTGTAAAGAAACCGCTGTCTTATGGTTTCAGTTCAGATGACCATTTAAAGAAAATGCTGTTCTCTGTTTTTCTTAATAAATAAATTTTGTTTACCTGTGAGAGATATGGGTCTTGAACTCTTGATTCAAGAATATTAATTTCAGATATAGGGAAATAATACAACTAGTGTACGATGTGATTTCTAAATTTAATGGGAAAAAATGTGGGATTTTTTTTTTTTTTACACTTGTAGACGAATATTGTTATTTTGTCATTGATTGCAATTGTCGGTTCACATTAGTAAAATTTGTGACTATATTAGCTCTCTAATATATGTTCAGTACTCCAGTTATATATATATATATATATATATATATATATATGAGGAGGGATCAAATCACACCCATAAAAATTTGCAATTCTTACACTCATTATTAACCATTGATTATATTTAGATCTGATGGTTTTAATTTGCTCACGATTGTTACGTCACGTGAGCTCTTCTCCACTTTCGGCGACTTTCGTGCGATGCTTCTTCTCTTTCCCACCATTTCCTCCTTCGTCCTGGGTCTATTCCTCGCCTAGCCGCTGGACTTCTTCCATAAGCTTTCCCTTCATTTCCTCTTCGTCCAGCTTTGGAATTATTTTTAAGAAGTTTCACTTGTTCAGTCTATCATTCCATCATGGTCAGCTCAGGTCAACAAATTTCCCAACTTTTCCTATCATACACCTTTTGTTTCAATTTATATCTCTTATTGCATCATTCTTTTCCTTCTTCACCTGCTTGATTGAAACTAAACAAAAAAAATGGACTTTTCTGCACTATTTACCTTTTTGGAAGAAAAAAGTGTCTTCCAATATCTAAATGGTTTATTGCACTCTCATTGACGAACAAGGAGTATGAACCAAACTGTTGAAAATTGCTATTATGTAAAGGCATCAAGAGTTGATTGTTATGGGAAACGAAATCGAGGTGATTGTTACGGATTGAGAGGAAATCGGTGAGGAGAAGAAAAATTTTCTGAGATTTTGAGAGTAACCAATCAGGGGAAGATTGGGGGAAGGGGAAGCTTTCTAATTCAGTGAAAAGGTCACGTGAGTCACTAATTGGAAATAGATCATAGCCATCAGATCTAAATATAATCAATGGTTAATAATGAGTGTAAGAATTGTAAACTTTTATGGGTGTAATTTGATCCCTCCTCATATTACACCCATAAAAGTTTACAATTTTTACACTCATTATTATTAACCATTGATTATATTTAGATCTGATGGCTATGAAAGTCTAGTATTTTTCGTTTACTAAACTTTACCTCAAATCTGCCTAAACATAGCATTGTAACACATACCGTGCCCCCTAACTTTTATTTTGAATCTCTGTTACACTTTCATAAATAAAGGTAACCTTTCCCCAAATATATTAAGTTGGGAAAATGACCATCATATACACATTCGTTATATACCTTTCTTTCAAGAGGAATAGTTTTTATTTATTTTTAACTAGGCAAGGTATGATTGTTGGGACAAGATTTGGTACACTAAAATGGGATAACAGATTTTCATCCCTCTAAAATATACATGAATACATTAATGGTTGATTTGAGTGTCTAAAATAAACTGACTGTCTATCAATCAAAATTACTCTTAAAGACGTGTCTTTCTTGCAACTCTCCATAAACGTGAAATTTAAGTAAGATTCCTTTTCTTTTCTTTTCTTTTCTTTTTTTTTTGTTGATTGGCAGTAAGATTCCTTTTCTTTTAATTGTGATAAATAAGAGTTTTCACATAACTTGTGATTTAGCAAACCTCATTGGGGTCGATCATCGATGGTACTCTACTTTATGACCTCAATTATTGAAAACGTGTTTTCTACTTAACTATTGTAACAATCATCCTAACTGGTAGACTCAAGGTACCAAAAACCAAAAGATGACATCTGAAAGATACAAAAAGATTAAAATCTGTACATTCCATGAAGAAATTAATTGCAGCTCTTCCCCCGAAAGAAAGTCTATAATTAAAGTACAAAATGAGATAATTTTGAGTTATGCTGCTTCAATTGGAAGACTCAAGGTACAAAATGAACAAGGAAACAAAAATGTTATTTCAGAGATATCGGCAGATTGAGAATCCAGACATGAACAGCTGAACTCTAAAAAGGGCTCAACTTTCATCTGGCATTTGGTTTGTGAAATGGCAAAATTCTAGAGGCTGTAGCTTGATTTCAGATTATACATTACTCTGAACTGGCGACCTTCTCCCGAGACATTCGATCGCTTGCCAGCTCCGCATATTTATTCAAGGCCTTCCTTGCAAGCTCATAACCTGCAAAGTTCATGGCACCTAGAGGAGCAATCCAAAAGAACCTGGGAACTGCACCTTTAAATAAGCCAAGGGGTCCCTCTTGGCGGAGTATAGAGAAGGCTACCATGGTCATTGACACAGACTGACCCTGTGCAGTCATCATTCTAGTTTTCACAACATCGAAAGGTGTCGTGGTGACAGAAGCCAAGCCTCCAGTGATAGCTCCAACAGCAACCATCTCCCAGGGCTCCAGTTCCCGCCCTAGTAGTTTCTGGACAGCCTTAAAAACAGAATGCCAAGAACAACATGACACTCAGTATCTAAAAATATTAAATACTACTAGTAAATCATTAAATGACCAAACATCATGACCGTATGAAAATAAAGGAGATTCATTCAAAGCCAAGCAAGCATATGATAGAATGCAAAAGTTTCTTACTTTGTTCCACCAACTGCCACAAAGTGAATTTAATGATAAGAAAAATATATAGCCATGCATTTAGAATAACTAAACAATAACATTCTATTTGCTACGGTCAGGACTTATTAGTTTATTATTGCACTATGTTTAAAATATCATATCAGTGCATCAAGGCAGAATGCATTTATTCAAAATATAATTATGACTGGCAACACCCCATCGCTTAAACATTTGATGCAAATTTATTGTAAACACAAGTCATTAAGCTAATACAGCACATTTTTATCGGGGGAGAATTAATAACAAGGACCGCTAACAATATCAAATTAACGGGGTCAATAACCATTCCAAGTAATACAGGAACAGTTATTAATCTTTCACCTTTAATTTTGTTTTGTTAGCGGTTCTTCCCATTGATTCTCCCTTTTTATTGTCTCTTACAGATACACACTACCACATTCTCAGGAAAACAAAAGCACTGTACCTGGTTGAATGTACAAAACGGCATGAGATACTGTTTGCAATCCAAACATTACTAGGATGTTAATGAACAGAACATATTCCTAGTAACTGACACTTACTTCCCTGTCCTTAATAACATGGATTCTTTAAAAAGAAGAACTAATTAAAATAAGGGGCCTATACCACTACTCAAGTAAATATGTTTAACAATCTCTCAAAAACATGTGGATTAGTGAAGTGAAGTGAATAAACCGAGCGGCTTTCCCCTTGATTAACCATCAAAATTCCTAAAAATGCGTACTCAAAATTTACCTTAGTTAATTTGGATGAATAGAAACATCATTCATTTTAATGTAAATACTAATTTTAAACGATTTTATAACGCATAAATCTCAGTAATTTCCATGGACAAACCCAAGGCCTCTAAAAGACACCAGGAAGCACGTTGGATCATGGAAACTACATACCTTCTTAGATTCTTCATACAGGCCCATACCAGCAACATAAAATGGAACCTCACGACAAAGGGTAGCTCCAGTTCCACGAAAGAAACCCTTGAGTCCATCCTGGCGCCAAGTCCCAACTAAAGCCTCACCCACATTGTCATAAAGACCTGCCTGCAGCCGCTGCTTTAACACCTCAGAGGGGATGCGCATTGCTGTTCCCAAAATCGTGCTACAGAATGATAACATAGAATGTACCTACATAAATGCTGATACACTAAGCCTTCTGGATATTGAGAAGTACCAACTACCAACAGAAAGACCATATTGAAAAGTGAACCTATTATTTCTTTTTTTTAGTAACTATAAAAGAAGGAATTGTTAAGAAATAGAGAAAATTACAAGGACTTTGGACCATAAGGGATCCTCCATAATGAAAAATATTAAAAATAAGAACAATAAAGAAGATACTAAAAACTGTTATCAGTTAAGCTATATTCTCAACCACTGTGTTTATTACCAAGACTAGTGCAACAGCTTTGACCAATCCCTATTAGATACCATCCAAAATTTGAAAGATTGGTTGATGGGCCAAGACAAGGATATCTTCATAAATTAGCTGAATGCTAGACAATGAGACAATTCACTTTGTTCTCTGAATAGCAAGCAATGTGCAAGGAAAATGAGTGGTGAAGGAAAACATAATTTCCCAGAGAATAAATAAAAGTAAATGGGATATTTACTAATTACCTGGATTTCTGGTAGTGTTGGAGCAACATTGATCAACACCATTTTACTCGCTTCAAATATGCCAGTTCGCAAGCCATGGCTGTGTCATCAGAAGATAGCATGAGCTTAACATTATCATTATCATCTGAAAGCATTGATGAAGCTTCCCCCTAACTTCCCTGCTTATTTTGATTTTGGAGAAAGGTGGGAAACAAAGGAGAGGAGAGAGGTGAAACAAACAACCTTGTAAACTGTCCAAGAATTGCTGGGATTGACCCCTTATATAAACCCCGTGCTCCAATCTGTGGGAGCTTGGCAAGGATTTCAGTGAAGGACAGGGTTGATGCTTGTACTTGGGTCTAGAAATACCAAACAAGACAATAAATAAGGCCTAGGTTACAAGGTGGCAACAATAAGAGATATAAGAGGAATATGGAATTATGTCCTATATATAAGCAGACAAAATCAACTTCACCAGTAATTACAGAAATTATTAAGATCAAGAATTTACCTTGACAGTATCAACTGGGTGCATTAATGCACAAGAAAGGGCACAAGAAAAGCCACCTGCCAATGCAGATCTTAGAACACTCCCAGCAGGAATTTCAACAGGTGGTGGAACAGCAACTACAGTTGCCGCTTTAAACCAAATGTTCCTGAATAACAAAAATAGGTACTAATTATGAAAGATGCATCTTAGTCATTGGCTGCTTGTGGAAGTTGAGACAACAAGGAAAAGTACTAAATGCAACACTTATACTATCCACAATCTTGTTGCATAATTTATTTGCTGTGAACTCTTGCTTTAAATTCAGATAGAGTATAATGGGGACTATCTAACCACAATTCTTCAACAAATTTACAATCATTCTAGATAAATCAAATAAAGCAGCAAAAACTTGCAATGGCCTGATATTTTAAGGTAGCCACTTCCCAATGGAAAATTACTTCTGGAGTTCTTGATGAGAATTGAAGAGTAGGAAAGACTTGCTTTAAAGCAGTTTTTATGGTTAAATAAGTGTCAGCCTCCATAAATATATATGCGACATCACATTAGCCCTCCATTTATCAGTGACATCAAATTGGTCCTTCAATGATAAAACAATACCATAGTGCCACCCCTTTGTCATATCTATGCCATTAAATTGGTCCTAAAAGTAACATCAACTTGGTCCTTTACAGACAAAACTAACGGAATTAATTATCCTTGAATGACCAATTTGCTGTTGCTAATAAATAAAGAATCAACATGACGTCATGTATATATCTTTGGAAAACCAAATTGATCGTTTACTCTATATGTTTTGGTAAAAACAAGGAAGCCAAATTTTTGAAAAAAATGTTCAGTTCAAGCAACTCTGGTGCATTTGGTTGGACTAGAACACACATCTTAAAGGGTATATTTTGCCCATAATTTGCTAAAGGATATGAATTTGTTTATGGCTTGTCCATTTTTATGTTTTTCCTATGGCTTTTTCATCTTCCTTTTTAATATTTTAAATTTTCTGTTTTGGATGATATCTTATCCTTCCATGTTGTACTTCCCCTCCATATGAAGGAGCTTGGAAGGGAGAGGTAATTTTTCATTTTAATTAAACACCCCCCTTATTTGTGAAATCTTATCTTAAAAAATAAGACAAAAATATAAGATATTATCATATAACCTTTCAAGCATCCCTTGTTCATTTCATAATTCTCACAATTAAGAAATGAAATATTACCCCTCCCTTCCCTCCCCATCCAAACTTCTCCATCTAAACATATCATAGAAAAGGATTGGTGATGGACCAGGAGTATAATGCATACTGAGAAAAAGGAAAATTTAAATGATAATATTTATTTTACCTAGGATCCTCTTGAAGACGATCAGAGGGAAGTAGAAGCATGAAATTGCGAAAATGTCCATATGAAATAGAACCTTCCGTGTCAGCATTCAGAAATCGCATCATAGTAACTGCATTGTCTTCATTTGCAGGAAGTCTTGCATTCTTTAATGATTCCAATATTTCACTCGTCTTAAGCGTCCCAGACTTGCTTAGACATAGAGAAGTATATGCACGAAGGATTGTTGGCTCCTTCTGTTCCATTAATGATAAGAATCGTTTCCAACCGAAAGACTTCGCAAATAAGTGAGTTCTTGTACGGCTCATGAATTCATGAGCATAATTTTGTGGCAGTTTTCTATTTCTCATTGCAATTTCTAGATCTTCCAGAGTAACTTGGCCATCACCATCTCTATCCAGCTCCTCAAAGAACCTTCTCCCTATGAAGAAAATGAGGGTGAAAGTAAGTGTGGTTTGTCATTCCAGATGATCACAAATAAAAGATTGTCCTATACAATCAAATAAACAAGAAATCTTAACAATGTAACCAACAATGCCAAACAGATTAGCTAAAAGATAGCCAACAACTAAAAAATAATTCATATTATCATGCAGCTCATGTTATGGCCCAGGGTCCCAACTTACACAACAACAATAAATTTGCAACTCTTGCTACACGAGCTGCACAAATAGTGAAAATATATTAACATGGAATTCCCATCGACTCCACAGTGCAGCCGCAATCAGTTATCTTATCCATGAGCTGCACAAGCTTGTGGATGTTCATTATTCAATAACGTTTAGTCGAACCACAAGCAGCAGTGGGCAGCAGTGTTATGCATGTTCTTCAGTGTCATACATGCCCAGCTTAATTACAAGGACATCAACCAATCCCTTAATTTTAGGGATTGAGAATTGAAAATTAAAAGTTCTGAATCAAGTTATTCTATTTTATCATTTTTAAAGGTGAAGAACTTTCAACCTATAATTTTGGTCATTGGTGAACGACTTCAAAGGTTAAGGACTTTTGATTATTCACTGAAAGCAGTTTTAACACATTGTTTTCTAATTCGCAACTAAAAACCCTCAACAAGCTCCTTCATTTTATTTTTATTTTTTGTCATTTTGTGCTTACCTTTTCCCCTTAATTTTAATCTGTTCTTGTTTGTCCACAAATATTTCATTTTCTTGTAAGTATATAAAATCAACATATATTTCAAAAAAGACAGATCTCAGATGCTAACAGATAGTAGAGTAGCTAAACCAGCACAAGCAATCTTTTCCGGCCACTCATCTACCCATGTTGGACAGCATAGTCATCTGGATATTAAGAGTTTCTACAACCTATATGCTTATGCACTGAAATACATTATTTAGACTATGAAGCATAGAAATGGATATATGACATGTGGAAAGATGCAACAATAGGACACGGGGGCTATTGGAAATGGAATTCTAAAAGGTATCATGTCTAGTGATAAGACATGAGAAGCTGCTCAGATGCCATGTCTTGTAAGACATTGTGAAAGTGTTAAACCATAGGTTTAGATCAAGAACATCATAATATATAACCACGTTGATTTTGTATGATGATCACTAACTTAATGGCATAATAAGCTTTCTCCAATTAATAATGTCATACATAGACCTCGAAGCAATCTTCCATCTATAGAAGCTTTTTAACACAGAGACAACATATATATCAACACCAAAATGAAAACTGACATAGCCGAAATCTAGAATCACAAAACATGTGATTCTTAATCCCAGCAAAGAAACTTAAAAAAAAAAAACGTACCTGGATTGAAGAGAGGAAGCCACCTCATCATTGAAAAAAAAAAATAAAAAAATACGGAACTAACACATTCCAATTCAATGCCCCCTCCCCCAGCCCAAGAAAAACACCGGTTCCTTTATAAATAAAGGAAGTTGCCTCCTTATAACAGAAAGCAAGATTCAAATAGAAGTCCGCAACATAATTCTTAAATTTTAGGGATGAGTTCATATTTTATGAGGCTTCATTTGGATTTTCAGTGTCTGATGGCTGAAACTAATAGTATTCAATTTTTCCACTCCTCCAATAGCTTAATTAATCTTAGAGGCATATCTTTCAATCTGCCAAAAACTTCCAGCAACCAATTTCCAAGAACCACACTCTTTTGCAGTTACAACTTTTTTTTAAATCTGCCATAGGAAGGTTTCTCCAACTAACGTTCATTCTACTTTACTTCCAATTACATTATCCCTAAATAACATAACAACCCCAACCTTACCTCTTAGAACAGAAATGTTAAGCTAATAGTCAATATCTTTACTAGTATCACAGGACTTACATGTCAGATGACTCATATCCCGCATCACTTTGCACTTTACTTGAAATTCTTTAACTTTGGGATAGATTACACACTGATATTGTCATAGATCCTTACACTCTTCATGCATGCCAACATACATATCATATCCATATATACAGGCATATGCTATAAGTGCATTTCACAATTTATAATGTTAAAACCTCATATCAATAACCCGTATTTCTATTAAGAGTTTACAAAGGTATATGCACCTAAAACTTATACTATCTACCATATATAAGATTCCATACCTTCAGCTTCTGTGTATCTAAAGAAATCTTGTACAGAGAATAGTTTATTCTTGTCAGGATGCTCAGTAGATGCTTGCCCCAACTGCGGTATCAGCTCAACCAATTCAGTCAATGAAAATGTGGAGAGTGTCGACCTTATACGCTCCACATTGGACATGGGAATACTGAGTAAGTCAGTGGCAAACTTCTGAGGGGAACTTCCCCCAGTGTCTTCTCTGTTTTCAACAGTGGCACTACCATCTCCCTCTTCATTTGTTGAAGGACTTGGTCCAATTACACTTGATGGCACACCACTCACCTTTGCAAACCTCAAATTCCCCAACAACCTATTCACATCTACTTTGTGTCCTTCCAAAATTTGTGTGAGTTCATTCATATGACTAAAATGAGACAAAAAATGCGGCGGCGACAGAGAAGTTTTCCCACAGTCTTTGCCATTTTCTTGCACTCCCTGATCAAGACTCTGAAGAGTCTGAGATAACTGATCAAAGATAAACCCTATAAGGCACTCAAGTGAAATATGCTTTCCCTCCTTCTCCTTCACACCCTTTCCCCCAATAGTTCTAAAAAACTGACCCTTGGATCCATTTTGCTTCACTTCACATGAAACAGTGGGCTTCATGCAAGAACACAACTTATCTTCATCACCCATTTTCTGAAACCTCTTTCTCCCAGGTTTGAAAGGAGCTGGCAAAGCCTGAAGAAACCCATTAACCAGCAAAGACCAAGTCATAGAAAACTTCAAGCAATTTACATAAGACTCATCTTCCATAGCCACCACCACCTCCTCCTCCTCCTCCTTCAACACTTCACTCTTATTCCCATTTCCTGCATTCTGTGAAAACACACCCCAGAAAGACTTCAAATTTACCTTCCCTGGCAACCCTTTCTTCCTCTCATCAACAACCACACACTCACCGCCCTTCTTCTTCTTCACACCACAAAGTTGAAACTTGCCACCTTCATTCACCTTTGCAATCAACTGAACCCCATTCCCCTTATTCCTAATAGTCCCTAACCAGCAATGTTCAAGATCCTTTGTTGCTTTCCTAATACCCACTTCCAATGGCAAAAAAGCTTCTTTGACAGCATTAATGGAATTGAAGAAAGACTCAACTGGGTCATTTCCTGATACCACCATAACTGATCAACCCCTTTCAGCAACTCAGAGTTATAACCCTATCAACTACACACAGACACAGTTAAAGGAAACAACTATATCAGATTGTTTGTTGCCAAGATCAGGTTGAAAAACCCATTAACCTGCTAAGCCCAAAAATGCAGAGACTCTATTGATTTCAACATAGAATCAATGAAAAGTTGACACTTTTGTTCAGGATCAACTTCCCTTTTGGCTCAGAAAAAAAAAAAATTCTTCAGAAACGAAAGGTGTAGCTTCATGAAGAACAGTGAGAAACAGAGTGAAGCATATTCAATGGAAGAATCTGGAAAAGATGTAGCAATTTGTAATGGGTAATTTTGGACAGAGTTTTGTGTTTGAGATTGATATGGGTTGCAGAGGAAGAACAAGGAACAAACAAAAGAACTAAAAAGCGAAGAGGGGAGAGAGAAAAAAAAAAAAAAAAAGGAGAAGAAGAAGGTGGTGAAGAAGGTCTATCATTTTTTTTTTTTTTTTTTGAGAGAAAAATGAAAATTAGTGAATGCAAAAAGTAAAATAAAATAAATTTTTATTGTTTTTGGATAATGAATGCTGAATAGATAATAGCTGACGAGAGAGACACGTAGGATTGGTGAGTGGGGACACCAAGAGTGGGCCTTGGACAGAGGCTCTTTAGGAGTTTCAAGGGTTATTTGCCCCTCTTGCCATTGTCCATATTCAATTATTAATTGTTTTAGGTGAATAAATTTTCAAATAATCCAATGCTTATCCAACTTTGGTGATGTTTTATCAAATCAAGTTTGGTTTGGAAGAATGATTGTTTATAAAATGGTACTAGGAATATGAGTGGCAATTAAAAAGGCAATATAAAATACTTTCTTTTGGGTTATTTTCATGTTATGAACTTATAAGGATTTAATTGGAATGCAATTAATCATGTAATATAATTTTATTTAAAATCTTTCACTTTTGTGATAATTATCATAAAAGTCATATATGAGATGATATACAATATATGATTGATTTACCGTGTAAAATTTTTTATACTGATAATATATCAAATTTAAAATCAACTTATAATTGATATGGTTATTTTATTCTATTTCATCAAACGAAACACTTTTTATTTGTAATAACCATTTTAGGGAGAGTTTTAGCTAAACATTAGCTGATATCACGTGCATTGCATATATATATATATATATATATATATATATATATATATATATATATATATATTTTTTTTGATATATTGTTACTGTCAACAAATAATAAATCATCTTGTGTTACTTTTTTTAGTTAATTATTATAAAAGTCAAATATTTTTAATGATTTGTGAATTTATTATTTGTTGACATCGTAAAAATGTATAAGTAAATCTTTTTTAATTATAATAATTTTACTATTACTTGTAACTAAATGTTTTAATATTTGTATAAATTACAATTTAACATGATATACATATGCAATATGTTATAAATTTCAACTGTTTAATTTGGTAACATTTAATTTTAAAAAAGTTTATATGAAAATTATAAAGTTTATAACATTAATTTTTAAAATGTAAGGATTTGAATTATATATGATAGAAAATAATTAGTATTTGAGTTATAATCACTACATTCAGATTTTTTATTTTTTTATTATTATTTTATTATTATTTTTTTTTACATTTCTAAATAAGGATTCCGGGAAGTGAATTAACACAAGGTAGAAGACCCGTTGTTAGGCGAATATAATACGTGACAACTTACTGTTTTAGTTCTATTATGTTACTAAGACCTTATATTACGTTGAGGGCAAGATATTATGTATTTCTATTTTATTTAAAATGTCAACGTTGGGGGGTATTTCTTTACTTGAAAGAAAGATTTAATTTTATGAAATTGTCCTGTATATTATATACGATATTTTTTAGGTGCATAGTATATCAAAGTTGTTACTAAATAGTATAAATAATTAATTAAGAGTTACAACATTTCTAATACATGTATCATACATACCTGACGGTCACAATACTTGTAGCACAATTACCTAATTACATTTGAATCAATAATAAAATATTAAATAGGATTATTTATATATCCAACTTATCAAACAATATTTTGTATGTAACTACCATTCTCTTTTCAATATATATCAGTCCACCATGAAAGAGTGCCTTAGAAACTAGAACCAAAGGGTTCATGGCCACCAAAAGTAAGAAGGAGGGAGTCATGGACTCATGGCCCTTTGCCTTCTTGACAAAACAAGGAAGGTTCCTCTATCAAAGATGTTTGGGGAAGCAGAATAACAAAATGTATTTGCTCTTAAAGGGACAAAATATTTTATTCCCCTTTGATTAAACAACCACATGATCAAAAGAAAATATTCTCATGCACTTCATGTTGTTAATTAACAAACAAAACAACTGCATATGCTTCTCTCTCTTTTTCCATACTTATTTATGGTTTGCTTATTAGTTACGATTTCAATAGTAGAGTAGGCTCAGTATGTGAACCACTAAAATATAAAGTCTTTAGCAATAATGATGTGATTCAACTAATGGTATTTTGTCTTATAACGTGAGTCACACAATTTGTTTCTTTTTTTAATGTGCAGCTCAGATTTTTATTAAGCCTATATCATCAGCAGCCATCCTATGACAAAAAATTGGGAACATTAGGAAAATCCCAAAACTCAAAACAAACGGCCATGTTCTTGGACGATAAAGCCTGGCTAGTTATACAAGTTTGACTAGCACAATATTTTAATTCCTAGACGCGTAGGTTTAATTCGTGTATTACTACTACACCGAAGTGAGCTTATAGTAAAAGCTTTCCTGTATAATTAAAAGTCTCTGTTTTTCTTTTAATACTCATCCCTTAACCATTTTGTACTCCTAAAAAGTTACCCGATGATCAAACTTTCATCATACACGAGAGGTTATTTTGTAATTTGAAATTTCCATTTCACTCCATTAAGAACATAATACTTGACTCTACATAATCATACATGCTAATTAGTTAAAAATTAAATACTATCAAATTATACCCTTTGTAGCTTGTACATACAAATGGAATAAAGCTTTACACATATATACATGTAACACTTCACATCAACATATTTTTTATTTATAACTAGTCCGGCATCATTTTCTACACAATAATACTTTGCTTTTACCATCTAACTATGGTGTGAGGCGATATGCATGCACCTACCAGTAGTGCATCAAGCATTATTCATACAAAAACGAGCATACCATTAGGCTTGGAGACAATAAAGACATACCGGTTCAGTGTGACAGAAAGACAAAGTAGTTCATTGACTATCATTCACACACATCTCCAATCTAATCTAATACAAAAGGTAATGGAAAATTTACAAAGTAATATATTGACTATCATTGATAGCCACAATGAAGCATTTTGGACAGATTATGTAGATCTGAAATTCACCACAAAAACTGAACATAACATGCAATTGAACCATCAATCAAGGATCCTATTCCCATTCCATTAGATGGCAGTAGCTTTTCTCAAATCCTCTGGCTATTTATTCATGGGCAGGCCTTGAGACAACTAACTATCTTATGCATTTCATGAGGGTTAATGTAACTCTTGGTAAATATCCAAAATCCGGCATTGGCAAGTGTGTGTTAAAATGCAGATCCGCTTCCCTTTCCCTTCCCCAGCATAACATCTTTGGCCTCATTTATTTTGGAGGCAAGATAATGACTTCCACCGGCATCCGGATGGTTCGCAACCATTACCTTTCTATGCGCTTCCTTCACCTTGTCCGGTGTTGCATTTTCCCTGATGAACCATTGAACATTATAACTTTAGAAAAGCTTCATGTGAAAGGCAAGACAAGCATTTCTGTCTTGGAGGAGCAAAAACACATGGCCTACTAATGGATTATTGAATGAGTGGTGACAGGTTTACTTTTTCTTGCAGAAAGGGAAAGGGATTAATACCAGGAATCATGTAATCAAAGTTTTAAGAAGTAGAAAAAAACAAGTAGGAAAGCAAAACTCAAAGGATCTTTCTGGATTTTCGTGCAAAAATCGAACACCTTTGACTAGTGTTCAAAGAAGTGACAATCCTATATAGTTGGAGGTGCACATTTCATTAAGATTTCCAGGTGAACTCGTTGGTAAACGATATCTATGGTTTTTACAACCTTAATTCTGTTTTCCAATATATAGGGACCAGTGCTCAAGTAGAGGTAGTCACGTGGCTTACCTCTCTCTAAACGAGAGTCAGAGGACTTGCAAGAAGTCTACAATACCACATTGCACTCCACCAGACAAATGGATGCTTAAAAATTATAACTAAAAGTTGTCTGTTCAATCACTAGAATCTACAATAATGACTCTCCAAGTGCTCATGCTTACCAATAGCAAAATTCTAAGATTATTTCCTTTCCATTGCTATTTCAAACCACTAAACTTGTTGAACCAAGGTTTCTTTTTTGGCACATAAATTGTATAACAATTTCAACTTTCAAACATACCAATTCCTCCAAATAGGAAGATCTGGAGTCCCTTCTGTCTTTTACATCAACAAATATCAGATATCAGAAGTAACTTGTTTCGATTTCATTAAAATAGTTTACCTCTCTGAACTCTCTTTATAATCACTCCATAAGCACTCAATCATCAAACCAACCACCTACATGAAAATCAACTATTCTTGGGTAGGTATGATTACAATAACTTGGTATAAGACAAATAAGCACCATCAGCAAAACATGGGGGTAAGAAGTAGTAACGAATTTTAAAGACATGATTCAACAAGTTAACATAACTCAATCTGAGAATACATAAACATCAACGGCGCAAACTTGATCATTTAATTTCAAGATCCACTTTCCACCCATATTTAACAAAACTACAATTTGAATTTATTATTCAAATTGAAAAATATCATAATAAATTGCACTGTAAGGGCTATAATTCTTTTAACTTAAAACACCCTTGAGAAATAAACAACCAAGGATACCTGACGCCCAATATTAGAGCTGCTTCTCTCCTTGTCATGGTAGGCTGGAAACCACCATCATAGAACTTACGTATTCTGGGTTTTGGGGGGCGTGTCTTGAATGCTTGCCAAGCTTGGATACCATACCTGCCAGCAAGTGCTGCGGCAGCTATAGCAACGCCAGCCAAAAATGGTGTAGCCTGGTACAAGTAGCAGCTTGTTACAAGACAAGTTCAATATTAAAGACAGCTAAACTAGAAATAACATTGCAATTCAAACTATTGGCCAGCGGGAAATGGTGTAGCCTGATACAGGTAGCAGTTTGTTACCAGACAAGTTCAATAGCAAAGTGTAACGACAACTTAAGTATAAATAAATCGTAAACAAAACTGTTTGCACTTTGTAGTTATGAGTTTCAGCTCAACTCATTCCAACTAAAACTAGTCAACTTTACCCAGAGTCCAGGACCAACACCATAACATCAGTACATAAATGAAAAACTTGCCGTGTTTGGTAAAAGGTTGCCACAAGCAACTTGAAAAATAGAGAAAGCCTGCTTTTAAGAGCTGCTTTTAAAAGCCATAATAAATACATGAAGCACATTGCTATGTGTTATATTCTTTCGAAATGAGTTTGACTACAAAACGAAGAGATCGAGGCAAACAATTATTGCTCAACATCCATTGCATACAGCCATATATACTTACTAGCTCAATTCTTTTAAACTACAATAATAATATAAATTAGAGTAAAACCGTATTTTCGTCCTCCAAAGATACAAGCACCATCATTTTATTCCACGAAAAACTTTTTTCATCAAATTAGTTCCTCAATTATGCAAGATGTCATTAAATTGGTCTTTCTTTGTTGGACTAAGTAAAATGAGTGTAACGGAGCCCTAATTACAGGGACAAAATTGATGACACTTCACATTATTCAGGGACTAGATTGGTGTAAAAAAGAAAATCTTTGTAGGACCAATGTGATGAAATTTTATATTATTGAGGGACTAAAATTGATGTCGAAAAACCTTTAGGATCAAAGTGATAATGCATGTATAAGAACACAAAAGTAGGGGTTACTCTAGAAATTTATGGGATCATCTGCCAATGCCATTAATGTAATTAAAATCAATAACCAACAAAACATTCTGGCAAGTGACAAAGAGATTAAAATGTGACAGCAGATAATTCCATGAATATTATACAGACATGCATGACACTACAGTCTACAGGGTATAAAAATGACTTTGAGCTAAATCATAAGTTAACTACGTATTTACTCAATCCAATGAAACTTAATATAATATATATAACATAAAAGGTTTTACATTTGAGACGAAAAAAAAAATCTACAAAGCATAGAGGTATTTAAATATTATCATTTCAATGAACAATCCCTTTCTTAACCCAATTTTTGGAGCTACATCCCCTTCTTAAATGCATCTTCTACATCAAAAATCTCCATCATACAAAATTACCATCTTTAATATCATAGTGAAAATAGAAACTGATGACCATGGGTTTAAAATGGTGGGGGAAAAAAAAGAGTAAGAGCAGTAGCAAAGTTGATCATTCATTTGTTGCAAAATTACCCATGGGGCATGGGTCAATTCATTAAAGGGGAAACCAATGTTCCATGAAAAAGTTGATAATCAAAATCAGGTGAAACAAGACTCAATATTTAAAGGAAATGATGGTCTTGAACAGTATCATAGAAACAGGCAAATCAAAGAGGATCAGAATTGAGTTGGAATTGCTCACCATTTTCTAGGAAAGTTGAAAGATTGAGCAGAAACTTTGGTGCCTCAGTCACGAGTTCTGGAAGCTTCGGAATCTGCTGCGGGGACGCGAACACTGAGGAGAGACACGCTATGGATTATGGACTGAGGAAGTGGTTTTTAATTAACTGCGTTTGGAACTATGGAAAGAGGGGGGAAAGAAAGAGAGGGGAAAGAGGGAGGAAAGGAAAGAAAAGTGAGTGGAAAACTCACATTTTGTTGAATGGACAAATATGTCCCTACCATATTGCCCTATCTACTATTCGTTAATTTGCAGCATGTGATTCTCTTTGACTATTTGATATATTTAATTATAATTTACTTTTTGCTGTAAATTTTATATATAATTAATAATTACTAATTGATTAATAAAATATTATTATATATATAAATTTTTATAATAAATTTTTTTTAAAATATTGTACTTTAAAATGAAAGCTAATATTATTACATCCCATTTTTACTTAAGGATGTTTTTGTCATTTCATAAAATTGTTTTTTCTTTCCTCACATTTTCTCTCCTACCAAACAACCAAATAATCCTCTCCTTTTCCACTCTTTTTCTTTCCTTTTCCTTTCTTTCCTCGCACTTTCTTTCCTCTCACTTTCTCTTCTGCAACCAAACAAAGTGTAAGGCTCCACCCATGATAACGTGTCGGGTCAGTGTTTATGTTTTTCGTGTTGGGTCGAAAGTTTGACCCTTTTTTGGAAGGGGTCCGTTATGGAAAATATAGAATATCATACACAAGTAAGAGTCAAGACCTAAATTGATCCCTGAAAAATCTCAGCAACCCATATTTAGTCCCAAACAAAAAATAATTAACCAATTAATCCCTCAAAATTACAAATTTGAGAAAAATTGGTCCCTCCATTATTCTCCATCCAATATGTCCATTTCTTCTTCCAAAACCTCGAGAATCAACCACAAACCCAGAAAAAAAAAAAAATGAAAACACAAATGAAGAAACACAATTTCAAACAATCACGAAGAACAAATTAATTCACAGAACATGATCCAGAGCACAAAGATTCAATACCCTTTTACCAAAAATCATTGAACTTGATCCAAGGCACACAGATTCAATATTGGGTAGCAAAAAGTTTGGATTTTTTTTTTTTACTCGAACGGTGACTCTGTGGGAATCGGGCAAGGGGTGGCCTTCCTCATTGGGGATGGTGATGGAGTATTTGCTAAATATCATGGAATTTCTCTTGGTGTCTTCAAAGATGCATTTGGTGTGACTAGATTGGAGCTCGAACCTAAAAGATTCAGTTGAAGAAGAAAAAAGCAGCACAAATAAGAGAGAGAGAGATAAAAAAGGTTTTTGGGTTTAATCTTAACATCACCATTGTAACACTCGGTTTTTCACTGTTTACTGTTTTTTATATCGGTAAAATAAACAGAAATGTTTTTATTTTTATTTTTAAACTTAGAAAGTGATTTTGGATAAACCAAGATCATATCCATACTCTATTTTACCATAGAGACTTACAATTAAATTTTGAGTCGAAAATTCAGATGAAACCCAGTCTGTGTTTTAATGACAGTAAGAATTTTACTGCTCAAATGACCTAATCTTGAATCGTGAACGAAATGGTTAGGTTTTATATTGAATTTCCAATGACTTAGAGAATTTTGAAATTTTTCACTAAAAAGTGAAATAATATATATTATTTGGGCGTTATATTAAATCGGGTGAACAACGGATAAATACCTTGTCAATCAAGATGACTCACAAGGGGTGAGTCATATAGATGACTCCCCTTAGTAATGATGGCTTTTTGGGGGATTTTGCCATAATGTCCTTAATGTTGGTTTTAATCACAAGTTTGCCATTGTACAAGTTACCATTTTGTCCCTAGAATTTTATCCCTTGGACCTTTCTCTCCCTCAATTACCACGGCCCAAGCACCCCAATGAGCCTATCTTCACTTCTATTTAAGGCATGATCATCTTCTCCATTAGACTTTGTTCATTTTTCACTTAAAAAGCTTAAGTTCCATAGCCTTGATTTGTGAAGGAAGTGTTTGATTCTTTGCTCATTTCTCAATTCCAAGAGGTATATCATGCTCTCCTCACTTGATTATTATGATGTTCTTCAATTAGTTTTGTGTTTTGAAGCCTTGTTCATAATATGTCATCTTAGGGTTTCTAACTTCAAAAATTCATAGAAAATCATAGGAAAGTCCAATGAGTATGAAACCAATTTCTATAATCCTATTATCATTTTTATATTCTAGATCTATGAGCTTGCATCAAACAAAAATTTCTAGCCCTTTGAACCCCATAAGGCCGAACCCTAACTTTTGGTGGGGGGAGGATTTTGTTCATTTTTCTTAACTAGTCTTACATGATTCAATCTTATAGTTGTATATGTATTGAAAATATTTTAGCACTACTAATTTTCATATAAGGAAATTCTAAATATTAGAAAATGGTGTTTTAAGAAAATAATTGTTAAAAATGATTTTATTACAGTGTTGGAAAAATTATTTTACTAGAAGAGTCTTGTTTTGGACTTAAAACGTTTTAAAAACGTCAAATGACGGACAATTCCGTTAACATTTACAAAAAGTATTCTTAAAAAGGGTAATATTGAGTAACACCGAGAATTTGCCTAAAACGATGGTTTCAAGTTCAAAGTATTGATTTTGAACAAAAATGAGTTTAACGGATTTTGGATGATTTTACAAAACGAATTTCCAACGTAAAAGGATTTTCGGTAAACAGTGGTTGTATTTCCGTCAACTTAGATAAGTGGAGGAAACTTTGGTTTTATTTTGTGTTTCACGGAACGAAAATAATTTAAAGTTGAAAACGAACCTAGCTACCGAGACGTCGGGTCTAGTGTTCTATGATATGGGCCCAGGGTCCGAAAGGTGAAGTTATGGACTAGGTGTCCTATAAAAGGGGTAATGGTTTTGTGCACTAAAATCTACGTATCTACGACTGGTGCATCAGTCTAGATTTCGTGATTTGCACACTTTTGACTTGGAGTCAATTATTTTGGAAAGAGGTATTAAACTTGAAAGTTTAAAATAATGATTTAGTCGTGAGACTTTTAGCTCTGAGAACAAAATGTTTTACATGCATTTTCGGGCAGACATGCCTTTGCATGGGACTTGGATACTTGATGGCAAGTATTCATGTAGTTTGCATCATTGTGCCTTGGTGGACATATGAACAAGAAACCATATACTATGAGTAGTACTCACTGTGCCTCGTTTTGGACAGTGATATAGTTAATTTGAACTCTGCCTTATTGGCATTGAGTCTGCCTTATTCGGCAATTGGAGCCTGATCAGCTCATTTATTTGTTGGTTGGAGCTCCGAAGATTAGGTATCAAAGTTAGTTGATGAGTATTGAAGTGTCATGGTTTTTAAAACGGTTACGACTGTCGGGTATGAAACCCTTTGATAAATATATTTTTTATCTTTGAATACTCTTGTTAAATAGTATTTGAGAGTCGTACATGTGGTTATCGTTTTAAAATTCATATATTGGTTCTCACCCTTGCAAGTTTTATTGATGGTCTCTCTTCTGTATGGGCGTACATTATCATCTGAGTATAGATGGACCACAGTGTGAGATTCGGACTGTAGAGACCATAGAGGTATCCCTACCTCCGATATGGTTCCTACTGCAGCATCTGGTTGATCATAAGGTACTTGAGGTGCAGCCATTAGCTAAGGTAGCACCGGCATTGTGGCACCCTACTCCCGGGTCATCACATGGTTACCCGTTTGCGGAAAAATAAGATTTTTTTTACTGGTTGCTTTCGGAAAATATTAATTTCTCAACGTGAATCTCTTCAAGATATGGTGATAAAATTTTTCCTTTTAACTCCCTAACAACGACATAATCATAACCATACTTAGATATATAAGCATATACAAAAGTCATACAACTATACTACCTCGTAAGTTTCACACTTAGATCTTTATCAACTTCGTTTATTTCAACACATGACATCACATAAAAAGAACCTAAGCTGGTCTTAACTAACAGACAGTTATTGAGAATACCCTTATGGTCATTCCCACTAACAGATACTTCTCCAAGCATCTAGGAGTTAAGTCCTCGAGTGACTTAGTGAATCCCTCCGCTTCGTACTAGTATACCAAAGGAGTATGGTAGACTAGAGTAAACCTGTTGTATATTTGTAAGGGTGAGACGCAATATATGGATTTAACACAATAACTAAAAGCGCGACTCACAAAACAGCATATACACACACATACAATTATAGCAGCATACATTCTCAAAACTAAACAAGTACTTTATCAATGGGTTTCATACCCCAAACATCAACGTTTGAAAACTATGCATGAACACTTCAATATCTAGTCTCTACATTTCGCTAAATCTCCGGAGATCCCCAACAACGTGTAAATGAGCTGATCAGGCTCGATTGCCAGGTATATTAGGCACAACGTAGCCAGGTATATTAGGCACAACGTGTTTACCATAGCACACTGTCCACATAAGGCACAATGATCAACGTATATGGTATTGCCAGGTATATTAGGCACAACGTGTTTACCATAGCACATTGTCCAACACAAGGCACAGTGATCAACGTATATGATTTTTCATTGTCCATCAAGGCACAATGAATCAACGTAGCATGAAATACCTCACACCCAAGGCATTCACACAAAACAACGTGGCATGGAATACCTTACTCATTAAGGTACCACACTTCACAACGTGGGCACGTATGCCAATGAATGCATGTAAAATGTTTGTTCTCATCATTTTTCTTTGTGTTCAGTCTTTATTTGCCGAAGCTCAAAATGGCTTACGACTACTCGTGATTTTCAACGTATTAACTTAACAACGTGTTTAGATCTTTTAACGTCAACACAGGACACGAAGTCCGAGTGCTCAATCACAAAACCTTAGACCTTGCAATCAGCCTTGGGGTTTGTGGTCGTAGAAAACAACATTTACCTTTTACAACGTAACCCACCATGTGGATATACAACGTGAAAAGGACACCAAGTCCATAACAACGTAATCTCATAACATGGATACTCAACGTAATACGGATCAAAGATCTTCGTGCTTAAATTAAAGAACACTAGTATCACGACGTCTCTGATACTAGGCTCACGTTTCAACGTAAACACCATTTTTCGTTCTGTCAAAAACAAATCCAAAACAAAGTCTCCGCAACTTATCCAAGTTGACGGAAAATAACACGGTTAGAAAAACTCCTTTATAAAAACTCCTTTATAAAATCATCGATTACTTGAAATTCTTTTCTATAACGTTTATGTTCCAAAAAGAGAATCATGTGAGGCACAAGTTTATCTAAAACACGTACTGCCGCTTTAAAAAATACTTGTCGTCGACACTTTCCAATTTGCCGTCAAATTACATCTTTTAGCTTTTTCCACTTAAACAATTTTCTAAAATCATACTTAAGTTATTTTTGAAGATTAATTTCATAAAATACCTTTTTATAATATTACGGAATTTCTCACGTAAAAATTAGCAGTACTAAAATATTTTCACGGTTACGTCCTCACTGTGACTCATAGTTGACGTTTTATCAATAAATCATTAAAATAATAATATTTCTCAATACTCATTATTTTTCCCAAATAATATTTTCCACTACTATTATATCCAACATTTCCCATAAAACATTGAATATAATGTATATAGCTTATTAAAGCTTTTATCTGATTAAATCGGTTGTGCACTGACCACTGTCAGGCTTCACAAACAACACTCAACAACATCATCAGAATTATATCACCAGGCAGATCATGCATCATAGCAATATAATAAACAACTGCAGTTAATTAAATAAATTAAAAGCAGATAAATCATCTAACACAGATAAACAACACAACGTAAACAGCAAAATCAAAGCACCACAGCCACATATCAAGTATACAGACCACACTAAAGCTAATAGTTATTGGGAAAAATCCCTCAGGTAAGCTCCCCTTACCTCTTGAAGAACTTGACCTCCGATTAAGAAAGTTGACATGGCTCTGAATAATCGGTGACACACGTACGTGTCACGAAACACTAACCTTCAACAACACATCCAAACAACCAATTAAAACAAGCAAAACAAACACCTAATCCTCTTTAATAGGTCACGGCCTCCTTAGGGTTTTGTGGCTCAAAATCACTAAACTTGCTTAAGTCATGGATTAATGATTCTAATATACTTAAGGAAATGGATTAGGGCTAAACAACAAAGTTAAGAATCAAAACCATCTTAACCCTCTAAATGGTAGATTCGGCCAAGACATGTTCATGAGGCTAGGGTTTTTAGTTTAATGAACAAACTAGGATTCAACAAGTATACATGATTATAAGAACTTAGGAAGTGGTTTCAACATCATAGGATTTTTCTAGAATTTGTTATGGATTTTCAAAGTTCTAGATCTAGAAATGGGAAAATATGATTCATGGCATAAACATGAGAAACAATTGAATATGAAAGCTTAGATGATCAAGGAGTTGAGCTTTTACCTCTTGAAGATTGAAGAAATGAAAAAAATGATCAACCAACACTTATATAAAATCTGGGACAGTTTGAGGGTGTGTTGGTTTTGTGAGTATATCTCATGATATACTCATCCAAAAATTACAAACTTTGGCTTATTGGAAAGATAAGAAGAAAAGGAACAACTTTGGTGTTGAAGGTTTCATTTGGTTCGGATCATAACAGGGGTGAAAAGGGCCTTCTTTCTGCTGTCTCGCATGGATCTGAGGATTCTGGGCAGTTTCTGTATATTGGTCATAACTCTCAATATACTCATCCGTTTTTGATGATCTTTAGCTCGTTGGAAATAAGAGAGAAAGAGGAACAACTTTCATGTTGAGAGTTTTTCGAGTTTCAGAACATAAAAGGGTCAGAAGTTCGGTGGAATTTCTGCTATCATGAACACCAAAGTGTGTTCTTAGAGGAAGAAGATGAAGAAGATTGTGGAAAGAATGGAGAAGGATGTGGAGACTTCTTGCACTTATGGCAGCCAAGGAAAGGCTTGGGCCTTGTGCAAATGGGCTTGATGAAAATTGGATCCATTCAATCTTGGTCCATTAAAGCTTAAGGCATAAAACTATACCTGGGAAACTTATAAGTGTTTTATGAACAAAAGGCAATAGGAATGAAATGAAGTGTGATGGAGGGTATTTATAGGAGTGTGGGCTGCGAAAATAGGGACCAAAGAGCAAGGAATTCTAGTTTCATAAGGACCAAAGTGCAAATACTTTGAAGGACCAAATTGCAAAATAGAAAAAGTCTAAGGACCTGAATGCAATTTCCTTAGAAATTGTAATAATGAAGCCATGTGCACCATAAATGCATTCACATGGGTGAGTCATCTCATATGACTCATTGGAATTATCCAATAGCGGCTCTCGGAAATCCCGTATTCTGCTCTACCGTTTACCCGATTAAATACGACGCCCGGATAAAATATAATATTTCACTTTTTAGTGAAATATTTCAAAATAACCAAAATCGTAGGAAATTAAATAAAAATCTTAAATGTTTCGTTCACGAGTTAAAATTAGGTCTTCTGAGCAGTATAAATATACTGTCAGTGAAATTCGCAGACCGGGTTTCGCCTGAATTTTCAACCTAAATTTTTATCGTAACTCTCTACGGTCAAGTAGAGTGTAACTATGGTTTCAGATTAATTAAAATAATTTTCTAAGTCTCAGATAAATATATAAACGTCTTTATATAAATTTCCGATATTAAAAAACAGCGAAAAGTCGGGGTGTTACAGGCATCACCTCCAGAGGGGATGGTTATAGACCCAGAGGAGGATCCGGAGGAGCTCATCGAGGATGTGCCCGAGTACATTCCTCTTGATGACGACGACGATTCACCAGAAGAGAGGGCAGTCGCGTCTTCATCCGATACTTCTGCGGGGAGTGGGATTGATCACCATGGTCTTCCCAATGAGTATCACTAGATATTGACCAGCTGTAGGTAGATTCCATTTTTTGGGTAGTGACTTCGTCAGTCTAACTCTGGCTACTGAGAGCCATGTTTTGTTTTATGGTCTTAGACGATTCGCTATGTATCTTTATTACTTTACTTTGTTATGTTGAGAATGGCCTGTACTGATAAAGGCCCTATATAGTTATATAGATGTACAAAACTGCTGACGCATATGATGATATATATATATATATATATATATATACACACACACACACATATGGGTGTGATGTTGTCTATGTTGCTGTATGTTGTTGGATGTGGTTCAGTTAAAAAGAAAAAATTTTATGACCATTTTTGGTATTAAGAAAGTATAATAGTTATTATTTTCCGAAAGTAACCAGCATAATTAAAGTTTATTTTCCGCAATGTGTTACTATGTGATGGCCCAAGGAAGGGTGTCGCAACCATCATCACCAAAGTGTGGGATAAGAGAGGAGGAGGTCGTTTTGGGCCACATTTGAGAGCTCTGTTGACTCAAATAGACCAACTTAATAGACGGACTAATGTGTCTCAGCTTTGTAATTTTGAGGGACTAATTGGTTTTTTTTTTGTTGTAAGGGACTAAATGTGGGTTCTTGAAATTTTTCAGGGATCAATTTAGGTTTTTACTCTAAAAATAAAAAAATTTATACAATGGTCTCATATTTTATTTTATTTTTTCTTCATCTCTTTCTATTGCCTTCTGATCAACACTGTCCGCTGTCGTTGACCAACGGTTACCTCTCCGGTTATCGTCAATGATCTCTTTAGCCAATTCCAGCAACTTTTCTAAATAACACTGTTGACCTCTGTGGTTTAATGCATGTTTGTTTTAGATTTTGGGAGGTTCAAAATCATGTTTGCTTTTACTGAAAGTGATTTTGGAATTTTGAAAGTATTTGTTTTTAAATTTTGCGTCCAATAAAATTAATACTTGATTTTAATAGAAGCAAGAATTTCTAGCTTTTCCGTTGAAAAGAATTGATTCTAGGTGTAGGGCGCACAAAGTTCTTTATATTTACACCTCAAAAGTGATTTTACTTTATCTTCCAAACAAAAACAATTATTCTAAACTCATTTTTAAAAATATCATTACTATACACAAATCAATTTTTTCAACCTCAATTTTTTTTAAAATCAATTCTTTTAAAGTCAATTCCATCAAAACCTAAAACAAACGAACCCTCAAGCGACGTTGTGGTTAGCCTCCATCTAACATTTAAATTATTAAAAATGATTTTTTTTGACCAATTATTAAAAATGTTTTTAAAAATGGTTTTTCAAAAATATTTAAAAAGTAATTGTCAACAAAGTTACCAACACTAAATTATGAAAAAAAAATTAATGAATATGATTGGAGTAAATCTTCATAGGGCATTATCTTATTTTATTAATATTAAATACGTTTAAGAATGCAGTGTCTGATATAGATACACCAATTAAATGATTACTTACCCCCTATATATAAGCAAATTCTACCGTACCCTAAAAAATTTGATGGGTTCCGGTACAGTCAAGGAATAAATATTAAAATAATGGGTTTATCCGAGGAAATGACAGTAAAATTCGAAGCAATAGAAAAAAATGTTAGAAGAAACAAATAAAAATATTATCCAACTAATAGAAACTACTAATAAAATTGCAAATTATACTTATAATAGAATACAAAAAGGACAAAGTGAAATAAATAATATAAGAGATACATTAAATAATATTAGTAAAGGTAAAGAAATAGATGAGAATAAAGACATTGAAAAAATTAAAGAAATTCTTGAACAATTAAAAATTCTTTTAGACAATGAAGAAAAGAATAAAAGTATAACAATAAAGGATTTAGAAGAATTACTCAAACCAAGAGAATCAGATAAAATAATAATAAAACAAGAACCACACTTAGAACCCTCAAAATTATCTACTCCAGTAACTACATGGAGAGGATAAAAGGATGAATACATGGAAATACTAAAGAAATCAAATGATTTAGAAGAAATTCAACAATTATTAGAACAATTAAAAATAATTGAAGAAGAACACGATCAAACACAAAAAATAGATCCCATAGATCAAGTAACAAAAGAAAATGATGAAAACGAAGAAATAATTTTAAACTATAGTTCATCTTCAGAATCTGAAGAAAATTATATAAAAATGAAAAAATGAGAATATAGTGGAACAAAACCCAAAAGAAAATGGGAAGAATATAGACATACTCCCGATCAAGGAATTATGGAAAGAAAAATCCCAAATGAGATAAAGGAAGCAGCTCGAAAGGAAGCAAGCAAATAGTATGCAGTCTTCAACGGACCAATGCCCGGAATATACGATGACTGGTATAAAGCAGCCCCTTACTGCCAAGGAATATTAGGAGTCTATCATCAATCATTTCCAACCAAAGAAGAAGCAAAAAAAGCTCTGAAGAATTTCCAAGAAAAGGAAAAAGAAAAAGAAAAGAAGAAAAAGCAAGAAAAGGTAAAGAAGTAACAAAAGAAATTTATCTCGATCCAAGGACTTACTCGGAAACAACACAACTAATAAAAACAGAAACAAAGAATCCAATGAAAATTAAGAATCCCATCCTCCTTAGATAATTATCCAATAATTACCAGAAAAGACCATGAATTACTTGTTCAATTTTCCGAAGAAAAAGTTTTATGAACATCTTGGAAGATTAACTAACTGGAACGAAAAAGAAAAAATCAACTGTTTTTACATGGTTGATAGAAATGTCTGTGGACTTAAAACAATAATTACTCCAGGAGCAACCCCAGCTCTAACATTCAATATGTTCCAATTTGGACTAATTGAGTGTCTTTATCCAAGCAAGAATCTCGAAGAGATTAATCTGTTCCCACATTACTTCAAAGAAGCAGTCCAAATGTATAAGAAGAAGGTGGCTGGAGAAAGAACTATTTATTTAAAGTTCTACTCAGCAAACCCATACTTTCAAACAAAGCAACCAGCCAAGCATTTCGCCTACATAGGCATCAGCAACAATAATTTTCCACTAATTGACGAAGCACGGAGAATCACGTATGATGAAGATGATATGACAACAATAATAGCAAACTAGCTGACAAGCATATATGGACAATGCAATGCACTAGGACAACATTCTTTTGTCAAAACTAATTTTAAAGGTCCAAATACTTTGCTTCTAAGCAAAACACTTGGTAAAACAATGAAGGAAAAATGCTTAAGCATCTTGACAAATTTTGAATTCCCATTCTATGCATTGGAAGGACCACAAATGAATTATAGACCAGCTGTCATAAGCAAGCTATGCGCATTAATTAAAGAAAGCAGAAATCATGAATGTGAAAGATGCACGAAAAGACAAACCATGACAGAAAGCACCAGCAAGAACCAGGAAGAAGAAAGGGACTCAGATGAAGCAATAATTGAAGAGTGACGTAAGCACTGCCGTCAACAAACAGAATTATTGAACAATGACGTAAGCACTGGCATCGCCAGTCGAATTATTAAACCAGATGTAAAGCACTCACTTATTTTCAAGGTCATTTATGTAAATTATGTTTGTATGCCTAGGTCTATAAAAAAGTCCTCTTATGTTGAGGCAAACCAGAATTCAGAACCAAGTTTCGATTCTCACTTGTGCGTGACACCTCTCTCTGAGAGTAGTCTACTAAACCTTTGTGGTATAGCTCGGATGGTTGAGTGTCCATCCAACCCCCTCTTGTAAAATAGCCAATTACTAAATAAAATCTCTCTTTCTTCAAATTACTCTGTCAATTACTTTATACAAAGCAAGAATCAAAAGAAGCAAACAACGGAAGCAGCAGTAGGCAGAAGCAAATAATTTCGAAAATCAAAGATCAGGTATGAATACTAAATCTATCTTACTAGGTTTATTTATGCAAAATAATGTCTGAAATAGATCTGGTCGAAACTAATGAAATAGAACACTTACAAATTACTGACGAAGATGGAAATTATGAAGGAAGTATTTTAATTAATCCAAAATTATTTAAGAAAATCCAAAAAGAAGACCTAGATTTAGTAGAAACCGTAAATATGGTAAGAAAGAAAGAACAATTAATAAATATAATAAAGAAATTTAATCAAAAGGAAAATATAATATATTATGGGAAAATAATGAATAAATCACCGATAGATATATCTGAAACTCAAGGAAATACAAGTATTCAGTTAATAAGTAAAGAAAAAAATTTCAGAACTAAAAAGAAATCTAAAAAACCAAGAACATAGAAAGAAATTAGGATATATTCACATTGGAGCAGTACAAGTTTTAATTAAAGCAACTTTCCAAGAAGGAATAAATTCACCAATTGAATTAGTTTTAAAAGATGATAGAATAAATGATCCAAAAAAAAAATACTAGGAGTAATAGAAGGAAATCTAGCCTATGTAAAATTAAAATTTGAAATCAGACCAAATATAGGAATCCCATTAAATACTCAAAAACTAAATCAAGCATTAACCCTCGAACACAAAATTTTAAGAGAAACCATAATGAAATCAGGAGATAAAATATTTTCAATAACATACTATGTAAATTATGCATTAACCAACTCACACCATAGTATTACCTTCAGAAATAATGATAGAATAGACATTCCAAGATTATTTGAAGACATAGGAAAAATTTATTATCCAAAGAAAAATGAAATAATAGAATTAGGAACTTTTATAAGTAGACCTAAAATTTTCGAAATAGAATCAATTCCAAGACCCATTATTTTTCCAGAACAGAAAACAACTGATGAAGAAAATGATATTATAAAATTATCAAATCAGGTAAAAGATCTAACTCTTTATTTAAAAAATAAAATATGAGCAATAAAGAAAAATTTTAACAATTTATTGAAGACTTTTACCAAAAGAAAGATAGAGCTAAAATAGATACTGGAGATCTTTCCAGAGCTCTAGATTACTATCTAGAAAAAGATCCAGAAAATAGAAATAGAAATAGAAAATTAATTGAAAAACATCTAATAAGAAAAGAAAAGGAATTAATAGATTTGGAAAATAAAGAAAGAAAAATAAGAGAACAATATAAAAAAAGAATGGAGAATATAATTGTGACACCCTAACTTGGGTCATCACATGGTTACCCGTTGCGGAAAAATAATATTTTAATTTGCTGGTTGCTTTCGGAAAATACTGTTTTCTCAACGTTTATCTTTTTCGGAAAATACTGTTTTCTCAACGTTTATCTTTTCAAAATATGGTGATAAAATTTTTTCTTCTTGTTAACCTCATAATAACAACAACATAAACAAATCACACTTAAGTACATAATTGGATATAAGTCATACAACTATACTGCCTCATATGTTTTCACACTTATATCTGTAATAAGCATAACATAACATAACATAACATAACATAAAACATAAGCTGGTCGTAACTTAACTAATACTATACAGTAGAGGGAGCTTCAGCACGCTCCAACCTAAAGGGTCTTTCCCTTAAATTCACCCAGAGGAAGAATACCTGATATTGTTTGTAAGGGTGAGACACCAATATATGGATATAAACACGATAACCATTAGTGTGACTCACATACGACACATACACATATATAAGCATATACTCTATCGATGGGTTTCACACCCCAAACATCAACATTTTAAAATTATGCATGAACACTTCATATACACCATCTAAACATTCACACTTAATCTCATGAGATATCCCAACACGTAATGAGTGGATCAAACTCAATAGCCATCCCATGGCACAAGGCACGCAGCCAAAACCCATTACACACTGTCCAACACCGTGGCACAGTGATAAAACCGTAAATGGGGTTTCATTGTCCAACCTGGCACAATGAAGAAAATCGTAATTATGAAATACCTGACGCCGCAAGGTATTCATACATAAAACCATAGGCACGTCTGCCAAATGCATGCAAGAAAAAACACTTTGTTCTTGACACTTTTCTTTGTGTTCAATCTTTCCTTGTCGAAGCTTAAAAGCTTACGACCAATCATAATCTTAAACATCTTAAAACTTTCATTAATAACACAGGACCTCAAAGTCCGAGTGCTCAATCACAAAACACCTAGACCGATGCATCAGGCTTAGGGTGTGTGGTAATAGAAAACATCTTAAAATGTTTTAACACCTTTAACAACCATCAAGTCAACACCACGTCTACAGGACCTCAAAGTCCACAGGACACCAAGTCCACAACACCTTAAGAACCTTAGTACCCCGACGTCTCGGTTACTAAGTTCCATAACACTTTCAACCTTTAACATCTTTGAGAAAACTTGATTTCGGAAAATTTGCTAAGTGAGATTTCTGCCATAAAACACCGGTTACCGAAAAACATCATTTTCAGAAAAGAGGGTCATAGAGATTTGGAATTCATCAAAAATACACGTTGCCGTTTCTAAAATAATTGCCGTCGTCGGTTTTCCAAATTGTCGTCGTTAAGTCCTTTTAAGGTATTTTAAGGTAAAACTTAGCTTTTTCCGCTTAAACAATTTTCTAAATTCATGATTAAGTTATTTTCGCAGATTAACTTCACAGAATAACTTTTTATAATATTGCGGAATATCTTATGTAAAAATCAGCAGTAGTAAAATATTTTCACGGTTCCGCCCTCTCTGTGACTCCTAGTTCACTTTTACACTAATAGATCGTTAAAATAATAATATTTTCCAAAACCTCTTATTTTTCCCACATAATATTTTCCATAAACATTATATTCCAACATTTCCCATAAAACATTGAATATAATTTTATGCAGCTTATTAAAGCTTTTATCTGATTAAACGGTTGTGCACTGACCACTGTCAGGCTTCACAAACAACATCCAACATCATCATCAAAACTATATTACCAAACAAATCATACCTCATAGCAACATAATATATATCTGCGGATAATTAAATAATTTAAAAGCAGATAAATCACCAAAACACAGATAAACAGCTAGAAACACATAGCCAAATAAAATAAACCAAAAACACCACAACCACATAAACAAATATATACAGACCACATATATCACACACATAGTTATCGAGAAAAATCCCTCAGGCAAGGCTCCCCTTACCTCTTGAAGTTTGACACACTCCGATGTTAGTCTGACACGTTGTCGAGAAACGATGACACACGTACGTAGGTCGACTTGCTAACCTTCATCAAACCACAAGATAATCCATCAAAAATCAAGCTAAACCATCCCTAATTTCCTCTAATAGTTACGGCCTCCCTCTAGGTTTAGTGGCTAAAAAGTTCTAAAATTACTTAAGACACTAGATTAATGATCTTAGCACTTAAGACTATATGATTCAAGTTTAAGCAACATGAATTGGAATCAAAACACATCCAATCCCTCATTAATCAAATCCAGCCAAGGATACAAGATTAAGTTAGAAATTTTGGTTTAATGAACCAACTTGGATTAGTGAATATTACATGATCCTTAAGTGGTACAAAACTTAAGTTCATGAACCAAGAACACAAAATCATACTTATACCTCTTTGAAGAATTTTGGCCATGACCTAGAAATGAAGCTAGAGGATTTTGTTTCTCAAATAAACTTGGATCTAGCATGGCTACATGGCATAAAGATGGAATACATGATCATTCTCAACATAGGAGAACAAAGTTTCCTCCACCTAGTTAAGCTAGGTTTCGGCCTTAAGAGGAAAACAAGGAAGCAAACTTTTGTTCATGACAAGGTCATTGATAACAATAGTTGAGATGATTATAAGCACATAGAAATTGGTTTCACCATTTTAGGAGTTTTCTATGATTTATGGTGATTTTTCAAAGTTCTAGATCTAGAAACTTAAAAGTGATGGACATAGATGAAATAGACTTTGAATCATGAAACTTATTGAAGAACATAGACATGATTAGGAAAGGAGAATAGGATTCACCTCTTGAAGATCAAAAACAAGTGAAGATCCAAGGACTTGCTTCACAAAATGATGATATGAACTTAGAACTTTTGGGTGTTTTTGTGTAAAATGTGAAATAGGCAAGTAATGAAGTGAGAATATGGCTTCTATAGAGTGTGGGCTGCGCCACTTTTGAAGGATTAAGTGGAAAGGAGGTGGCTTCTTCAAGGACTTAGGTGCAAATAACTCCTAGGGACCATTTTGCAAAATTCCAAAAGTATAGGGACTAGTTTGCAAATTCCTAATAGTTTGTAATTATGACCATGTGCAACACTTAATGTGTTCACATTGTGACTCACCATGTGAGTCATCTTGTGTGAGTCGCCGATATTATCCGTTAGCGGTTCCCGAAAATCCCGTAATCTGCTCCGCCGTTTACCCGATCGAGTATTACGCCCATAAAACTTAAATTATTTCACTGTACATGAAATAATTCTACAAACACACAATCATAGGAAATAAAATAAAAACCTTAAGTTTTTCGTTCACGAATTAAAATTAGGTCTTCTGGTCAGTATAAATATACTGTCAGTGAAATTCGCGGGCCGGGATTCGCCTGACTTTCAAACCTAAATTTTAATCGTAGCTTCCTACGGTCAAGTAGGATTAAGTTATGAACTCCATTTATTTAAAATAATTTCCTAACACTCATATAAAAATATAAACATAATCGTCTGCATTTCGATTATTTTGAAATAGTGAAAATCGGGGTGTTACAATAATGGATGGTATAAAGAAACTGGATCTTGAATCTTCAAGTTCCTCTTCAAACTCAACTAATTACTTCAGAATTGAAGCACCACCTTTTGAAGATAGTGAATAAAAATGGATTTAGATGAACAAACATGTAAAGAAATAATTAGTGTATTACAATTTAACCTTCCAGTTGATTGTAAACAAATTATAATAAAAAAGATAAAAGAACAATTTTGGCAAGAAGAATATTATTTACACAACTTAGATATTGAAATGGGATTTGAATATTTAGAAGAAATGGAATTAATTGAAGAACAAAGATATTCTGATGATGAATATTGGTATTCAGAATAATGGACCAAGAAATATTAAGTACACTGGTTATGAAATTACCAAAAGATTGTAAACAAATAATAAACAACAAATTAAGACATCAACACTAGCAAGAAGAACTTTATCTAAAACAAATACAACGAAGGGTTCAACTAGCATTTTGTAAAGAAGAACGAAAACAAATAATTAAAGAATTGTTGGAAATAGATGAATCTATAATTGAAAATATGTATGAATATGGGTACGAATTATTTAGTGACCCAAATTATGTATAAATACTACCCTAAAATTACAATTGAAACTAAGAAAATGAAATTAATAATGAAATTGGAAATTAATAGGGTGGTACCATTTTGGTATCAGAGCTAAGTGAGTAAATGGATAATCAAAATATAGAAAAATTTGTATACAAATTAAGCATGTTAGACCTAACAAGTCAAAGCAATTTAAAAAAATTTAGTACAAGAATTAAAGGCTGAAGCTACAGATGTATGCGAAAGACATATGAATTATCACAATGAATATTGTGATTGTAGAGAATATGATAGAGAAATAGAATTAATAAAAATAATGATCACTAAATTAGAATCCTGGATAAAATAATGAAAAAAGAAAACAAAATAATAAGACCAACGGTACCAAAACCGTTGAATTTGAAGGGGTACCATAGAAGCCCCCATATATATATATTATCAAGTGACACTTGCTCAATCTTCTTTAGCAAGTATGTCACGCTATGCCATGCAAACATCAGTCATTCCCATTTCTGTTTGTGAGGAAGCAGAGAAGATATGCAGGGATTTCATATAAGGTAGTATGTGACACCCTTCTACCCTGCATGTTATAAGACATTTAAAATAAAACAAATTAAAAGAAAAACGTGCATTTACTGAATAATTTAAAACATTTACCCATGGGTAGAAAAGTCCCACATGAATCAGTTCACAAACGCGGAAAATAAAATAAGTTTAAAACAATTAAAACATAACAAACAAATAACCCAACCCCGATGTCACAACTCAGAGCTGGTATAACCGTTCCGGAAACATATCCTCGGAATACAACTGAAATAAGCTAACAAAACATAAACTAGCCCTAACTATGAGTGGCGGCTCCTCAGAGTCACTCCTCTCCGGGCTGCTTGTGTCCTCTGCAAGGTGCCAATCAGGTCAACAACAAACAAACAAACAAACATAGGGAGTAAGAATCATGTAAACATAATAACAAGGAAGATAGGTAGTAAAGTAAACAACAAGCATAGCAACATCCCATCAAACATCAACATCATCATCATCATCAATATGCTATGCAGTGCAATGCAGTCCTACTCCGCTAAACCAACAATGCATGTGGATCCACTAAACTCGGGATGGACAACTTCGGAGTTAAATATCCACTTTGAGAATCTACTCAACACTAGAGAATCTACTCCTTGGATAGCCAACGCATCAAACCAACGAATGCCTCGTCATGGGGGCGCAAGGAGAATCTACTCCAACCGTGGATGGCCAGATCGCCGTACTCTAGGACGATCTCCCCTATGTCGAACATCCCTAAACAACAACTCCGATGTAATGCGTATGCAACACAACAACAACGGCAACGCCACCTCCATAACTCCAATGGAATTGACCGAAGATAACAGCGGAATCGACCACAACAACTTGCCTCGCGGAATCTACCTGAGGACTTTAGCGGAATCAACCACAGCACCTGGGGCAAACTCTTGGCCACCAAGGAACACAACACCTTAGACCCAAACCGTGGGTCAAGGCTTCCTTGGCCAAAAAGCAACAAAGCATAACTCATCAGCTTGCGGTACCCAATGGGCACCGATTTATCAAACTCAACATCTCACCATCTCATCATCTTAATTATCTTTAGAGGACATTAGCCAAGTTGTCTAATCAACTTATCATTATTGGGGGAATGGGGTTTGAAACCCCTTAAAGTTCTTTAATTCTGATTCTGTCGAGGAGGGGTGAGCACGGTCGTGCTTAAACCCCAGCACGGGTGTGCTTAAACACGTGAGGGTGTGCTGCCCCTTAAGTGAAGCACGGTCGTGCTTCCTATTGAGCACGGTCGTGCTAAACAGCGCGGCCATTTTCCAGAATTCAATTGGGAGCACGGTCGTGCTCATCGCGCGACAGTACTGTTCTGGGCAGGAACAGTAATCGAGTTTTACCCAATTTCTAGGGTTTTAATCCATTAATCTTAAGGTCAATTTATCAACATATTTTCGGCATTAAAACACATTATCAACTCCATATTCATATCAACCAATCAACATCATGTTAACGACAATAATTGTCATAATACCATACTCATAGGGCAACCATCATAACATTCATGAACACATCATTATATAAATACCCAAACATAAATCAATTTATAATACATAATAGCAAGTCAACATGTTAACATAACAAGGCATTTAGGCATTTAAATCATACAGAACATGTATCAAACGGGGTTATGGGAACCCCTTTACTTGACACTAGCCCCAAGCCTATGTAAACACTACCCTTCCCCCCATACTTGGATTGAAGGTAGCTCTAACAGCGTCCTAAACAGCAACCGGTTCCTCCCCTTTAAGCGGCTCACACTCAGACAAGCCTTAAACAATGGAAACACAACATTATTAGTTTCCCAATACGAAAACGAAAAGGAAACCAACAAAAGGAACGGAACATTACCTATACACGAAGTGCAGATGAAACAACATTTCCCTAGGGTCTCCAATACTCAAGAAATACACTGAGTATGAAGGAAAAGAGGGAAAAAGACGTAGTAGCCGCACCAGGGTTTTAGCCACCAAGATTTGGGGTTTACGGCAAAACCCTCGAGTCTGCACAACATATATAAGCTGCGCTCAGAGCACGATCGTCCTCCTTACCAAGCACGGTCGTGCTGGACTTAGCGTCAGCGAGACGCGGTCCGCACTTGAGCACGGGCATGCTCACTGTTGAGCACGGTCGTGCTCAACTTAAACTTGGTAACACGCTTCAGGCTTTAAGCACGGGCGTGCTGGCTAACGAGCACGGGCGTGCTCATGTATCAGAAAGGGACTTTTAAGCCAAAAATCCCACTAAGCCCTTAGCCAACAATTCCAACTTAATAAAACCAGCTTATAAAAAAATACTACCGAAAAATGGGGTGTTACATAGTACAGTTGACAAGAAAAAATGCCATATAGTGTCTTGGATAAAAATTTGTAAACCTAAGGAGAATGGAGGGCTTGGGTTCAGAAGCATGAGAGTGTTGAATCAAGCCTACATGATGAAACTCGCTTGGCAGCTGGTTATTGAAAGAGAAAAGCTATGGGTTCAAGTCATGAGAGCAAAGTATCAGTGTAGTTCTCTATTTCCTAAAGTAAGTTTGAAAAGTAATTCTTTTAATATTTGGAGAGCTATCAACAAAGTATGGCAGCATGTGGAACCAAATCTGACTTGGAGTGTTAGGAATGGCCAAGATACTAGATTCTGGAAAGACAAATCGATCCAAGGCTGCTCTAGCATAGAACATTACATCTTAGATACAGTTCCTAATTCAGAGAAAGAGTTCCCTGTTTCTTTTTATGCTGACTAGAATGGTTGGAAATGGAATCTCTTTCATCAACATGTCCCAGAGTTCTCATGTGAAAGCATTGCTGCAATTTGTCCTCCTTATAGTGAGCAGCAGGATTTCATTAATTGGAAGCTTGAATCCAATTGAATGTTCTCAATCAAATCATCTTATTTAGCTATGTCCCTCGCATATCAGGAAGATGATGTTCAGAATCCCTTATTCAAAAAAGCTTCTCTTTGGAAAGGTCCAGCTAGAATTAGATCTCACTTATGGAAATTAGTTCATGGATGCTTACTTACAAATGAGGAAAGAACTCGTAGAGGAATGACTCAAGACAACCTTTGTCCAAGATGCTCTTCAGCTCCTGAAAGTCTCATGCATATGATGAGAGACTGTGAAGTGGTGCAGGGCTTTTGGAATCAAAGTGTAGATCCAAGGCAATGGAGTAAATTCTTCAGTCTAGGACTTCACCACTGGATTGACTGGAACCTTTCTGTGAAGAAGATGGACTCCTCGTCCTGGAACTGGTTAACATTCTTTGGAGTGGCAGTGTTGGCCATTTGGAAAGACAGGAATTCCTTTGTCTTCGCTTCTTCGAGTATGAACACAAATTTCTAGTCTGAAGTATCTTCACAGGTTCATCTTATAGAAAAAGAACTGCAGAATCCTAGTATTATGTCCAGCTCTCAAGGTCAGAAACCGAATCTGTAGTGGACAAAACCAGCTCCAGATTGGCTCAAGTGTAATTCAGATGGCTCCTTCAAGCAGCAAGGTGGAAATTCATCTTGTGGTGGCTTAATAAGAGATGAGTTTGGTAATTTTATAAAAGGATTTTATTGCAATATGAATCCTAGCTATGCTCTGGTGGAAGAACTTTATGGTCTTTTATATGGCATTCCTTTGGCAAGATCTATGAACATCAAGAAGATTATCTTTTAAGTGGACTCTTTTGCAGTCTATGACATGGTGAATAAATGTTTCACTTCCTCCGATCCTTTCATTTTAAACCTCTACTTGAAGAGGCTCTCCTTTAATTTTTAATTTTTATTTATTTATCTTTATTAAATAAAATAAGATATATAAATAAAATGAAATGTTGATATTATTTTTATATAAATTTATTTTTTATATACAAAAATATTCTCTATTACTTTTTGTCCTAAATATATATCTAACTAAAGATGTGGTATTAGGTAGGGGTGATCAAAAATATTTGACCCTCCCGAAACTAACCAACCCGTTAGCATTTTTGGTGAAATGGGCGAGTTGAAGCAGTTGGGCGGTTAAGAAAATAGGTTTTATATGGATAGCTACGGTCGGGTTCAGTTCTGAAAATTTCCATCCATCGGTACCCGACCCGACCCGCTGCTAACAAGAAAATCAGAAATATTGATTTAAACATTAGTGGGCCAAGGCCCAATTCTTACCTTGCAGCTTTACTAAAATATTACACTGTGACCCAACAATCCCAAACTTCCTAAATACTAACCATCATCAGACCCAACACTCCCAATATGAATATGGTAAAAAATAAAAAAATTAAACAAAAAAATAGTTTCCTGATAACCTGATTCCTCTGTTTCGACTCTCACTCTCCCTCGTTCGTCGATCGACCTTCACTCACCAACAAGGCAACTCGTTGCAGATCTTTGGAGTTCAGACCCACCACACGCGACACCACTCTTTGGACTGTCGCCGTACGCCGTAAAACACCACGCGGTCGTGTTCTTCCTCTCCATGCCATACTCTCTGGTCGTCCACCTCTGTCGCTGCTTCATCCGCCGTATAGCACCAAGCCACCATGACGAAGCCAGATCTGACGGTGGTGAACGGAGATCTGGCGTCTTCTTCCTCCCTCCACCCCATACTCTAATCGCATCTTCTCCAGATCTGAGCTGCACATAGTGGAGAGATGGAGAGTGTTCCAGATCCAGCACATGGTAGAGTTTGGTGAACGAAGGGATAGTGTTAGACTGTTAGTGCTCAGAATCTGTGAGCCTATAAGGTGTGAGCTCTGTGTTTCTTTTTTCTTTTTATTTTTTGTAAAGCTTTCTGGATCTATTCTTCTGCCTTCTGTGTTTATGCTCAATTTAATTGGGGCCTCACTTTTTTTCTATTTTTTTCTTTAAACAAAATAAAAAAAATCCATTGATCCGCTGCAAACCGACCGACCCACCCGCAACCCGACCAACCCGCCACCCGACCAATCCGCTAGTCATAACAAGCGGAAATGGATTTCATTTTTCTTACATCGAACTCGCTCGAACCCGACAATCCCAGCCCGAACCCGCCCGATGCTCACCCCTAGTATTAGGCCAAAAAAAAAAGATGTGGTATTAGGAATTAAGATTTTTTTTATTTTTTTTATGAGAGGATAAATGAGATAAAAATAATAAGTTATAATCTATAAGTTCAAACGTTGCTTTAAGTAGTGTATGAAAAAACGTTATAAGCTATCCGTTACCAAAATGATAATTATTTTAAACAAATAACATATATATATATATATATATATATATGTATATATATATATATATATATATATATGTGTGTGTGTGTGTGTGTGTGTGTGTGTGTGTGTGTGTACATAAATAGAATTTATATAAAAAACATATAAACCTGTCCTTTTATGTCAGTTTACATTTATCAGCTAGTTCAACCGTTAGTCTTACCAAACACTTCAAATCCAATCCACTAGCTTATCCTTTTTTCCTCTATGGCTCTATCATAACTACTTCATCCATTATCCGCTATAACTAGCTTATCTGCTATCCGCTAGCTTTTACTAAACATATAGCCAAAGTTGTTTACCGAACACTTTTAATTGGGTAAAGACCCATTTGGGTCCCTGACAAAAATCGCGTGGGCCATTTTAGTCCCTGATAAAAAAAAAACTACCCCGTTAGTCCTTGACAATGACTAACATGGGACACATTAGTCCCTGCGTTGACTTCCGTTACCCAGGGTCCGTTACGTGGCTGACGTGGCCGGTTAACTTGTCATACGTGGCCGTTACGTCTGCCTTGTTGGATTATAATTTGTTTTTCAAATTTTTTTTCCCTTCAAAGGACCAAAACGACGTCGTTTTGGCTCCATTTAGGATAGTAGGCTTGACCTCCTTCTTCTTCCTCCCTCTGCCTCTGTTTTCTGCAACATCAAACAAGAACCCTAATTTTTCTAATAGGCGATTAGCGTTGTTTGGGTCCCTGTGGTCACTCCAGACTTGTGCGCAATAACCCACTTGGGTTGAGTGGAGAGAACCCTAATCCCTAGCAACTGCGATTTGGCCCCTTTTCACTTATCTCTCAGAATGAGTTGCGGTTCCAATCCCATGAGTAGGGGTGAGCATAGCTGGAGTGGTTGTTCGAGCTTTGCAACTCCGAAATTTTACCCTCCAATTTGTATTTGCAAGAAACCATGTGTCATCTACATTTCAAGAACTAAGAAGAATCCAAATAGAGCATTCTATGGGTGCCCAAATTATAATAGGGTAAAGGAAATCGTTCCTTGTATGGCTTCCTTTTATTCTTTGGGAATGCATTGCTTACTGTTTGTGATGGTTACAGGACAACAAACCTTATTGTGAAAGGTTTGTTTGGCTGGATGAATATGAGGAGGAGCAGCAGAAGCTGCTGTCAATGGCAAAACTTGAAGAAGGGAGTATCAATCGGCTGGAGATGGACAATGATGACAACAAAGCAAAGTTGTTACAAATGCAACTCAAGATGAGTGAAATGCATCGCAAGATGAGTGAAATGCAATCAAAGATGAATGAAGTGCAATTAAAGATCAATGAAGTTACACAACAGCAGAGATCTCTTGGAATGGTCTTAGGGGTTGTGATTGTTGTTTTAGTTACGATAGTTTGTGTTTGGAAGTCGGTCTAAGTGTTTGTAACAAATGTATTAAGTATGGTGTATTAAGTTAGTCTTTGTTAATGTTGGTGTATTAAGTTAGCCTTATTAATGTTTAATTATTGTAATGAAATGGAAAGTTTGGCTTATTAATGTTCAATTTGTGTTAGCAATTGTGTTTATAAGTATTGACAGTGCTAATGACAACAATAATTAAAGTGGTAAACTGACAATGAAGGTAATTTAAATCCAAATTTCATTAAAGCGGTTCCAAAATATATTGTACTGAATTACATCATCATTGGCAACATGTACTAAGAAAAGTATAACTAATAACTAATGTACTTGACATCCCCCCAAAAGTGTATCCTTTCTATGGATTCCAAAACAAAAAAGCTTATGAGTTCTATCCCCCAAAAAGTGTATCATATGCAAATCCTATAGATCCCCCCAAAATCCTATGCTGTCCATCCCTTTAAGACTTGTCTGTGTTCTTCTTTCCAGTTTTTGGCTGTATACCAGGTGGTGTCATCATTGCAGCTCTTGGCCCAGGAAGTGTTGATGGCCTCAGTCCAGGTGTTGGCATGAATGTCATCTCACTAGGAGTTCCTTGCAGTCTTGGTGGTCTATAGGGCCTTGTTGGTGCTCCTGGTGGCTGATTTGTGATGGTTCCCACTGAAGTAGATGGTATCAATGAAGGTGGCATAGCTGGTGGTGTCCCTTTTGCAGTTGGCTTAATAGAAGTTGGCCTAATTGGTAGTTTCATCCTCCCTTGAGCAGCTGGCTTATTAGCTGATTGTCCCTGAAATGAAGTTAAACCGGTTAGTATCGTGGGACAATTTAGTCCTTAACAATTCTTTAATTGAGACTAATTAGTCCCTAACAATTAGTATCGAGGGACAATTTAGTCCCTATGCATAAACCTGTGTTTCAGCAGGTGGTTCTTGTGTAGCAGATGCTGCTTCTGTGCTCTGCACTTCCTGTCTGGCATCACTCTGAAATTACGATTTCAGAGAGTTAGAAAAGTAAATCAATCAATTTATGTGTTAAAACCAAATAAATTTGCAAATGCACAACCTGTGGCTCAGTTTCAGCTGAAGGATGATTCTGTGATAATGGCACTTCTTCTTGAGACTCTGTCTGCTTTTTCCTAACCCTTCTTTTCTTAGCAAATCCAGGCCTAGCAGGTCCTTTGCAAGTCTTTTCATAATGGCCAGTTTCACCACACTTGTAGCACACAACCTCATAGAACTTTCTGACTTTGTGCAGCTGACTGCCTGGAACTTCTTCTGACAGAGCATCCTTCCTCCTGTGCTTCTTTGGTTTGCCAATAGGCCTTTTAATCTTTGGAGGATGTGGTTTTGGGTAGTCAGTAGTGTCCCAATACTCCCTGCTAGCAACTGGTTTGATGAAATGCTCATATGTTGCATTCACAGCTTCCATGGTCAACCACTGATGCACATAATCCTCTGGCCTCTCATTCTTCCATGCTATGGCAGCAATAGCATGAGTACAGGGCATCCCAGTCAACTGCCACACCTGGCATGTGCAAGTCCTCAGGGTAAGGTTGACCCCAACCTTCCTCTTATGCCTCTCAACCTCAAACTTCTCATTACCTGGATCACCTGTCCAGGTTGGTGTCCAGCCATTGCTATCCATCTTCAACTTTTCCAGCCTTTTCTTTTGAGTTGGTGGCAGAATCCCTCTCACAGAACTTAGTTGCCTTCTGTGTTTGGCTGTCCTCCTCATCAGATAACACCTCAATTCTTCTAACATAGTCAATATGGGCTTCTCCCTATATCTGACAATCTTGGCATTCCAAGATTCACACATGTTGTTGGTAATGTTATCCAACTTAGGCCAATGACTGAAATAGGCCTTAACCCATGCTCCTGGCTCAATGTTGTTCAGGTAACTCCAGGCTCTCTCATTCTTAGACTTCAACCTCAGCATTGATGCTTTAAACTCAGGCTCAGTTGTGCACTTGGCACAATCCCATGTATACCCCCTTAGCTCCCTATCCTTGAAATGTTTGATGAAATTCTTCCAAATGTGCAGAACACAATTCCTGTGGTGTGCACCTGGCATGACTTCTTTCAATGCAGGTAACAGTCCCTGCACACAGCGTATATGACAATATAAAAAATTAGAATTGATGCCCAAAATAGTCCCTAACAATTACTACTAAGGGACATAGTAGTCCCTGGCAATTACTACTAAGGGACATAGTAGTCCCTGACAATTCCTATCGGGGGACAAAATAGTCCCTGTAATCATAAACAGCATCAAAAGTAAATCACTGATGTAAAAACTGAATCAGAAACAAGCAATGCAATGCACAAATACATGAGGTGTACCTTCTGTTGGTCAGACACAAAGTTCCATCCGTTGCTAACATGGTCTCCTATATCTTCTTCTAGCAAGCTCAGAAACCACTTCCAGTTATCTTTGGTTTCAGCATCAACCACAGCATATGCAATGACAAACCACTGGTTGTTGGCATCCTGACCAACTGCAGACAGTAGCTGCCCCCCATAATAACCCTTCAAAAAGCATCCATCAAGGCCTATCAGTGGCCTACAACCAGCCTTAAACCCATTCTTACATGCCTCTAAGCATATGTATAAGCGGTTGAATAATGGTGGTTCTGGTGGGATCACTTCCATCTTTGCAGTGGACCCTGGATTATACTTCAAAAGTGCATGAAGATAGTCCCACAGTCTTCCATACTGCTCAATCTCAGAACCTTCAACAGCCTTCTTAGCAGCTTTTAGAGCCCTTGACAGTTTTTTTTCATTTATATGGACACTAAAGTCCTCTTTAAACATGTCAAAGGCTTGCTTCCTTTTAAGGTCAGGTTGAGTCAAAAGTTTATGCTCCAACTTCTTTGCAACCCAATCCCTAGTGGCAGCCTTGTTTTTAAACACCCTGCAGCAACTGTGTTCTCCTACATATGTCTTCAACTGAAAACTCTTGCTCATAGTGTTCCAAGCACAGTAAGCAAGCCAGCTGCAGTCTTCAACCTTGCAAACTGCCCCACACCCCATATTCGACCCACATTGTCCCTTATAAAACCCAACCCTAAACCACCATTCATAACCCTAAATCAAAAATTAAATTAGAGGCACAAACAACCCTAAACCGAAAATGAGAAGAACAAAACGAACCCTAAGTTAGAAACGAAATTGTAAATAGAAGAAGAGAGGGAAATTAACTCACATTTGTTGTGGACAATCGCGAATTGCAGAGAAGAAGGCACACGATTTCTGGACCTTATCGCGGAATTGGAGACGAATTAGGTTAGGGTTTTGGGAGGGGGTGATTTGGTTTCGTAATTTCGTTTCTGAGAGAGGGACCAATTTGGGTTAAACTAAATGGAGCCAAAACGACGCCGTTTTGGTCCTTTGAAGGGAAAAAAATTTGAAAACAGATTATAATCCAACAAGGCAGACGTAACGGCCACGTATGACAAGTTACCGGCCACGTCAGCCACGTAACGGACCCTGGGTAACGGAAGTCAACGCAGGGACTAATGTGTCCCACGTTAGTCATTGTCAGGGACTAACGTGGTAGTTTTTTTTTTATCAGGGACTAAAATGGCCCACGCGATTTTTGTCAGGGACCCAAATGGGTCTTTACCCCTTTTAATTTGGTCAAACAAGTTTATCCGCTATAATCTAGCGATTCGGCCTTGCCTAACCACCATAAGAAAACACAGAATTACCGACGGAAGTTTTCTGACGGCTACGGTTCTGACGGACTTACCGACGGATTTGGCTGTCGGTAACTGTGAATATGAAAAGTTTCTGAATTTTCCGACGGGATGCCCGTCGGAAATGTTACCGATGACTTATCAGTCGGTATTTCTGTCCGAATAGTGCACGCGAATGGCAAAAAATAGGCGCGAAAGCTTACCGATCGGCTAATCAGTCGGTAACGACGAAAAACCTACCGACGGAATTTCCATCGCAAATCTCATTATCAGCACCGACGGCCAATTCCATGGGTAAATGTATTTTTGAATTACCGATGGAAAAAGTCATCGGTAATTTAAAATTGGCTGTCGGAAATTTTGATCTCAAATCCACGGAAAACCCTCTTCTCCCTCACTTTTCTCTTTTCTCTCTTCTCTCCTTTCTCTCTGCTTCTCCTCCGTGCCACTGTCTCCACCAGGCTCTCCACCATCCGACGACCACCGCACCACTGTCACCACCGTGCCTCCCTCCCTTTCTCCTTTAACATTTCTTCCTAAACCCAAATCTCCCTCCCTCTCCCACCGCACCCTCCACCGCGTTTTCCACCACGCCACCACCGCGCGTCTGTCTCCACAGCGTCACTGTCACGTGCCATCTTCTCCTTACCTTTTCTCCTTCCCTCTCTGCCATCGCTGCCACCGCGCCACCACCACCTCTCTGTGGTATGGATCCCATTTTTTATTTTCATTTTTTATTTTATTTTTATTAGCACCACCTTTAACCACCATTGTGCACCACCACCACTCTGCACAGAACCACCAGCATCCCTTTTTTATTTTTATTAGATTTTCCCCTTTTTCTGATTATTGGTTTGGATTCTAAAAGGGTATCTTTTGCATTGTTTCAGAGTCACCAGCTTCCTCCGGCTGCAACTCCCGGCTTCCAGTGCAGTACATTGAATTTTTTATGCCTGTTGCTGGTCTTATAATTTTTTTTTTTAACAACTTGTGCTGTTTGTGTCTTTGTTGGTATATTTTATTTCAGTGAATGACACTGCTTTAATTAGTTGTATTATGTGCATGTATTTAATTTATTTATCATAAAAATATCTGTCTAGTGTGTGTAAAGTTATTAATTTGTGTGTTTTTTGTCAATTAATTAGTTGTATTACGTGCATGTAAAGTTATTAAATGTGGTATGTTCGTTTCTGCCAAATGTGTAATAAACTTAATGAATTTATGTGATGGAGCATATATGGCAATAACTCATGTTCATTGATTAATTAAGCGCAATTTGGAATAATGAATTGAGTATTTACAGGATAACAAAATGTATTAATTATTTAAATAATTAAAAAATAATGTGTAATTAATTAAGAAGTTAATTAAATCATTCATCTCACAAATAAGTTAATAGTTGCACATGCGGTATCCGGAATATCTATTAATGGCACGTCGGGAATATCTGCTTATGGCACATCGGGAAGCGTGGACGACGAAATCTTTTAAAATATTTGCATAGTAATAAAATTAGATTGAATAAATAATTAAAAAACATTAACGATTAAATAAGTAAAAAATAGAATATGAAAATAGTTAAATATATAAGTATAATTATTATTTTTTCAACAATAATAAACTTAAATATGTAATAACTTAATAATTACATAACACCGAAATTAAATTAATTAATCAAATAAAAAATGATTGAATAAATTAAAATAATATAAAAAAATAAAGATTTGATAAAAAGAGTGGAGAACAATTTAATAAATTTTGATTAGAAAGTGATTGTTATTTTGCTAATGCTTTGTTTATGATGGTTGCTTAATTATTGGTTTGATTGATTGCTAATAATGTCAAACTTTATGCAAATTATTTCTGTTACTTAAAGTTTTATTTTATCTTAGAATATATATATATATATATATATATATATATATATATATATACATACAATTAATACGTAATCGAGAAAAACCTTAGTTTCCCGTTCAAGGTTAAATGTTATTGAGCATGTGTACTCGTGGTCATGGTATCGCTCATTTTATTGAATTTTGAATTGTCCAATTGGGACAGTTTGGGAAGAAACTTTTTCTCCACTGATATACTAGTTACTCGATGATTCTCATTTGTTAAATAGTTGATGAAATTTCGGGTCGAAGCATTTCCTTTTGTTCTTCGGGTCCATACTTGATTGTGGTATCTTACTGCGGTCAAGTCGTGTACTTCGAGACCGATGGGAGATGCTGTCGAAATTTCGTCAGCTATAAGACATAAGAAGTGATGAGTAACTAGTATAATACAATAGTGAAAAAGTTTTTCCTCGAATGGGATAGGGCCACACCTTTTAAGGAAAGAGAGCGATTCAAGGTTATAGTATCATGTTTAAAAATACATCAATTTATCTAAAAATACAGAAGGATGGAATATTATCTCCTAAGCCGTAATTGGGTGTATGATAGGAACGAGTCTGGGAGACGACTTTTGAAACAATCATTTGTAGATGGAGTTGAGGAGTTTATATCAAAAGCCAAACAACATTGTGATTATGCTGAAGAGGGGGGATTAGATGTTCGTGCATAAAATGCAATTGTATGACGGTTTTGAGTGATGATGACGTGAAGTTACACCTATACCGACGTGGGTTCAAGCCTAATTATTGGATATGGACTGATCATGGTGAGGAGTTGCCGGATATTGATTTGAATGAAGTCGGTAGTGATGATCTTGACATGGGTGCATCAGGCAGTGACTACCACGACGACTATGTCGAACAACTCCAGTCAATGCATATGATGGTGGATGATTGTCTTGGGCAACATGGGAATTTTGAGGCGGATGAGTCTGATGACATGGAAGAGCCTCTTAATGAATCGGCACAGAGATTCTACAATCTATTGTTAATTACAACTAAGCCATTGTTTGAAGGGGCATCAGATTCAAAATTACCAATTTGTGTTAGGCTTCTAGGTTACAAGTCCAATTGGAATGTCCTCCAGCAGTGTTTGGAGTTCTTTTGTAAAATGCTTCAAGATGTGACACCCTTCAAAGAGTTGTTGCCAAAAAATTATTATGATGCGAAATGGTTGGTGTCGACACTAGGGTTGGGGGCTAAGAGGATTGATTGTTGTCCGAACGGGTGCATGCTATATTATGATAGTGCTTCGGGCACAAATGACAGCGTGCTGGAAGAATGTAAATTTTGTCAGACACTCAGGTACTATATTCAAAGTAGTGACCGTAGTAAGAATAAACCAGTTCCTGCGAAGGCAATGTTCTATCTGCCTATAATTCCAAGGTTGCATAGGCTGTTTGCATTAACACAAACTATGGGACAAATGATGTGGCATTATGAAAATAGAAAAATCCGGGCGTTATACGCCACCCTTCTGATGGTGAAGCTTGGAAGCACTTCGGTCGGGTACACCCTAATTTTGCAGCAGATCCTCACAACGTACGATTGGGCTGTGCTCAAATGGTTTTACCCCGTACATTCAGGTGTCAGCCTCGCCATATTCATGTTGGCCAGTGATTGTTACACCGTACAGTCTTCCTCCCAAGATGTGCATGTCAAAACCGTATATATTTCTGACTTGTCTCATACCGGGACCATCTAATCCGAAGTTGTGGGATGGTGTGTTGACATATGACATTTCAAAGAAGCGAAACTTTATGATGAGGGCTTCACTGATGTGGACTATCAATGATTTTCCTGCATATGGCGTGCTCTTTGGATGGGGGACCCATGGTAAATTGGCGTGCCCGTATTGCATGGAGCATGGAAAGGCTTTTACATTGAGATATGGTGGCAAAAGTTCCTAGTTTGGTTCTCATCATCGGTTATGAGATTGTGACCATCCCTTTCGAAGGAATACCCGAGTATTCAAAAAGAATCAGACAGAAGAGGAAGGTCCACCGCCTTTGTTGACTCCTGAACAAATATGTGGTCGGGTTAGGGATCTTCCTAAAGTCACTGAAGTCGCTTTGTCAAAATTACCGGGGTATGGATAATGGCATAACTGGACAAAACAAATTATTTTTTGGGAACTACCGTACTGGAAGGATAATATGTTAAGACATAACCTTGATGTGATGCATATTGACAAGAATTTCTTTGACAACATTTTTAACACGGTTATGAATGTGTCTGGAAAGACGAAGGACAATGAGAAGGCAAGGTTGGACATAGCTCTGTACTGTAGACGAAAGGATTTGGAGCTGAAGCCATAGCCTAATGGAAAAATGGTCAAACCAAAAGCTTGTTACACTCTAAGCACCAATGAAGCAAAGTCAATTTGTCGGTGGTTGAAAGACCTTAGGACGCTTGATGGTTATTCCTCTAATTTGGCACGATGTGCTGATGTAAGAATGGGGAGGCTTCATTTGATGAAAAGTTATGATTGTCATGTATTCATGGAGTGTTTGCTTCCTATTGCTTTCGGCTCGTTGCCCCCGCATGTTTCGAACCCGCTTATAGAAATCAGTCATTTCTTCAAAGATCTATGCTCTGCAACTTTAGGAGCAGATGGTCTGAAGAAGATTGAAGAAAACATTCCAATAATTCCGTGCAAGATGGAGAGGGTTTTTATCCTAGGATTTTTTGACTCAATGGAAAACCTTCCTGTCCATCTTGCATACGAAGCGAGGCTTGGTGGACCTGTACAATATAGGTGGATGTAACCGTTTGAAAGGTAATATTTTTATATTTTCACATTTAAATAATTAACGTCCCTTGAATAATGACTTATCACTAATGTTTTTTATTACTTAGATTCATGGGCCACTCTAAACGATCAGTTAAAATCAAGGCTAGGGTGGAAGGATCAATCTGTGGTCTTACTTATACCGTGAGACAACCCATTTCTGTTCCCACTATTTCAACAATTTCATGTTGGCCCCAAGGCATATTAGGAATGAGGTAGATGCTGATTGTGGAGGGTATCCTTATATGCTACCATATTTAATCTTCTTGGCCGTCATGCTGGCAAGGAGCTTATTTACTGGTTAAGTGATGAGGAGTATGCATCGGCCCATGTTCATGTCTTGATAAATTGCAAAGAGGTGAAACCATACCACGAGTAAGTTTCAACGACCCATTTTTTAAATAATGTTACACATGTTATATCAATTTCTCTTTTAACACATCTTACACATTTTATTCGTCAGTATGTTCCTGCAAATTAATCAATTAAGTGAACAAGATGCTTCTGTGCACACACATGCAGACTTTCCTGAATGGTTCAAGCAACACGTAAGTGTCGTATAACTTAGAAAACAATATATTAAGCTTAATTGCTAATTGAAAAGTAATTATTTAATATGACTTACCTATTCGTAGGTGTTTCAGCAACCATTAAGTGTGACTAATCAACACTTGAGAGATTTAGCGTATGAGCCCTATAGCAGTGTTAGATCATGGCATACATACTTTGTTAATGGGTACAAATTCCACACAGACGAATGGAACTTGGGCAAAAAGACAATTAATAGCGGGGTTGTCGTACAGGGTGAAGGTATTGGTGATTTTTATGGGGTCATAAAACACATGTAACACCCCATTTTTCGTTAAAGTGCTTTTATATCTGTTGTTTGGTTGCTTAAGCCTTAGGACTTAGCTTAGAGTTGTTGAGGGCTAATTGGGATTTCTAGGCTTAAGATCCATTTCTTAGGCTTGTGTCTTGTGACTGTTTGAGTCACAAGCACGGCCGTGCTCATTAGAGAGCACGACCGTGCTCGTTGGGAGAGCGTGTCTCGTTGATGCTATGTTGAGCACGACCGTTGGTCGTGCTCAACAGGGAGCACGACCGTGCTTAAAGGCAGACCGTGCCTCAGAGGCACTGATGTGAGCACGCCCGTGCTCAAGGAGGAGCACGACCATGCTCAAGGAGGAGCACGACCGTGCTCGAGCCTATGCCTTTAAATATAGAATAGTAACCGAGGGTTTTAGTTATAAACCCTATTTTGGCACAGCAACCACCCTAGTGCGGCTACACTTGTTCTTTTCCCTGTTTCCTCTAAACTCAGTGCACCTTAGGAGTTTTGGAGACCTTTGGGAAGTCTTTGTTCATTCGTGCCAATCCGTGTAGGTAACGGTTTCTTCCCTTTTGGTTTCTTTTTCTGTTATTTAGATTTGGAAACTAATTGGTTAACATTCTTGTTTGACAATGGCTTGGAAGCTGATTGAGTCGCTTAAGGGAACGTGTTGGTTGTCGTTTAGTCTACCGTTTGGCGTCTTGCTAGCAAGTCCTTCATACCAGGTATGGGGAGAAGGATAGTGTAATCATTAGGCAAGGGGGTAGCGTAAGATGAGGGGTTCCCATAGCCCCTTAATGTTGTTGTTTAACTGTTGTTGATTATGAGTATGCCTGTATTGCATAGTTAATTGCTATAATTGTTATTTGGTTAATGGTATGCCTGTCATGTATGCCTATTGTTTATAGTTACTATGTTGTGTGCCAATTACTGCATGACATGCTCTATGTTATGAATTCTGTTGTTGATGAGTATGCCTGTATTGCATAGTTAATTGCTATAATTGTTATTTGGATAATGGTATGCCTGTCATGTATGCCTATTATTTATAGTTACTATGTTTTGTGCCAATTACTGCATGACATGCTCTATGTTATGAATTCTGTTGTTGATGATGTTGATTGGCTGAATGATGTTGTTTAACGTTGAACAGTTAATAAGACCCTAATTGGCTAAATAGGACTCTTAATTAACATAACAGTTAAGGGATTAATTCCCCTAATGTTTCATAAAACATGAACTTGGTAGTGAGATGCGAGGATTATGCCAATTGATTTAGTTAAGACCCTAGGAACTGGTTGAGGGTGTTTAGGGAGTTCTTGGTTTCAAGAACATGTTGAATCTGCCCAGAACAGTACGACTGGCTCCAGGAGCACGGCCATGCTGAACCGGGAGCACGCCCGTGCTCCCAGTTTGAATCTGGAAGATGGCCGCGCGTTGAGCACTGCCGTGCAGGATAGTGAGCACTACCATGCTCCACTTAAGTGGCAGCACGACCGTGCTGGGGCAAGCACGTCCATGCTCCGCTTACTTGTCAGAACATGAATTAAAGGTTTTAAAGAATATCCCCAATAACTTGATAAAACACCAATCAATGAAGAAGAGTTAGATAACTTAAATAAAGACTAATTAAGATGAAACAAGAATAACAAGTTGGTTAAGCTGGTGCCCAATGGGTTGCCGCACGTTGATAAGCTTTGGTGCTTTTTGGCTAATGTGGCCTCGATGCTTTTTGGTTGAGGTGTTGTTGAGTTGAACCTTGGTGCTTTTTTGGCCAGGGGACCTTGACTTTTAAGGGTCAGCGTGTTGTTGATATTGATGTTGGTAATAAGTCTTGGGTGCTTATTGGCCCAAGTAAAGGAGGTGGTTGCCCTTGTTTGTTGTTGTGCTCATGCATCATGTTGAGACCTCATAAGTCTAAGACACATTTCATATGTAAATTCTCTAAGTTTTTGATGATTCCAAATAGATTAAGTATGGTAATATTGAACCATACGAAATTACTGACATATCTGATAAGTGTGCAGGAAAATAGACTTAAGGTTACTCGTCTATTTTTGACCCGTCTCCTTTTTAGAAGAAGCTCAGTTTTTAGACTTGTCTAAAAGCCACTCGTTTAAAATTCAGTTAAAGATCAAGTCAACGCTCAGTCAAGATCTGAGTTTACTTGATGACGTGGCAAGAAGCATTTGTCTGGAAAAGACTCAATGGATCACTCGTCTAGTTTTTGGAATACGCTAGCACTCGTCTAAGTTTTGAACTGCATAAGCACTCGTCTAATTTTTGGATTGACTTTCACCCGTCTAAATTTCCTTTACTTCTACCATGTCAGTGTGTCAGAAATGAAGTCCAAGTCACCTTACTCAAATTAGATGCCTTCCTTAAGGATCTCGAAGACCTCTGGACAATAGCTCAAAGGACAAAGAATAAAGAACGTTGTTCGTTGTTTCAAGATTTTAAGGAATAAACACGCAATGTTTGTGCCACGGCACTAACTTTTTAGCTGTTTTAGTACAAAGTAAAAGTGCTTTCTGGAAAGTGAACTGACTATTGCACTGAAAGAGGAAAGCTCTCTGCTACAAGTACAAGAAGCCTGCTGCTGCATACTCTGAAACAACAGTTGTTCAGATTAAAGTGTACTCTTGGACTTCTTTGTCAAAGCTCAAAGTTCCCAAGCATTTAATGTTTATATAGAATGACTCTTTGGCATTAATGGTGTCTCAGAAGCTCAAATCAGAAGAACACACTTTCTGAAGCTGTGACTAAACGAATCTTTTGATTGAAGTCTTTAAATAGATCAAACATTGAAGATGAAGACAAGAAGTTGAATATCATTAAGAACACTACGCAGAAGCATTTACTCTCTTCATTAACTTCTTCATTCTTTCATTGAATACACTTTAAATCATTTGATATTAATTCGCAGTCTTTCATACTTCATATTTATTCCACTCTTTGAGTGTGATCTGAAAGACTTGCAAGTTGTATTAATTATACAAACATTTTTCATTCCTTACTGTGTTGAGTCTGGAGAGGCTAGGTGAGAAAAGAATACTTGTTTGAGTGTTGAGCCTGAAGAGGCTAGGTGTGCAAAGAATATTTGGACTGTAATTTACTCAGTTATAGTGGAAACTTGGTGCTGCCAAGAAACTGGACGTAGCCCTGTGGATTTTGGGGTGAACCAGTATAAAACTCTTGAGTGATATTTCTCTTCCCTTATCTCATTAATTTGCTTAAGTATTGTTCTGTTTAAGCTTTTAACTTGGGGAGTTAATATTGTGAATATCAAACTATGTTTTACCCTTCTCTGATTGCTCGTGTGTTTTGTCTTAATATTAGACGTATCACTCGTCTGATTTTCTTGTATCTAAGCTTTACTTGTTGTGCCTGCGAAAAATCTTTTTAAAGTAACCAAAAAAGTTGGTAAACACAATTCAAGCCCCCTTCTTGTATTATCTTTGGTTATTTCACATCACGCATTGAAGTTATTAGTGGCTGGGGGGGGGGGTGTTTGGGGTTGGGGAAGATCAACATAGGGGGGTCGTCCTAGAGTACGGCGATCTGGCTGTTCGTGGGTGGTTCACCTTAGTCTTGGTGGACCGTGCGCCTCCGTGGTGGCACATCCAAGGTATGGTCTGTCGGCTATCCAAGGGGTTCACCCAAGGTTTGGTGGACTGCCTGCGTTGGTGCTTTTTGGCCAATGTGGATATGTAACTGTTGACGATCCGGCAAGTGTGCCATTTCGTTGCAAGTAATAAAACACGGTAAGAAAATACCGAGGTCGAACACAAGGATTGGAAGACCAATTTAACTAAATAAGAAATTCAAATCGTTTGACCAAGTCAAAGGGGAATCTTTATGATGAGAGAGAAAATCAAATCAAATTTGATATCAAAACAAGTAATTAAAGATCCTAAAAGATTATGATAAGATTTGATTAATATTAAGGCTTCTAAGGTCACGAATCCACCTACCCTATCAAGAAAGTTACCCAAGTGTTTATCTCCTTATCCCTATGTTCAATTTAATTTCTTTGTCAATCAAGAACCCTCAATTATCCTAATGTCACTGCCGATTTTCAAAAGGAATTTTCTACAATTGCGAGTTGTCAATCTGCCAATCTATTCAACCCACAATTAGTTTATCAAGTTCTTGGTTCTCTATAGCAATTGCACCGCTTTCCTATTCTATGCCTAGCAATATTCAAACGGCCTTCTTAATTCAAGTCCTAAATACGAATCGCCTGCCAGCCTCAACGCACTAGACTAGTTAACCATGCGGGGCATATGATTAACACAAACAAATCAGAATTAAGAAACAAGAAAAGAGATAAGGGTATAAAAAAATATTACTTGGAATCACTATGCCATCAATGGTGGCTTCATTGTTCCCTTAGAAATAAGGATTAGTTCCTCATAGCGATGATAACAACGAACAAAGTATATAACGCATTCATCCTCTATGAAACTAAACTAAAACTCACTACACAGCCCTTAAGAAAACTAGGATTACAATCTCTATCAAAAGCTCTCTTCAATTGACCTAAAACAAGCTATTTATAAAGTTTGGAATCTGCGCGCACTCGTGAGGCGAACATGGATTCGCGAGGCGAATCGTAAGTTGGCGCGCGTTCAAATTTGGATCTTTCGCGAGGCGAGACAGAATGATCTTCAATTCCCTGTTTCTGGCTCGCGAGGCGAGTACGTCCTCGCGAGGCGAGACTGAATGGTTGCTGACATTGCTTAATCTGTTCTTCTGGCTCGCGAGGCTAGCTTCTGTTCGCGAGGCGAATGGCCAATTTTGCCTTTTTGCTTGTTTTCTTCGTTTTTCCTAGCTTCCTCGAGCTTCACTTTTAACCTGAGAATATAAAATAGCATCAAATGCTTTATTTAACTCAAAAATAACATAAATTACAAATAACTACTTAAAAGACTCAAAACATTGCTTAAGAACAATTAAAGCTAAATTTGGGCGAAAACGAGATTAAACTCGAACAATTAGCACAATAACCGTGGCCTCACTAGCTATAAAACTAGATGAGCCAGAGGCTTATCAAAATACCCCAAACTTAAACTTTGCTTGTCCCCAAGCAAACTAAAACTTAAAAAGACTCAAAAACTGGGTAAGCTCAATGGACTCAATTTATTTCGCACAAATTTCATGCAATTTTAACAATTCAATTTTCTAATTCAATGTTCCCCCTTTCATCAATGTAATCCCCACATTCATTTACTTTGAACAATTGAGAATCTAATCATTCACGCAATCATTAATCTAAGTCAAGGATCCAAGTTACACACAAAAGGGAGATCACCAATTTCAAACAATTGCCTTCCTCACAAGGGCATTTTGTATTTCACTCTTTCACTCATTTGTCTAGGTTATCAACTTTCACTCAATTTCACATTTTAAGAGCACTTTCCATGATTTTCATCTAAACAAAGTTCCCACAAAAACATGTTTGCAACATCAAAAGGTCTTTTAAGGGTTGTAATGAGGCCTGGCTAGAGGTAGGATATTCAAGGTACAAGACTAAGATCCTAGGAACTAAGAGAGCATGAAACATTTTATACCTTTATTTTTACTCTAATTCCTTTTTCCATTTTTCTTTTTCGTTTGGGTGGCTACAAACCTTTTTCTTTTGATAACCTTTTTATTTGCCCTTTTTGGCATTTTTGTACTTTTCTTCTTTTTCTTTTTTTCTTTTGGCTTCAACCTTTATTTTTCTTTTTCTCAACCCAAAACAACATAATAAACCTTTGTAGCCACCCCAAACTTAGTTTCCAAACAACACTTACAATGTTAAGTTTCCATGCTCTCCTAAATCCTAAGATTGGGTTAACATGGTTTTTCCGGATTTTTGGCTTATAACATAAGGTCATCAAGAAATACAGGCTATTAGGCTCAATGTGGCTAACTACGGAACATGCAATAAGGGTGGTTCTTTTTAGGCCAAGTAGCTATTTCAAAGAAAATTGCCTAAATCATTTGATGCAAACATATAAACATGCAAACCATGAGGAGATTCAAGCAAATTCGGGAAAGTACAACTTAAAAGTGATTCACTCAATTCAAAAACAATGTTGGAGGCTTAAATTCCTCACCTGGACATTTTTAGCAAATTATTTGACAGAGATACATTCCTAGTGTGTGCACCCATTCACCCCAAACTTGTCATAAATCATGCAATCACAATATAATTTCTCAAAGTTCAATCTTCAACTTTTCATGGGGATCAATTTTCAAAATTCAACTCATTAGGGGAAATCATCAAAAAGTCAACATTTATCATGCAATCCATCTATGCTAAAGTCAATAAAATCCCTTCAATCTTACCAACACAAAACTCAACACACATGTGACTGTACATGACCAATTAGCAAAAAGAGAAGAAACAGAAAAGAAAAGAGTAAGGTTTAGAAATTGTTATCTCGTAGGGTCCGAAAGGACCCCAAACTTTCGTTGGTGCTCATCCTTTCTTCATTCTCTTCCTCTCCTTCCAGCTCACTAGTCTTCGTGGTTTCCTCCATTGGAGTATTATCTACCTGAAAATCATCAAATATTTGCCTCGGACTCGCCCCCTCCTGGATGAGGATCCTGGTCCCCAGGATTAGCAAACCAGACGAACCGAGGCATCAAAAACAGTTTTTTCTTTCTTTTTTTTTTGCGGGGCGAGAGGTGTCTCGCGAGGCCATTATGGGATTTTAATAATTTCATTCTTGCCCAGATCCGCGAGGCGAACCCCATGTCCGCGACGCGAGGCCGAACGAGGTGCCTACCTCTGAGTTTCTGCCTTTCGGCCTCGCTTGGACAAGCCCTTTTCGCGGGGCGAGCCAGATGCAGGGATTTTGACATCCCTCAGGCTCGCGGGGCGAATTATTGCTCACGAGGCGAGCCAGAGAAGAATTCTGCCCCTCTTTTCCTAAATGCATCTAAGTCCTACATGCTTTTCTAATGCAATTTTCTAACTAAGGACCCTATATGAAGACACTTTGTATTTTTATGACTCTTTAAATGCAATAAAAGGATATAACTACTTGGGTTGCCTCCCAAGAAGCGCTTGTTTAACGTCCCGAGCCTGACGGCCATAGCCCCAAAAGGCTAAGTCACTGCGAACTCATCAGGATGGACTCCAACTCCTTCTTCCATAAAAAGCAGCTTCAATCCTTGGTCATTATCATTAAATGTCTCCCTGGGCTCTTTGTATCCTTCCTTAAAAACATCATGTGGAAGAGTTGTTTTCTTCCTAACCTTCACTCCCCAGCAAGACTTTAATTGATTTGGAATTAACTTCTTTATAGGGCTAATTGGATCATCGAGCCGAACCTTGGGATTCCCTTTTTGCCTCTATCTTTCTCATAAGCCCTCAAACGGATTTCATTGAGCTTGATTGGATCTAGCTTCCTTTTTACTCCAGCCGCTTTAGTTAGTGACTCATGATGCTCTTGTGGCTTCCCTTCCCACTTGCTTGGGTTATCCTTAATGGATCTATGCAACTCATCTTTATGCTCCAAGTACGCCGACTCATCCTCTTTCATGCCATCCTCAAAAGTGTGGGATTTTACCAACACCTCACCTAGTGTTGAACCATTTGCTGCATGTGTAGGAGTTGGTTTGACAAGAGGCTTCACCACATGCACACTATAGCAGTTAGCTTTCTCCACCGGATGCTTCACAGCTTCAAAGACATCAAACTCCTCTTTCTCATCTTGCACCGAAGTGTGAGCTTTCCCAATTGAACAACAATAAGAGCCCTTCCGGTAGCCAAGAATGGTCTACCCAATATGAGTGGAATATTGGCATCTTCATCCATGTCCAGTACCACAAAATCTGCCGGAAAAATAAACTTGCCCACATTCACTAGCAAATCTTCAACCACCCCATAAGGGTATTTAATTGTTCGGTCTGCAAGTTGGAGTGACATCATTGTGCCCTTGACTTCTTTAATCACAAGCCTTCTCATCATGGATAGGGGCATTAAGTTGATGCTCGCCCCTAGATCACATAGTGCCTTCTCAATAGTCATCTCTCCAATGGTGCATGGTATACTAAAAGGGCCCGGATCCTTCAACTTTGGAGGTAATTTCCTTTAGAGAGTTGCACTACACTCCTCGGTCAAAGCAACCGTTTCCTCATCCACTATCTTCCGCTTCTTGGAGAGAAGCTCCTTCATGAACTTAGCATAGGATGGTATTTGCTCCAAGGCTTCCGCAAAAGGAATGTTGATTTGAAGCTTGCGGAAAACATCAAGGAACTTGTTGAATTGCTTATCTTGCGAGGGTTTCTTCAATCTCTCTGGATATGGTACCTTCATGAAGGGGGGAAGATCTTTGGGCTCAACCCACTTCTTCTTTCGGAATTCTTCATCCACTAATTTCAACCTTACCCCTTGCTCCGGCACCTTTTCACTGGCTACCTCATCTTCCTTAGCTTGCTCTTTCTCCTCTTGTGGTTGTTCTGGAGTTTCGCCTTCATTAGCCTTCAAGGGTTTCTCTTTTGGTTCCAACACTTTACTACTTCTAGTGGATATGACATTGCATTGGGCCTTGGAGTTGTTCTCTGTGTTGCCCGGAAAAGTCCCTGGGAGATGCTCATTCATTTGTTTGGCTAGCTGAGATACTTGAGTTTCCAGGAGTTGGATTGCCGACCCTGTGTGAGTTGCTAGCTTCTCAATGGATGTATCAATGTGTAATGTCAGCTTTTCAATGGCCGTGCTAGTATGATTGGCTAATTTCTCAAAGGCCACTTCCCATGTCTGCTTCTCACCATCTGTGATTTGCAATTGAGTAGGTTGAGGGAGAGCCTGTTGGGTGTTGTGCTGTTGAATTCCATAGTTTGGCCTCTGATTTTGTTGTTGTTGCCCGGCTAGACCATCACTAGTGTTGCTCCAAGTGAAACCCGGATGGTCTCTCCTAATGTACCCCCGATTCTGATTGTAGTCATTCTGGCTATTCCTCTGATAATTGTTCTGTGGCACTGTGTCATAAAAGTTGTGACACGAGTCCACATGTTCCTGTGAAAAATTCATGGGACAACTCTCACTGGCATGTTCACCATTACAAAAATCACACCTCGAATGCGAGCCTTCTCGCACCGCATTAACCTTGAGCTTGCTAGACAATGCCTCACATTGCTTCTTCAAGAGTGTGTTATGTTCAAGAATAGCCTCCAGTGATGCGGTACTGATTCCGGAAGCATTAGAAGTGCATGTACTGTGGTTATAATCATTCCTGGACATTTTCTCTAATAAGGCCCAACCGTCCTCTACTGATTTGTAAGAGAAAGAACCGCCAGCTGCGGCATCTAAGTTCATTTGGTAGCGACCCTTCAAGCCATTAAAGAAGTGCTGTACCTTTGTTACCAAGTCAAAGTAGGATGAAGGGCATCTTCTCAAAAGCACATTGTACCTTTCCCAAGCTTCATTATAGGACTCATCATCATGTTGCTTGAAGGAAGTGACGGCTATCTTCAACTGTGCCGCTTTTTGAGGAGGAAAAAATTTAGTGAGGAACTTCTGAGCCATTTGTTCCCAAGTAGTGATGCTAGCCCGATCCAAGTGCAAGTCTAACCAATCGTGTGCTCTATCCCGAAGAGAGAAAGGGAATAGTCGCAAACGAAAGGCATCATTTGAAACTCCTGGAGTTTTGATCAGGTCGCAATTCTCCAAGAAGTGAGTAATATGCCTATAAGGATCTTGGTATGTACTTCCGTCAAATTGATTGTCTTTCACCACACGCAGAGCTCCTTCCGTTATATTAAAAGAAGGGGCCTCGTTAGGAGGCCTAACAACACTTGAAGCACAATCGTCCAAGTGAGGAAGATTGTACTCATAAAGAGGCTTGTAGGTTGGAGGATCTCCTTCCGCCATCCCTTCAAGATCGATGAGTTGGTTAGCTTCAAGCCTCTTTTTCTCTCTGAGTTCCTTCCTGTACCTCTTCTCGGTCCTGGTGATCTCTAGATCGTATAGCAAGTCTTCCTGTGAAAGGGTACCTCGCATACACAAAAAACAAGGCAAGACCAAGTGGGATCAAAGAAGTAAAAGAGACAAAAATTACAGAAAAATAAAATTAAGAAAATTGCTCAATCAAGAGAATTAAATTTCCTAAAAATTAGGAAAATTGGTTGTGCCAATCCCCGGCAACGGCGCCAAAAACTTGTTGATGATCCGGCAAGTGTACCGTTTCGTTGCAAGTAATAAAAACACGGTAAGAAAATACCGAGGTCGAACACAAGGATTGGAAGACCAATTTAACTAAATAAGAAATTCAAATCGTTTGACCAAGTCAAAGGGGAATCTTTATGATGAGAGAGAAAATCAAATCAAATTTGATATCAAAACAAGTAATTAAAGATCCTAAAAGATTATGATAAGATTTGATTAATATTAAGGCTTCTAAGGTCACGAATCCACCTACCCTATCAAGAAAGTTACCCAAGTGTTTATCTCCTTATCCCTATGTTCAATTTAATTTCTTTGTCAATCAAGAACCCTCAATTATCCTAATGTCACTGCCGATTTTCAAAAGGAATTTTCTACAATTGCGAGTTGTCAATCTGCCAATCTATTCAACCCACAATTAGTTTATCAAGTTCTTGGTTCTCTATAGCAATTGCACCGCTTTCCTATTCTATGCCTAGCAATATTCAACGGTGTTCTTAATTCAAGTCCTAAATACGAATTGCCTGCCAGCCTCAATGCACTAAACTAGTTAACCATGCGCGCATATGATTAACACAAACAAATCAGAATTAAGAAACAAGAAAAGAGACAAGGGTATAAGAAAATATTACTTGGAATCACTATGCCATCAATGGTGGCTTCATTGTTCCCTTAGAAATAAGGATTAGTTCCTCATAGCGATGATAACAACGAACAAAGTATATAACGCATTCATCCTCTATGAAACTAAACTAAAACTCACTACACAGCCCTTAAGAAAACTAGGATTACAATCTCTATCAAAAGCTCTCTTCAATTGACCTAAAACAAGCTATTTATAAAATTTGGGATCTGCTCGCGAGGAGAACATGGATTCGCGAGGCGAATCTTAAGTTGGCGCGCGTTCAAATTTGGATCTTTCGCTAGGCGAGACAGTTATTGCGAGGCGAGACAGAATGATCTTCAATTCTCTGTTTCTGGTTCGTGAGGCGAATACGTCCTCGCGAGGTGAGACTGAATGGTTGCTGACATTGCTTAATCTGTTCTTCTGGCTCGCGAGGCTAGCTTCTGTTCGCGAGGCGAATGGCCAATTTTGCCTTTTTGCTTGTTTTCTTCGTTTTTCCTAGCTTCCTCGAGCTTCACTTTTAACCTAAGAATATAAAATAGCACCAAATGCTTTATTTAACTCAAAAATAACATAAATTACAAATAACTACTTAAAAGACTCAAAACATTGCTTAAGGACAATTAAAACTAAATTTGGGCGAAAACGAGATTAAACTCGAACAATTAGCACAATAACCGTGGTCTCACTAGCTATAAAACTAGATGAGCCAAAGGCTTATCAGTAGCTCCGAAGTTGCCTTCCTGAGATAGTTTGGATCCACATACATAATTGAGTAGTGGAGTAGTATTGCACCACATAGCATATGTTGGTTGAGATAGTATGAGGATGTGTTTATATGTATATATGTTGATGTTATATGTTGTACATTGCTATGCCATGCTATGATGTATGTTCATCTTGCTTACAACTTCCATGCCGAAGTGTTTACATGTTTTCTTACTCCTCGTTTTCTCTGTTTCTGTTTTGGCATGTATCTCTTTATGCAGAGGACTGTGAGCAGCCAGTGGAGGAGTGACTCTGAGGAGCCGCGACTCTAGCTAGGTTGTTTAGTTTGTTTTAGTTATGTTGTATTCCATGGATTTTATTCCGGAACGGTTATAGCAGATCTGTATGTGACATCGGAGTTAGGCTACGCTTATGTTTATGTTTTATTTTATTTTAAAACTATGTTTCTTTCCGCGTTGAGATGTTACAATGTGGTACTTTCTTTCCAGTTTTTATTTTACGTAATAAATGCTTGTTTTTATATTACCTCTTTTATGTAAATGTTTTATAAATAATATGCGGGGTAGAGGGTATCACAACACATATACGAGTTACAATACAATACTACGACTTATCCTAAAAAGTAGTCTTATTTTATTGTAACTGGTTTGATCCATCAAAGACAGGCACAAAGGTGGATCCCAAGTATGGAACTGTGGACATTCGCATGGATAGAAGATATCAATAGTTTGATCTGTTCATAATTGCCACAATGCAAAACAACTTTACTATGTCCCCTATCCAGCAATGCGAACGGACAAACGAGGTTGGTGTGTTGCTGTCACTACCAAGCCTAGGGGTCGTATAGAAATCGATGATGCAGAGGACGAGACGCCCTTCCAGGCGGATAAATCGTCACATGTCAATGAAGTAATTGAGGTCGAGCGTATTACTGGCATGTTGGGATCTGCAAATGAAGGGGAAGAAGTGGTTATTGGTAATCAGTCATCGATGCATGCATTATCAGAGGAAGAAATCCAAAGTGGTGACTCAATGCAAGAAGAAGAAGAGTCGGACTTACAATCATATGACGATACCGAGTCTGAATAGGAATTTTACTGTTAAGTTATTAATATTGTATTTTAAATATTTGCTTATGCAATTAAATGTAAGACTTGACAAATATTGTTGTATTTTAGATATTTGCTTAGATTAGTCTGTTAGATGTCGATTGATTTATTGTTTTTACATTGATTTATAATTGTGCTATAAAAATATATATGTCAGCATCAGGAGGACAGCCGCCCCACCCCCCATGGCTTAGCGGTATTAAGGGGAAGGAGAAGGCTAAGCGGGGACGATACACCGTCAAGTCCTAGGTACTTGCTCGTTTTGCTGCAGGTCCCACCCCACCCCACCGCACCCACCCCATCCCTTCCTCACCCACCCCAGCAGCACCTACAGGAGTCTCCCCCACCCGTTCTACACTCTCTCCCACCCATTCTACACCCCCACCAACCCATACTACACCATCCCCTACCCATACTATACCATCCCCGACCCACACTACCCCATCCTCCACCCATGTCCGGACCTCCACTCGCTTTGCGCCATGACGCGCACTAGCCAGCTACTCGCCGCCCCCTACTGGACCCACACCACACCCACACCCAGCACCACCACCATCATCGGCTGCGCTGGCAATACAGCCAACAGGATTATCATTTATGTTGACTCCTGGGAGGCTGCCACAGCAGGACACGGTCATTACATCCTCATCATCCACGCCCGTATACGATCAAGACACGGCGATTCCATCCCCATCGTCTGTGCAGCAGTCGGCCGTGGTGGAGAACATGCCTGAGTGGGCCAGGATTCCCGCACCTGAGGATCGACCATGGATCCGACCTGTTTTTGGATCGTAAGTTTTATTTAATTTTATATTTTTTAACTTTGACTATTTTAGTTTACTATTCAATAAGTATATATTTGTTGGTTGTCATATTGTTGAATTAATAAAATTATAAAAATTTTCAGCTTCATCCCATCGAAAGTGGGATCAAGCACGTTACCTACGCCATCAATGCGCAATATTGTCTCTTCTGGCCATCATGGGGGTGATCCCGAAGGACGACTAGGATCATATCTTCAGACGATTCGAGGTAAGTTGCTGTTTATTATTTCCTGTAATTTTCCCTTTATTTTTCAAGCATTATATATATATTTTTTGTATAGCGAAGAGGAATCGGGCTTCCGAGAAGAGTGGGAGCATGCACATTGTTGGTTTGATTAGCCATATGCAGCATGCCATTAACATGGTATGCATATATAAATAAGGTTTAAATAAGTTTTTGGCCCCTACAAAGTTCATCAAATTTGGTTTTGGTCCTTGTGAAATTTTTTCTTAGGTTTTCGTCCCTGTAATCTCACAAATTTTGCAAATAGTCCCTACCGTTATCTTTTTCTGTTATCCAGTACTTATGGGTATCGAGGTAATTTTATTTTATTGTCTGACCTGCTGTAAAATTTGGCCATAAAATAGACACAAAATCATATATTAGGGACATAAGGTTAAAATTGCTAAATTCTTTCATTTTGCATGATATCTAGTACTCAGGGGGGTACCGAGGTAATTTCTCGTTCTTGTCCGACTTGCTCCAAAAGTTGGCTAGAAAGTATAAATAAAATCATACATTAGGGCCATAGGGTTAAAATTGACAAAATTATTCATCTAGTATGATTTCTAGTACTCATGGGCAACAATATGGACTATTTACAAAATTTTCGAAAATACATGGACGAAATCATAAGAATTTTTTTTTACAAGGACTAAAACCAAAATTAGTGAAGTTTCCAGGGACTAAAGCTTATTTAAACCTATAAATAATTTTATTTATAAACTATATTTTTATTAAGAATTTATTTTATAACTAATTGATTTTATTCGTGTGTCGGTTGCAGGCAGGAGAGCTTGCCCAGTTGGTTAATGTGCCTACGGTTTTTGAGTAGACGCATATTCGGTGTTGATGAGAGGTCGAAGCAGATAGTGGTGAGCTAAAGTGTCTTTTTCCATTTAAAGTGTAGATTATTATTATATATAGTTTAATATTATATTGATTGTAATGTATTGATCGCAGGCAGATTACAATGACATGTTTAGTCAGGTAGCGTTTGAGGCTGCCCTCCTCCTCTAGTGCCTCGGATCCTTCCCAGCTGGACCTCGCCGATGTTGAGCGACTACAGACCCATATCTGGATGGATGTGGCGGGCGGGAAGAAGAACGGGAGGATTTACTGTACTGCCGACCCTAGCCAAGTCCATCCATCGGGGGTTGACATCGAGCTTGACCATTCGGGAGCCTGCATCCTCCGGCTCACAGGACACGGAGGACGTGTAGCGACTGAGGCAGGAGGTGCAGCGGCAGAGAGAGGCAAACGAGCGCATGATGCAGCAGATGGAGACATTCTCTATGGTCATGACCGTTGTGCTCGACTTCCTCCTACAAGAGAGGCGCAGCGCTCTGCAGGGGGTCCTCCATGCCGCGCCAGTCAGCCCTCCACTACTTCTATCGATCTACCACCGCCACCTTAAAAAAAATGGCATACAAGACAATTGCTACCGCCACCTTACTACTCTTTTACTTTAACATTTGCTCATCTTTTTTCTATAGAAGAAACAAACTTGTGCGGAAATTTCTCAACCTTATTTTAGATTCTCTTTGAAATGTATCCTCAACCTTTTCGTTACAAATTTAAATCACAACAAACCTACTTATACGTGATTTTATATTAGAAGATAACTATGATCAGAATCGTAAAATAATATCATGTCCCCAATTTGAATGAACCAATAGGAGAAGAGGTTGACACAATCAAAGTCGGTTACATTAGCTTATATATACACACCCACTTCAACGAGAACAATAGTCCTTTTTTTTTTTTTTTTTTGGTGAATTCAACGAGAGCAATAGGTTTTTTTTTTTTTTTGAAAGGCTGTCGCTAGTAGCTGGTAATTATTTGCCTAAGCTTTGGTCAGTGAGGTGTTAACAATGGCAAATATTGCATTGTTTGCTACATTATGTTTGTTGATTTGCATTGGTATAATAGCACAAAATGAAGCAGTGAGCACAAATTGCTTCGATGAAATGGAAGTGGGTTACAGATGCAAGAGGCAGATTATGGCATCATTCTGGAGCAACACTGTGAATCTAGATCCTGATTGTTGCAAAGTCGTGGAGGAGTTCCATGAGGAATGTTCTTCTCTCTTGGTTTAGATGTGGATTGTCCCTTCTTTAGGCTCCCTGTAAAGGAACATTGCAGCATTATTTCGGATGTATATGGTGATTACATATAAGATATAGGACTAATTAAAAAGAAACACAATGGAAAGTTATGTGACGAAATGTAAAAATTTACTTATAATGAAATTCATACATTACTTTATTTTTCTATTGTTTGTTTGCCCATTAAATGAAATAAAGCTATTGATTATAGGATTTTGTATTAAATTACAAGTAGTAATGTATTTTTTTAACATTTTCTTCAACATATTCCTTTTTATATGGATGAAGTTTATTTGGCACTTATTAAATACACAATGAACCCATACTCTATCTAATAATAAGTAATATGTTAAAAAAAGGTTAAAAAGAATGTGATCAGGTTGAGGAGATGTGTTTCTACATCAGATTTTGATGCTGGTTGGAGTTACCCAGTTGGTGCCAAATGCTGAAGGATGTACAAAGTTTTCATGTTAAATGGCTCTTTTACTACACTTCAGGTGGCTGAAAATGAAAATTAAGATCAATCAATACTGCTGCCCTACAAGAATTGATGAGTAAAGAATATTGAAAACTTTCTTTTAGAGTTGTTTACTGTGCTGTGTAGTACATTGATTGCAAAAGCGGGGTGTTTACTTTGTAAAGGTAAGTTGTGTTGATGTTTATGCTAATGGGAGAACAAGAACACAATCTGCAGGATATAGGAAATCCTAAAGAAGATAAATGAAATAAAGCTATTGATTATTAAAATTAGTATTAAATTTATAAGCAGTGTTAGTAATGTAGTATTTAAATATTCTCTTCAATATATTTTTTATAAGTCTGTCATTTATGTGGAACTTGTTAAATACACAACAGACCCAAACCATTTAGTAGGTCCCTTAAACATTAAATAGATGTGGTCCCATTTATCCCCAGTATATATAACTGATAATCTTACTTCTTTTAATTATCTTAATTTAAGTTAAAATCAACATTGTTCACCAAAAAAAAAGGGGTTAAAATCAACACTTATAATGGGCCATTTTAATGGGTTGGGATCTCACCATTTCTCATAAGAAATGGATGTTTATTACTAAAGTTTTGGGAAAATAAATACATGGAGGGACTACATACGTATATATAACACACATTTATTTGTATATATAACACACATTTATTTTTCTAAAACTTTGAAAATGGACAGAAATAGAAAGATGGAAAATGGAAAGGATATTTCCCCATTTTAATAGTATTATCTAACTTTTTCTCTTGTACATTTATCTTAGTTTATACTTTATTATATAATATTATCCTACTTTATTAATTTTTGTTTTCTATTTCGTATTAGTGTGATTTTGAATTTAGTTTCTTAATTTGGTTATCATTATCTTGAAATTTTGAATTACTTTTTATTTGCAAATTCTCTCGTGTTGACATATGTTTTTTTTTTTAAAATTCTAACTTTCACACACACACATATGAAATCCAAATAATAAAGAGGTGATAACTATGAAAGCTCGGTCATATTTGTAACACCCCCTTGGGCATTACATAGTTAACTCGTTGCGGAAAATAAAACTTTAATTTGCTGGTTACTTTTGGAAAAATAATATTTTCTTAAATTGTTATCTTTTCTAAAATGGTGATAAATTTCTTTCTTTTTCTTTTTCAACCACCACAACAACGTGAATATATTGGTGGTTGTGTTTTCTTTGGGGTTTGATATTATTCTCTTCTTTCCTTTTCCTCTTTTAGGTGTTGGGCTTTAATCTTTTGTAAAGATAATACTATCCTCCTTTTAGGGTAGTCTTTAATTTACATTAGATGATGCTCCTTGTGTAAATGGGTTGGGGTACCCCAAGTACTCCCAATAATAATATTTTGGTTTATCAAAAAAAAAATTATAACATCGTACAACTATACTGCATATAATTGTTTACACCACAAGACCTTACTAAGTATAGGTTCTTCCAAAACATAATATAATTCAAAACCTAAGCTGGTCGGAACTAATTGTAGCTATCACAGTAGAAACGAACATCAGCCTGCTCCGTACAAAGGAAACTTCTTCCTGTAGTCGTCAATTCCCTTGAGTGGTTCATCTGGACTCGGATATAAATATATGCCCAAGTAGAGGAAAAAAAAACAGCAATACAACATGCAAGAGTGAGAAATCAATATATGGATTTAACACGGTAACTACATGCACGACACAAAAGAAAACATATACACATTTACATGTTTATAACAACATAGGCATTCATAATAAGGCAAATAGTTTATCAATGGGTTTCACACCCCAAACATCATCATTTGAAAAACTATGCATGACACTTCATATACGTCGTCTAAAATTCATGCTTAATCTCATGAGATATCCCAACGTCGTGATGAGTTGATCAAGCTCGATGGCCAAATAAGGCACTCGTTAGATACCATAGCACACTGTCCAACACAAGGCACGGTGATCACCGTATATGGTTACCATAGCACACTTTCCAACATAGGGAACAGTGATCACCGTATATGGTTTTCATTGTCCATCAAGGCACAATGATACGCCGTCTCATGGATACCTTGCCACCAAGATACCATGATTTAACACCGTAGGCACGTCTGCCAAAAATGTATGTAAAACATTTGGTTCTCGTCATTTTTCTTCGTGTTCAATCTTTCCTTGCCGAAGCTTAAAAGCTTTCTACCATTCACCGTTTTCAATATCTTAAGATTTTCATTATTAACACAGGACTCAAAGTCCGAGTGCTCAATCACGAAACCCCTAGACCGATGCATCAGGCTTAGGGTCGTGGTAATAGAAAACAATGTTTACTTTGAATAATGTTATTTACACCGAAATTAGGACACAAAGTCCATAGGACACACAGTCCAAAACACTGTAAGAACACTAGTACCCCGACATCTCGGTTACTAAGTTCAATATCACCGTTTTCATCGTTTGCACATTGTTTACATCGTTTGCGAAATATCACCGTTTTCACCGTTTGCGAAAAACTCGATTTCAGAAAATTATTATAAACTTGGAAATTTCTTTGTACATTCATCAAATTACTTGAAATCTTTTTCTTTCTGAAAACCTTATGTTTCAAAAAGAGAGTTACTTGAGACTACAGAAATATTGCTGTTTTAAGAAAATACTTTCTGTAACCGCGTTTTCAGAGCTAATCGCCGTCTAACGTTTTAAAATACGTTTAAGTCAAAATTTGACCTTCTCTCCTTAAATAGTTTTCTAAATTCATGATTAAATTATTTTCGAAAATTAATTTCACAAAATAACTTTTTATAATATTATGGAATTTCTTACGTAAAAATTAGCAGTACAAAAATAATTTCACGGTTACGTCCTCACTGTGACTCATAAATTACTTTTACACTAATAAATCATTAAAATAATAATATTTTCAAATAATCCTTATTTTCTCAAATAATTATTTAAATCATAATATCTTCCAATATTTCTCAATTAAATACTGAATAGTACTCGTGAAGCTTCTTAAAGTTTTTATCTCGTTTAATTAATTGAGCACTGATCACTGTCAGACTTTTCAAACAACAATCAATAACAATATCCTAATAATATTCTCAGGCAGATCATGCATCACAACATCATAATATATAACTGCAGATAAACAATTTAAATGCAGATAACCATCACAGATAAAAATAACACAACTTAAACCAATTCAAAACAGATTAAACCAAACACTACAACCACAGATAAATCATACAAACCAACAACTTGATAGCACGTAGCCATCGGAAAAATCCCTCAAGCAATCCCCTCTTACCTCTCGAAGAACTTAGCTTCCGATGGAAAACTTTGTCGCCGATCCGATTTCAAGTACAACACAAAGTTAGTTAACCTTCAACAACCACAACCCAACAATCACTAACAAGCACATAAAATCACCTATGTTCTATATGCTAGGTTCGGCCAAGTGAAGGTTTTGTGGTTAAAAATTTCTAAAATTGCCTAAGTCATTGGCTTAATGATCCTAAGTACTTAAGACAATGGATTAGTAACTAATCAATAAAGTTTAAATCAAAAACTTCTAAACCTCCATAACCCTACATTCGGCCTTGAGGAGTAAATGGAGTTAGAGGTTTTTGTTTAATGAACTAACTTGGATTCAATCATGAGTACATACTAGAAGGATAGTATATAAGATCATTTGTATAGAAAATGAACAAAATCCTCCTCCCACACCACCAACATGGTTCGGCCTCATCAAGAAATGTGGGGAGGAAATTTTGGTTTTCAACATACTCTTGGATTATGATAGTAGAGATGATAATAGGAACATAGAAATTGGTTTCACATTTTTAGAATTTTTCTATGATTTTCTAGACAATTCCAAAGTTTCTAGATCTAGGAATTTAAGATGATGATCATGGCATTGAAACATGAAAATATATGAAGAACATAGTGCTTAATGATGATGAGGATCAAAGATTACCTCTTGGAATTGAGAAATATGCAAGAGATGAACAAGTTGCTTCACAAACTTAGGCTATGGAGTCTTAGAGAGAAAAGGAAGATTGGAGAAGATGATAGAAAGTGTAAGAATGAGCTAGAGTCCTCTTGACTCTTCAAGAGTTTATGAGCCAAGGATTTGGGCTTGGGCTTGCGCATGGGCTTGAGGAAATCCTCCAAGGTCCAATTGATTTTGAAGCTTGAATTTAGCTTAAAGCTTAATGCTTAACAAGGAAACTTAAAAGCACAAAATGGCTTCATGGAAAATGTACTCATGACCATGATATTGGCCTCTATGGCCGCAGCCCTTAATGGGTTTGGATGGCAAGAAATTGGCCCAAATGTCAAAGACAATCTTGAAGAATTTACTTAGGACTAAAAAGCAATTAAGAGAACTTAAGTGCAAAATCCATGAAATGTCATCCTAACCATGTGAAAACTTAAAGACCTTACATGAGTGACTCATCCACATGAACCACCTCAAAAACATAAGATAAATTCTTTATCTGCTCCTGGAAACTCCATGTTTCACTCCGTCGTTTACCCGATTGAATATAACGCCCGTAAAACGTATATTATTTCACTTGAACCCGACCAATAAAATTTGAGGCCGGACTCCTTGCCCTCTCTGCTACATCGACCTCTCCTAATATCTCAGCTCCATAATCGACTCCGTCGTTTGCCGGACTTATCCTCCCACTTAGGTTTTTACGCGTTTTCTTAATGATTACGTCCGAATAAAATAATAGTATTTCATTCCTAACGAATTTTTCCGAAATATGGAAAATCGTCCGGGGAAAAATATAAAACCTAATGGTTTCGTTCACGAATCGAAATTAGGATTTCTGATCAGTAAAAACTTACTGTCAGTGAAAATGCAGAAAACACAGATCGATTTTCGTCGGAATTTTCATCCCAAAACTTCCCCGTAACCTTATAAAATAAGTATGACAGGGAAATGACATTAGTTTATCCAAAGTCATTTTCAATCTCGGATAAGAATATAATCATTTATATAATTATTACCGATATTAGAAAGCCGAAAAATCGAGTGTTACAATATTTGCATTTAATTTCTATGTACTATCAGTGTAAAATAATCATATATATCTTAACGAATAAGCATTATTTTTAAACTGACATACAATCATATCTTGACCAATCAGCATTATTATTATTTATTTCTCTTGATTATTAAAATAAAAGCACACATATCAAATTATTAATCGATGTCAGTGTAAATTTTTTTAAACTGATTATATATACTACTCTAATCCTTATCTTTTTCATTACACACAATGGGATTTTTCTAAAACTTATGAAAGTTATAGAGGTGTTGAGAAAATCAAGATGATATCGATAGGCAACGAAATACTTGAGGTGGATTCTAGGGCAAAGTACTTGAATAACCAGTGAAGCATCAAAATGACTTATTATCATAAGTTAAATTATTAAATTTTTTAATCTTTTAATTTTTAAATTACCTTTCTACCCCTGCCCCTCACCCCTACCAGTCGGCCACTATCACCCATCTCCATCCCCTGCCTCCACTTAATTTCTCTGTGCAGAATAACCCACCACTGCTTGACAAACCGCCTGACGGCAAGGGGGCAAGGATGCTACGGAATTTCTCTCTTTCAGAGACAAATTGCTTGGGAATATAAAACCCATGCCTTCCAATCAAACACCACCCATCTTCATTCCCCCTCTTCGTCCGTCGCCGCTGCCACAACCCATGCTTTTTTGGAAGTATGAAATCTGAGCCGTATAATTATTTTAAGAATATTTCTAATGGTTAAAACTAATGTTTCACCCGTGTACCATCTAATTAGATACTTCACCCTAAAATTCACCAATACTCGAGTGCATGATAATATTTACCTTTTGGTTGAGGAAACTGATAATATTTAATTTAACTTAAAATCCTATTTGAAGATACACGCCACTACTCTTTTCGTTTAAGGATTTATTATATTTGCTTTACTTTGACCACACGATTTCGTGGGAGTGCATACCTTTGATCAGGTGCCTCCGTTCCTTACTATTGCTTTTGTTTCAGATTTTTCTGGTAATCTCTTTGAGAGAGTTGCCTAGTGTATTTTGTTTGTTTGTGTTGGGTTTTTAGTCCTGTTTATTCACACACAAAAATAATTATCACCGATAAATGTTTGTGTGAGCTTTTTGGCCTTTGGGGTGTTAACAATGGCAAATGTTGCGATAAATGTTGTAACCTACTCCTAGGCAAATCTCTTACTGCTTGGAATGTGTTTGGGAAAACTGGAAAAAAAAAATTATACTGATGATCGATTTTTATATAATCGATTATTGTGATAAAATATTATAATCGGAATCTGTTTTATTTAGGTCTATTTACTGAAAAGCGATTTTAAGATAATCAATTTCATTTGGGTGGTGCAAAAAAATCACTTTTATATAATAAATTATGAAAAAGGGTATGAAATTATTTGAGTAATGTTTTTTTTTTTCAAAAAAAATTATTATTTCTTGCTAATTTATTTTTTACTCATTTTAATCACTTAACTTTTTATTATCAACCATAAATTTCTAGCATAATTTTATTATTATTATTTTAATCATTAATTTTTGGACAAATTTCATTTGGTGAAAAGTATCGTTTTGACAAATTTCAAGTTTGTACCGTTTGGTACTTTGGTGAAAAGTAGCAAGCGTGATTCGTGAATGGAGAGCTACATGGACGAATAGTATAGTGAGTATAGATTATAATTCAAAGTAAAAAAGCTAACAGTTCTTATCATGAGATGTTTTTAAAACATCTTTTTTCAAACAAAAAAAAAACTTTTAAAAAAAAAATTCTGGTTACCAAATACTCCTTCTGGTCCTATATATAAGAGGCAAAACCCTAAAACACATAGACCAAGGAAATGCATTGAAATAAGCTATTTGTAATTAATATTCATATAAATTTACAAATTTAACCCTTCAATAATTAATGAACAAACCTACTTGTATTGAAAGTTACACTGTCTCGTAAATATAAACCTATTATAAATAAGGGTAAAATTGGAAATGAGCATTTAATATTTGTTAAAATACATGCATGTCTCTTATATTTTGGACCCAAAAAAAATAGTCATTTGCCTCTTATAACTGAAATGCTCTTTCCTAAACATGCTCAAATGGAAAAAAACATCAAATCAAAATAATTCATCATAATCATTAATTCATTTAGGCCTATTAATTTATGCATGCAAATTAAATTAAGAGTATGCACATAAAGATTCAAAGAAATATATTTTTTGATAAGCCAAAAAAATTTATTAAAGAAAGACGTGCATAACAAAACCAATTAGCACAAGATATATCAAGAGGAGAGCACCAAAAAAAAAAAAAATACAAAGAGCTGCAAAGAATTGAAGCAGAATTGAAAATAAGGCCACCAAAGCTGAACAATAGATAAAGAGGAGTGCTAGAAACACGTTATGTATAAAAGGCCAAAAAATTCCTGTGATGCGCCAATTGAGGGAAGCAAATATCTGTTAAAATCTTCTTGGACAGCCAAAAGTGTTGAGGGGAGTCAACAAGGAGCCAGGATTTGCTCCTGCGGAACGCCGCTCCTGCCCAAATCAAACGGCTCCGGGTTGTTGTTGGATGGTGGGACCAGCTGTTCTGGTGTGTGGGTCCACGATTGGACGGCTTGGATGAGCGGCAGGATGCTCCTGCCGCTGGAGCAGATCCAAGTCCGTCAACAAGAGCACCCAAACCACAATTAAGCAGAACATAAACTCCAAGTCAGACTCAAAAACACACAATGATATACCCTCCGCAGCGTCAAAAAAATTTGAATCAATGTGGATCTACACCGCCTACTATGACTTAAATATATAGTATAGAAATAAAAAGAAAGAAACAATTGAGATCGACAAAGGTTTATGTGTGATTACATTAATGTTGTACATTGAAATAATGTAGAGCATATTGCTAAGGAACAGATTCCTATGAATTTATAATCCATTAAGATTCATTGTGTTACTCAAGAAAAAAAAAATTTAAGTGAAAGTGCTGGAAGCTGCTTCTTCTATTAGGCCATCCGCATCGCTCTCAAAATTGGGGTGCTTATCTTTTAAGCACCGGTGCTAAATTCCGAAGGACCGATGCGCGAGATTTTTGGCCCGGTGCTTAATAAGCACGGATCTTCCACAAGCACCGAGTGCTTGTGGTGATCCGTGGCATTTAAATATATATATTTTTTTAATTCAAAATAATTGAAACAATAGGAAATGAGAAGTAACCGTTCCCAACGGGCAAAAAAATGACCGTTTGGTCTTAATTTCATATTTTAGTGTACCAATTACTATGTATAAATATGTGAGGAACTTCCATTTTTTTTACACAACCAAACCTATCTAAATTTTCTCAATCATATTTTCATAGTTTCTCAAATTTTATCCTTCTTTTTTTTTCCTCAAACTTTCATCTCACACAATGGATCCTGACCAAGCCAATATCAATTCCTTCTTAAATTTCATGCAAAACTATCAACACCTCAGTACTCCAAATTTTCAAAATCATCCACCTATACCAAACCCACAATATAATCCAAATATGGGTAATTTTCAATTTCCTACACTCCCATTTCCATTTCAATTTCCCAATATGGATCATGGGACTTCAATGGGGACTACTGGTGGCCAATCTTGTGAAAAAGACCAAGAAAAAACAGTCGAGTTCGCGACAGAATCTCAATCTCCAGCATTTTCCACGCAAGTCGGGTTGGATAATATTACTCTTGATGAAGAAGAAGATCAGCCAACTCAAAAAAAACAAAGAGCAAGGTTCAGCACAGAGGAAGATAAAGTTCTCATCCAATCATGGCTAAATGTTTCCAAGGATGCGGTTGTGGGGGTAAACCAAAAAGCAGATTCCTTCTGGTTAAGAATTAGAGATGGTTACAATGAGAATCGCGGTCATTTGAAAGCGAGGGAATTAACACAATTAAAATGTCGATGGCAGAAGTTGAATAGCATAGTTCAAAAATTTGCAGGGTGCTACAAACAAGCCTATCATAGAAAGAAAAGCGGTAGCTCCGAGATTGACATCATGGGAGATGCATATCTGATTTATGCTCAAGATGTACGTGAGCAGTTCAAGTTAGAGCATGCATGGCAGTTGTTGAAAGATGAACCCAAATGGTCAAACCCATCATTTGAAGGAGCTAGTAAGAGAACAAAGATTTCTGCATCTGGAGCATACTCATCATCTTCTAACCCGGAGACACCATCAAATGATGAATACACCCCAACTTCACCTAATATGGCTCGTCCGATGGGGACAAAAGCAGCAAAAGCTGCAAAAAAGAGGGGGAAATCAAAAGCAAATGAAACATCTTCTGCTTATGTTGATCTAACTGCAATGGATGACAGACAAAAGTCGAAAATTGTAGCTATAGAAGAATGGACACGTGCCAAGGTAGAACACAACAAGTTAAAGGAGAAAGAATTATGCATAAAGGAGAAAGAGCTTGAGATGCAGATGAAGATGAAGGAGAAAGAGCTCGAGATGCAGATGAAGATGAAGGAGAAAGAGTTTGACTATCAAATCCTCTTCAGGGATACATCCGGGATGACAGACATACAACTACAAGATCATGAGAGGTTGTGTCACATAATTAGAGGAAAATATATGTAGTGTAACGATGTTGGTTTAGTTTTTAATTAGTGTAATGATGTTGGTTTGATTTTTAATTAATGTAACGATGTTGGTTTAGTTTTTAATTAGTGTAATGATGTTGGTTTGATTTTTAATTAATGTAACGATGTTGGTTTAGTTTTTAATTAGTGTAATGATGTTGGTTTGATTTTTAATTAATGCAACGATGTTGGTTTAGTTTATAATTATCAAATATTTATATGTTAAACTAGCCGTTATTCAAACTAGCCGTTGTAGTCAAACTAGCCGTTATTCAAACTAGCCGTTGTAGTCAAACTAGCCGTTGGTAGTCTCTCTATATATATTCTTAAGGTGTAAGAGGATTTTCACACCTCTCAATTGTGCAATTCATTCACATCTTATACAATTCTTTCAAAACATTTACTCTCATGGATCCCAATGATTCTGACCATGAAGAAATGCTTGAGTGGGAGCTGATGGATGAATTCATAAATGATGACTATGAAGAACAACGCATGAGGTATGTAGTGCAACAAGAAGCTACAACACATAGCCGTAGAAGAACACACATAGAACGAAGTCGTGAAGAAGGACATGCTCGATTGTTCAACGACTACTTCTCAGATGATCCAGTATACACAGATGAGCAATTCCGACGAAGATTTCGAATGCGAAAGGACGTCTTCCTTCGCATTGTTGAGGCCCTTCACAATCATGATGAATATTTTGATATGAGAGTTGATGCAACTGGAAGAATGGGGCTTTCATCATTGCAGAAATGCACTGCTGCTATTCGTATATTGGCATATGGATCTTCTGCCGACAGTGTGGATGATTATGTGCGAATCGGAGAAAGCACTGCACTGAAATGCTTAAAAAAGTTTGTAAGGGGTATTTATGAGATATTTGGGAACGAATACTTAAGAAGGCCTAACAATAATGACATTGAACGCCTACTACAAATAGGGGAGGCACGTGGTTTTCCAGGTATGTTAGGTAGCATTGATTGTATGCATTGGGAATGGAAAAATTGTCCGGTAGCATGGAAAGGTCAATTTACTCGTGGTGATCATGGGAAACCCACAATCATGCTCGAAGCAGTTGCATCACAAGACTTATGGATTTGGCACGCATTTTTTGGGGTTGCGGGTTCAAACAACGATATCAACGTTCTCAACCAATCTAATGTGTTTAACGATGTTTTGGAAGGACAAGCCCCCGCTGTGCGATATATGGTAAATAGAACCCAATATGACATGGGGTACTATCTAGCAGATGGTATTTATCCAGAATGGGCCACATTTGTCAAGAGCATCCCAATGCCACAAGGAGATAAAAGAAAGTTATTCGCCCAACATCAAGAAGGAGCAAGAAAGGATGTGGAGCGTGCATTTGGAGTGCTTCAATCTCGGTTTGCAATTGTACGTGGCCCCGCGCGTGCTTGGAAAATGGATACAATCAATGATATATTACATGCGTGCATCATTTTGCATAACATGATTGTGGAAGATGAACGACACACATATGATGGTCATTTTGATTATTCGTATGATCATCCCAACAATGATGTCTCAACAAATGAAGTGCGTAATGGTCCACATCCACATCTTGCATCATACTTACAAAGGCGAACACTTGTGCAAGATAGGCAAAATCATCACCAACTGCAAGCGGACCTTGTGGAACATATCTGGGAACGTTTTGGGCGTGATAATCAACAAAATTGAATTTTCAGTTAATTATGTAATTTCATCATTTTAATGTCTTCATTTCGTAAGTTCATCGTTTGTAGTTTCATAATTTTAAATTTCATCATATGTTTTAATTTTTATTACAAGGTTTTTAATTTTAATTTTCTATTTTTTATTTAATAAAAAAATAATTTTTATATTAGGAGTTACTGGTGGGGTCCATTAAAAAAAATAATATAATTTTGTGATTGTAAGGATGTGGGGTCATTGGTGGGGTCCGTTTAAGAACTTTGTAAGAGATGCTGGGATGGAGAGATGAGGTGCTTAAGTTATTAAAAATAAAAATGAGTGATGTGTAATGGTGGGACCCATTTAAGAACCCCATAATGAGGTGCTGGGATGTGGATGCCCTTACAAAACTTATATTTTCATTTACATTTGTCCCAAATCTTATGCTAAACAAAAAAAATCATTCGTCCCGCTGCAATAACACTTCAAAAGGAGCTTGAAGGAAGGACTCCGAAAACGTGCGCAAACCGTCTTAGAACATTGATCATCTGTATCATGAGAACATTCTTGATCATCAAACTCTGCTAGGATCTGGCAACAATCTGGTTCCACACTCGCAGTTTGGCTCGAAATTCCCTTCATGCATCTGTACTCCTTGTGAAGGAAGCACTGCCTCGGCTTTGAATCTGAGAATTTCTGAGCAGTCATGATTGGAAGTATTGGATATTGGCGTTGATAACCACTTGGAGGCCATGGCCTCGCTGCTTCACTTCCTGTTTTACTATGAATGTAAATCAACAAACATATTGCAGTAAATAATGAAAACTTTGCCATCGTTAAAACCTCCCACGTCTATGCTTAGGAATATATGAACTTGAGAGTACTATATAGATCTATGTGAAGTGGGTGTGTGTATTTATATATAAGCCAATGTGAACAAGTTTGATTCTGTTACAATCTCTGTGATTTCTCTGTTATGGTGATAATTATCTTTGTTGATAAGTTTGTTAATATCTCTGTTGTGGTGATTTCTCTGTTTGTTTGTTTGTTTGTTTTTTTTTTTGGATAAGTTAAGGATTAACGATACAGTTTAAACAGAAAGAAAGATATGGCTGAGATATTTCGTAACAAGATTGTTTGTAGATACACTCTTTAAACATACCAATACCATTATTTCAAAAAAAAAAATAAAAAAAAAATACCAATACCATAAATCCATGTGTTAAATATACTTTAATTTAAACTTTTTACTTAACATGTACACATTATGAGGGTGTTTGGGAAGGTTGTTTTTTAGGAGTTTCGACTGTTTTTCTCAATAAAAATTGTTTGATAAATAATTTTGAGTGTTTGACATTTGGATGAAATTTTTAAAAAGCTTTTTTTATTATTAAAAAGCTGTTTTTATACCATCATGATTGTTAGATTTTTTTCAACTGATTATTTCGACTCTCCAAAATATTGTTCCCCTGCCCCCAATACTGACATGCTTTTTCTCCCTTTCACTACATTGAGCATTTTTACATACGGCCCGTTATAAATTTATTATGTTGGATGTTCGGCAGCTTAACTTTTCATAACAAAAAAAAAAATTTAACAAATTTATTTAATTCTTTATAATAGAAAAAAATTGATAACAAAATATAAAAAAATTAACCATTTCAACAAGTTTTAATGTTTTAAAAAAAAAACTATCCAATATTTGTGATTCAAACAAATAACTTTATACCCGTTTTCGTAATTTACTATGTAAAAAGTGATTTTTTTTTTTATAACACCTAAATGAAATAGATTATCTTAAAATCGTTTTTCAGCAAACATACCCAAACAAAAACAGATTCTGATTATAATCGATTATCACAATAATCGCTGTATCGCTATTTTTTTTTTTTAGGACAAAAAAACTGTTATCTTTATAGTAAAATATAAGGGAAAATAATGATTAACTAAATTAATAAGTATCCAAACATATATATATATATATATATATAGTTTGACAAAAATATAGAGACGTGCGTATGCTTTATCTAACTAACTTATCGATAACATAATTTATATTATTTTAATTTTTCACTAGCAAGTTTCTAGGGAGTATTTTTAAAATGAAGATAACTAGATTCTTAATTATTTGTTCACTCACTTTAAAAATAAACTTACTTCATTGTACGGAAAAAAAACTTACTTCAAAAGAACCTTTATCTATATCTATAAATATATAAAAGAACATTTTATATGCTTTATTTTATATATAAAATCTAAGTATATATATGTTATTTACTTTAAGTGACTATCACTTTTTCTCATTAAAAAAAAAAACAACTATCACTTTTAATAGTTTAATTTATTTTAATTTATTTAGCAAGTAAAAAAATTTTAAAATATCATTTTTATATTCTTATTTTTAATTATTTTATTAAATAAAATGACAAGTTGATATGATTTTTATGTAAATTTATTTTTTATATACAAAAATATATTCTCTATTATTTCTATCCAAAATAAATATCTAACTAAAGATGTGGTACTAGGAATTAGGATTTTTTATTTTATTTACGAGAGGATAAAAGAGGATTTTTTTTTTTTTTTTTGGTATTGGGATAAAGGAGGATTTTAATTCAAGATTAAAGGCTCAAATTGGTCCCTGAACAAATGCTATAAGCTAACAAGATAAAATCGTTTACCAAACACCTTAGTTTGGTCAAACAAATTATCTGCTATAAGCTATCCGCTATAATTTAGCGGTTCGACCTTACCAAATAGATAGCGAGAGAATAGGTGATAACTATGAAAGCACCATCATAATATTTTTTTTTTTAAATTAGTACTTTAATTATCATCTTCATCATCTTCAAGATAATACTCGGGGTTACTCTCTTTAAATTAGCTACTTTCTCTTTTCTCAAGGACCACATGTGACAGAGGATTAATTCTTGGAGCAATAAATTTTTGTCTAAGGTGGTAAAGAGGTTCTCATAAAATTTGTCCTCCAGGCTATTCCTTCTTACTATATGAGTATCTTTTTAATCCCTCATTCTCTTTGTGATGAGCTCCAAAAGATGATGAACTCGTTTTGGTGGGTTTCGAGCGGCAATAACCAAAAAGGAGTTCATTGGTTTTCATGGGACAACCTTACTACTCCCAAACATTTTGGTGGTATGGGTTTCCGACATCCCCATGGATTTAACCTTGCATTGTTAGGGAAAAAATGTTGGAAATTAATTTCTAACCCGGATTCTGTAACACCCTCCTCGGGCGCTACATCGTAAGTGACATTTTAAGGCCCAAAAGTAGGTTAATTAAAATTGGCTATAAAAGAATGGGGTAAAAAATTTTTTTCCTTTCGCAAGTCATAAATATAACTACTTTGTTTTAAATGAATGGATAATAAAACATTCCATTATCACATTTAGGGTCATAAGTTCGCAAATTAATTACATAATGCCCAACCCGACACATAACCCAAAAATCATAACCATATACGTATCCCGTATAAAGATGTGGAGACGCAGCTCCTAAAATATAAAATACTTGGAGTCGCAGCTCCATAGATAGTTACATTAACTCCCAAACATACCCAGCTGGCCAATCTAAAATAGAAAAGACAGTCCTTTCTCGTACACTGTGAGAAGGACAACTCAACTGACGAGGTCTAGTGGAAACTCTATTTGAGTCCACTACCGACGTCGTCGAAAAAGACACTACTGGAGTCACTACAAAAGTAGCGCTCGAACTAAGCCCTTTTTTTTCCTTCCAAGAGGAAAACATAGTCTATGAACTATCAACCGTCATTCCCATCTCAAGAAAACAAAAGTAAGGCATGACAGAAAACAAACGCTATCGTCTTGGACTATCTGAAAGCTGAAAGCTGAAAGATGTCCACTAGCAATTCCACCATAGCATCCGCAAGCTCGAACCTCAATATCTACGATGCGTCAGCCAAGCGACATCTTGACGTCTCAATCTTCTCAAAAGAATACAGAAGGCACATAGCCAGCCGACATAGGCAATATAAAAATAAGGAGGTGAGATTTCCATTTATCTTACACATAAGGCAGACATGCAGTGGTACGACTCTCAGGTACGTACAATTAACAATTATCAATCATATCTACACTCATAACAAAACAATAATGTTTCACAGAAACATGACCACAACACAACGTTTTCCTAGATAGAAACATCTAAGACTCGAGGAATGACCTCTGAATTCCTATACCATGGTTTTACGAACAGTCGAAGAGAGTGGTTCGGAGGATTGTTCCGGAGTCCACCAGCCTTGGGTAATAAAATGCGTCAACAGTCATCATGGTGCACATAGGCTTTTTCGGGAACATCCTTCACTACCAGAAAACACATAGTGTCTAGTCGAGTATGTCGGTGTATTGCAAGATCACCATGCCACAGAGGAGCAACCAACTGGGCCTATATGAGTATTTCATACTCCGACACCCCCGAGCATCAATAGATCATCACTACGGAATTTGCACCCGCATTAAAGTGTTAGCTCCATCTCCTAGGCACAACGGCCTTACAGAACATAGTTTCACTATGTGTTTAGGCAAACTTTGCCGAAAATGCGTTCTTCTCGTCCATCCAACGGATGACATCGTGACTCCTTCAGAATTCTTTCAACGTACTGTAACAGATGCTAGATGTCCTTAAGTCCGAATCACCGGTACTTAATCATCAAGCTAAAGTTCTCAAGTAACCTTTCATCTTTGTGCACAGTTTTCTTAAAACACTTGATTAAAAGTCCTAACGCATTATGAGATTGGAACACAAGTCCAAATATTTATTTCTATGCACTTTTCTAACTGAGCCTTTTTCTTTGGCTTCCAAGAAAACAAATCATTCTGAGCCCATTACATTTTATGGAATATGGATAATAAATTATCCATACTTTATGACTTAAGGTCTTGATCCACCCAACGTCATAAATTATTATGTTCGTGTTTTCACTAAGTCGTTCATGACTTAGGTTTTTGTTCTTTACCGTAAATACTTGTCTTTGAAGACTAAAACCCTTTTGATCTTAAAACCAAAATCTTTAAATGAAATCAAATCATTCTTTAAAAACAATTTCCATCCAAGATACACAAGTATTGATTTCTCTCTCAAAACCTTTCTCTTGAAAAATCTTTAAAAACGCTTAACGACGGTTCCACCGCTTTTTACTAAATTTAGGCCCAAAAGCCATACTTTTGAAAATATGGTTCTTCACCTCAAATGTATTAATTTCCTAGGTTAAAATACTCATATTAAGTTGTTGAAACACTGACTTTACAGTTTTCTCTCCAATGATACAAAATTCCTAAAAAATGTTACCGAACGTCGTTAAGTTTGTAAGTCGCGTAACTCCTTTTTCAACGATTTTACACTCTAATAGTCCAAAACTCATTTTGGAGTTTTAGAACAGTTTTACAAGCATGAAAACAGTTTCTAACTGTCCAATCACATTTATTTTCGAAAATTGCAGTTTAGTCCCTAAACTTTCATTAATTACAAAAAGGTCCTTATTCACTTAAAACCTTATAACTTTTTATTTATAACTCCAAATCACACCAAACCAACTCCTATAGTTTATCTCATAAAATGTTTTCCAGTTACCATGAAAATTCCATAAATGACGTTTCTTTCCAATATTTTCAATATTTACAAATAGGTCCTTGTTTACTAAAAAGCTTATATCTTTTTATGTATAAATCCAAATAACTTCAAACCAATTTCTATAGTCTTATATCATTAAGGACTACAACCACAATACTTAAAAATATAGTTTTCAGAACAGTCCCTGAAATTCTCAGTAATTGCATATTAGTCCTTATTTCTTTAAAAGTCCATAACTTTCAATATAATTAACCAATTCAATTCAAAATCATTCTTGGGATTATTCAAACTACGAAAGACCATTTTCAATCTTATGAAAACAGTTTTGGAAGAAATCATTTTCTTCTTGATTTAATTATTCTTTTATAGTCCATAAACCATCATGGAATCATATGGTTTTGGAGAACAAAGTTGTCTTGCCATATTTCTCATGCTTGGCCGAAACCAAGTTCCAACAAACAAGAAGATTTTCTCTTCATCACTCAATCACAAAACATCATACATGTTCATGTATTCAAGCACTAAATCATGGCATGATTATTTAGCATATTTCACATACTTTCTTTCAATGATCAAGTAAGCATACTAACAATTTCATTTTAACCATTATGCATCAAATAAGCATATCATCCATAAATTTTCATCACACAACATACACCACATAATTATTATACCAAGTCCTCTTAGAGGCTCACATCAAGACAACACAAAAACAATATAAACCACATACATATCTACATTAAGGTAGGATAGTGGTAATCTCCCCCATACCTCTTGTAGACCACTTGAAGATCAAACAAACACAAGCTAAACCAAGCAAGGTAGGCCACAGTTTTGTTCACCAAAACCTAGCCATGAACAACCAACATAAAAACAAGTTAAAGAATGAAGGAAATCACCTAAACCCATTTGAGCATTGGTTCGGCCAAGTGAATAAGAAATAGCTAGGGATCTCTAAATTTTTCAAGCTCTTGGATTCTGAAAATAGAAGTCATATGGAGATCATAGAAATTGATCTCACATTAAAATGATTTTTCTATGATTTTCTAGGAACTTTTGAAGATCTAGATCTAAGAATGAAAACATGATGATCATGGCATGAAACAAGTGAAATCAATGAAGAAGAAAGCTTACATGATCAAGGAGATGAGTTTTTACCTCTTGTTGATTGAAGAAATGAAGAGAGTGATCAAAACAAGCTTAGTTAGAAATAGAAGCTTTTGGGACAGCTTTGAGGGTGTGGTGGTTTTATGAGTGTATCTCACAATCCACTCATCTAAAAATTACAAACTTTGGCTTGTTAGAAAGGTAAGACGAAGAGGAACAACTATGATGTTGAAGGTTTGGTTTGATTCAGATCGGATCATGGAATAAAAGGGCCTTCTTTCCACTGTTCTAGTGTGGTGCTGTGGATTTCGAGCTGTTTTGGTAATTTGGGCATATCTCTCAAAATACTTATCCATTTTTGATGATATTTAGCTCGTTGGAAAGAATAGAGAAAGAGGAACAACTTTCATGTAGAAAGTTTTTCGAGTTTCAGAACATAAAAAGGTCAGAACTTCGATGAACTTTCGGGTGAGTAAGGAGAGTTTGTCTTAGTGTTCTTGGTGTTCTTGATAAATGATGAAAAGAAAATGGTTTTGGGAGGAGGAAGATGGCTGGCAAAAAAAAACAAAGGAGAAGAAGAGAATTAATAAAAGAATCCTTGTATTAAATGAAATTAAAAGATGATGTGTGGTAGGAAATGAACCATGTAGCCATATAAGTTTGTGGTTGAAATGAAAATGGATACTTGGCTACAAATGGAGAAGGGTGGCAGCCTTAGGGCCTTACAAATGATGTGGATGAGAGTGTTTGGGTGGTGTGGCTGATTTTGGGCCACATCTCATGAGTCATCCATGGCTAATTGATCCCATCCATTAGCGGTTCCCGGAAATCTCGTACTCAACTCCGTCATTCACCCGATTTCGGGTTTTGAGAGGAAAATGATGAAATGAAATAAAAATGAAATGAGTTTGATTTAATGGAGGGCTTCACGAAATTGAAGAGTTTTAGAGGGTATTTTGGTCAAAATTCACTTAGGGACACTCTTGGAATTTCACTTGAAAATCAAGGGCATTTTGGTCGTTTTACTAGAATAAATATCATGATATTTTGGTATCATCATTAGGCTTCATAAATGCTAGGTGAGTCACCCATGTGACTCACCACCCTAGGTGGCAAGATATCCCATCATCCGGAGTCCAGTTTTATCTCTGCACGTCCGTTCTCGACTCTGTCGATCACCTGTTTGTTGATGATGCGCCCGAATAAAGTATAATAATTTATTTATTTTGAAAATTTTCAAAATAACCAATATCGTTGGAAAAATAATATAAACCTAAACCGTTTCGTTCTCGGGTCAAAACTAGGTTTTCTGATCAGTAAAATCTTACTGTCACTTAAAACGCAGACCGGGTTTCGTCGGAATTTTAAACCTAAAATTTCACCGTAACTTTCTATGATAAAGTAGATTATAAATATGATTTTTTTTTTCCTAAAAATTATTTTCTAAATCCCTGGTAAAAATATAAAATATAATTATCAGTCAAGGCGCGAGAAAACAGGGTGTTACGGGTTCTACTTTTATCTCATCTCTTCAAACTAAATATTTCCTAAGAGGGGATCTCTTGGATGCTCAGTTTGGGAATAATCCAAGCTTCACCTGACGTAGTATTTGGAGTTCTCGGGTGGTGGTTAAGGAAGGTCTTAGGTGGTATATTGGAGATGGTGTCTCTATTATTGTTTGGAATAAGCCTTGGCTTCGTGAGGAGAATTGCATGAAGATCCATGGTCCCTCTCATTTCTTTAAGCTCCAACAAGCTTATCCTGTGGCCTACTCCCAATGGTGTTTTTCTGTTAAGAGCACTTACCACCTTTGCAAGAGTCACATGGTGGATTCACTACAAAAAAAAAGGGTTTTAGCGACCGAATTTTTCGGTCGCTATTTAATAAAATTCGGTCGCTAAATAGGTCAGCGACCGAATTCGCGACCGATTACAAACGGTTGCCAAAACCTTGGTCGCTAATTATTTAGCGACCGAATTTTTTTCGGTCGCTAAATTTTCGGTCGCAAAATAGTTATCATTTGGTCGTTTATATTGGTCGTTTACAATTTAAAATGACCGATTTTAGCGACCGAATTTTTTAATTTTGCGACCGAATTATCAGTCGGTAATCCAACGGTTACATTTTAATATCGCGTCCGAAAAATCGGTCGCTAATTCGGTCGCTAAAGGTTATATTTAGTTATGGCGTCCGAAAAATCGGTCGCTAATTCGGTCGCTAATATGAATCGGTCACTAATTCGGTCGCTAAAATCAACGGTAATTTTTAAAATAACGACCAAAAAAATTCGGTCGCTGATTCGGTCGCTAATTTAAGAAAATCGGTCGCTAATTCGGTCGCTAAAGGTTATATTTAATTATGGCGTCCGAAAACTCGGTCGCTAATTCGGTCGCTAATATAAATCGGCCACTATTTCGGTCGCTAAAATCAACGGTAATTTTTAAAATAGCGACCAAAAAAATTCGGTCGCTGATTTTTTTTTTTTAATCTACAAAAAATTAAAATAAGATTTAATTAAATTAAAATTAGCAAACATAAACTTAAAGCAAATAAAATTAAATATCAATCATATTAAAGCAGATAATTCGATAAATATTCACGCAAAATATATAAAAAGACCAGGAGAAATACAAATGTAATAGTCAATATGTGTCATACAAAGATGGGAAAACTAATCTATGTGACGAGGGGGTGAAGGGAGTGGGCTGATGCCAGAGTGATCCGAGGCTGTGACAGCAGCAGTAGCGTCATCAATAGCAGCAGCATTAGTAACAGCGGCGGCATCAGCAACAGCGACATCCGCAGTAGTAGCCTCGACGTGGGCACCGCCAGATCCGGAACTGCTGGGTCGGAATCCCAAGTACCTAAACAACTCCTCCATGCGATTATCCTGCTCTCGTATGCCACTGTCTTGCTGTCGTGCGTGCTCCCGCAACTCATGTATGTCGTTATCCTTCGCTGCAAGTTCAGCATTCATGTTCATGATGGCCTCTCTAACATCTGGGTTGGAATCAGTGCCAGAATGTCCGCATGGCGCTGATATGGCCACGAACTGATCCCCAAGCTGACCGAGGCCAAATATATGGCCCTTCTTATTTTTCCCGCCAACCACCTTTAAGTAAAGGGCATTGTCAGACTCGGGAGACGGCTCCTGCCCCTGACTACTGGCATCGTCTTTGAGGCGATGGAATTCGTCCTGCAAAATATGTCAGATATTATCATTTGTAATTATATATTAAGAAGAATGAAAGTAGTTAATATATTGAAAATGAATTGGTGAGTTAAGAGTACTTACAACAAGGTCCCGAACCTTTGGGCTAACCCACTCCCCACGCTTAGTCTTCTTGGTCTTATGCACGATCTCAATTGCAGTAGGTTTTCTCTGCTGCTCTTTCGACTACATATATAAAAGCAAAAAAAGACAATTTTTATTAATAAGGACATATATAAAGCACTAAATTAAAAAACAATAAAATTCATGTTGACTTATTACCATCCTATCAAAATGCTCATGAATGGTTATTGAGCCACCGGTGTATAGTGGAGCACCAGTGTCAGAAGCCCGATTCTGCTTTCCGATCTCGCTCTTTATCAGGAACTTCTCATCACTAGCCCAATATTGACGGAGGCGTTCCAGCACATCAGGTCGAAGCCAACTCCCATCATCTGAACCATCCCTAATCCTACCCATTGCCCACTTAACCAGCTTTGCGCCTCTCGACTCAAAGGCCTTACGTATCTGATCTGCATCCACTGGCAACCACTTATAGTGTGCCTGACAAGAAAGAGTAAAATATCAAGAAACAAAATTAATAAATAATAATATTGTAGACATATACTTAACACAATAATAAATTTATTCGTTACCCCGAAGTCATCCCTAAACCACATATCACGCACATCCTTATCAATCTTCTTCCACGATGGCCAAGCCTCACTATACTTTCCCTTGATACACTGAGAGATCTGCTTCTGAGGCCCGTATGCAGGGTAAAAGATATTAACAACAAATAATGCACAAATTTTATCAATAAACGTATTTAATAAATATGTACAAGTATAATTATAATGACAGAAAACAACAACAATTAATAAATAACTTACTCTAACTTCGCCGCAGGGCGAAGCCATACCCTCCCATCCGTGGGATCTCTTGTCCCGGCCCAACTGTGAATCCCGGACTCGGCAGCAGACCCCTGTGTGGCTGGTGTGGCCGGTGTGACCGGTGTGGCGGGCGTGGATGCTGTGGCTCGTGAGGATGGTGTAGGTCGTGTGGATGATGTAGGGTGGCTCGTGGGTGAGGGCTGTGTAGCTGGTGAGGCTCCTGCTACTGCTGGGGGCGGAATATCATCAGCATGTGACCCATGAGAGCCAACAATACTCGTCGGTGCCTGATCCGAAGTTGATGGGCTGGTGGAAGCACCTCTCCCACCACGACCCCTCACACGACCACCGCGAGAGGTGCCAGAACCACGACAGCCACGTCCCCGACCCGTGTCGCTCGTCATCTGTTTACAATAACAACAAGAATAATAGCAATTAATTAAATGGTACATTATACAACAAATAACAAATTAAATAACAAATAACACAAATATGGTATTTTTATATACAACTTACCTAGCTGGAGTCTCGGTCACTAAATTCACTTTCACTCTCCTCATCATCAGATGATATATATTCAATATCCTCGCTAGATTCATTCAATTCATATTGATCTAGTAATACAGTGTCAACTACCTCATCAACACCCCCAGGATCCGCAAGATCATTAAAATCTTCCGGCTCAAACTGCAAGTTTATCTGAATTCCATTAATTTCATGAACATCTTGATACGGAGTCTCTGTCTCTCCCTGACTAACTACATTATCTGTGATTGCACTTCTTGCCTTTATCTTAATAACACCCAACCAATCTTGATGTCCCTCGGGATACGATGTGTAATAAACTTGCTCCGCTTGCTGTGCAAAGATGAACGGGTCATACACTTGATATCTCCGTGATTGCCTGACCTCAACAATTCCATATTTGTTGTCTACTTTTGTACCCCTATCGGGAGTATTATCGAACCATTCACATTTGAACAACACTAACGTTTTGTGAGGATGACCATAATACTCTAATTCAATAATGTCAGTCAATATTCCATAAAAGTCGTCCTCTAATCCACCATTGATCGCACGCACACAAACACCAGAGTTAGAAGATTTCATCCCTTGACCCCATGACTTTGTGTGGAACTTATACCCGTTTATAATATAGATTTCGCATGTTTGAACCCTTCTTTTTGGACCCCATGCCAAAGCTATCAAGAGGGGGTCATTAATTTGGTTAGCTTGATCTAGAACCTACATGATGAATAACACATAGAGTTGCAGATATAAAAAGCATGTTATGCAGATAAATTAGAATGTTGATAAGTTAGTAATTAATTTACGTATTTTTTGAACCACTTTGGAAAATGGTTGGCAATCTCCTGATGAATTTGCAACTCTGAAATGTCGGCATTGAGCTCTTTTAGCAAATTGCTATATATTCTGCATTCATGGGGTTAAGAAAGTATGTCATCAAATTACGTACAAGGATATATATTAATAAAAAAAATATATGGTCATGCAATATATAAATGACTTACTCTATATATATATGGCTCGACCTCTTCGCAATTCTGAAGCACGTACAACTCAGCAACTTTTTCATCGCGTTCATCCAACCAACATGTTTTGTATGCACCACACGCACGACCAGGATAATTAAAAATTGATAGCTGAGGACTATATGAACAACCTTCACCACCGTCGACATTACGCGGGATTCTAGTCCTCCTTGTTTCTATGTCAGATGGATAATAAAAAGAAGCAAACGTGGAGGCCTCCTCAACTAAATATGCTTCACAAATAGAACCTTCTATCCGAGCCTTGTTTTTTACCTTTTCTTTCAACGAACGTAAGAACCTAGGATATGTTACAAGATTTTATGATTATATATAAATATTTAAATAACATTATGATTATAGTTTAAAAAAAAATATATATACCTCTCAAATGGATACATCCAACGATATTGAACCGGGCCACCTACTTTTGCCTCGTATGGTAAATGGATGGGAAGATGTTCCATCGAATCAAAGAAGCTCGGAGGAAATATTTGTTCCAATTTACATAATAAAACAGGGATATCGCGTTCCATAGCCTTTAGTTGATCAACCTTTAATGTCGTGGATGTCAAGACTCTGAAAAACTGACTGAGCTCAACAAGCAGCTTCCAAATATCATTCGGCAAAGATGAGAATGCAATCGGAAGCAATCGTTGCATGAATACGTGACAGTCATGACTTTTCATTCCATGCAACTTTCCTTCCTTAGAGTTGACACATCTTGATAAGTTCGAAGCATACCCGTCTGGTAACTTCAGTTGTTTAACCCATTCACAAACAGCTACCCTTTGGGGTTTACTCAACACATATTTTGCCTTCGGTTTTCGCATCTTACCACCACCAATGTCCATCAACTCAAGCTCTTTTCTTTTACATATGTCCGCTATATCTAATCAAGCCTTATATGTATCCTTTGTTTTACCATTGACATCCATCACCGTGTCAAACACATTCATAAATACATTTCGCTCAGTGTGCATCACATCGATATTATGCCGGATGAGATGTGTTTTCCAATAGGGCAAGCTCCAAAAAATACTTTTTTTTGTCCAATTATGTTCTGTGCCATAACCAGGTATTTGTACTCCTCCAGATTCATGAATGAATGGGAACGTCCTAATCATCTTCCAAATCTCTTCTCCAGTTAAATGTCGGGGTGGAGGAGTTTTCTCAACACGACCCTTTTTGAATGCATTTCTATTCTTCCTGTAAGGATGGTCTTGGGGAAGGAATTGACGATGACAATCAAAATAAGAAGTCTTGCGACTGTGGGTAAGAGTGAATGCCTTCGACTGCCCCATACAACAAGGACAACCAATCCTACCTGCTGTCATCCAACCCGACAACATCCCATACGCCGGAAAGTCATTGATTGTCCACATCAAAGCTGCCTTCAATATAAAATTCTGCCTCAGTGACACATCATATGTTAAGACTCCAACATTCCACAAATGGGTCAACTCCTCTATGAGAGGTTGCATGTACACATCAACCTTACTTTTCGGATTCGAAGGTCCTGGAATTATTATTGTAAGGAACATAAATTCCCTCTTCATGCACATCCCAGGCGGAAGGTTATATGGAGTTAGAATAACTGGCCAACATGAGTAAGCTTTTACCATATTGACCGAACGGATTAAATCCATCTGTACATAACCCCAATCTGACATTCCGAGAATCTATGGAAAACTCCAGATACATCCTATCAAAATGTTTCCATGCTTCTCCATCTGATGGATGACACAACACACTAGAATCCCTCTGATTGTTATCATGCCATCGCATATGAGCTGCAGTGGCCATCGAAGAATACATTCTTTGGAGTCTAGGAGTAATCGGGAAGTACCACATCTTTTTTAGGGGGGTTTTTTTTAATAACTCCCTTTCTATCAGTTCTTATCTTATAACGATCAGCACCACAAAATCTACAAGTATCAACTCTCTCATCCAAATATTCATTACGATACAACATGCAACCATTCGGGCAACACTCAATCTTCTCAACACCCAGACCCAAGTTTGCCACTGATTTCTTAGCTTGATAGAAATTTCTAGGCATTCGATTGTCGCTCGGCATTGCCCCACCCATAAATTGAACCCACCGATCGAAATCATGTTCAGTCATATTGCCTTCGGACTTGAGGCTAAGAGCAACCAGCGAAGCCGATAGTTCGGAGTAATCCTGACAACCATCCCACAAAGGTGCTTGCGCGGCTCTCAACATGTCAAAAAATCTTTGTGACTCTGGGTTAGGATCCTCCTCTATGTGTTGAGACCCCATCACACCGTCCAGTTGAATGCCCCTACCAACTTCGGGGCCAGCATGATCCATAATCATCTGCTCGAACGGATTGTAGTCTTCTCTATGCTCACCAGCCCCATAGTATGCATCGTCCACCACAACTGGCGGAAACGGGGGCAATCTCTCACCGTGGCTGGTCCAGTAGTAGTAATTAGGCATGAACCCCTTCTCATAGAGATGTGCCATCACGTCATCCCCATAATGATACCGTTTGCACTTACATCTCTTACAAGGACACCTCATCTTTGGTTTTTCTTGTCTAAGATATTCCTCAGAGTTGCGAGCAAACTCCATGAATTCATTCACTCCCTCAATGAACTCATCTGTCACTCCACCTTGTTCCTTCCTTCTATCCATCCACCTCCGATGCTCAGGAGCTTCCATGACTGGTAACTAAAACAACAATACTTAGTCGAGTAATTCTCGTCTTCTTTTTTTCACAGGGTATGGCCCTATCCCATTCGAGAACAAACATTTTCAACACTCCGTTAACAGTTATTCCATAATTCTCATGCCTCATACCTGACGAAATTTCGGCAGCATTTCCCATTGGTCTCCGATATACACTAATTGAACGCGATGACATCCACCACGATCAAATATGCACCCGGAGAACAATAAGATATGTAACAGACCAAATTTCAATCAAGTATAAGATACGAGAATACAAAGCATAACTGTTAACTTTGCGAAGAAAATGTTTTTCTCAAACTGTCCAACTTGGACAATTCAAGATCCAATACAATGAGCATGTGTACCTTGAAAAGGTACACGTGCTCATTGATATTGTATCTCAAACGGGAAACTAAGGCTTTTCTAAATTATTAACATTAAAAATAATAAACCTTTAGCCTTATCCTCCTCTACTAACAAACAACAAATCGTGAACAGGGCAGATAAAATTGTAGTGGACCTGTACAATTAACATTAAATAATTGACAAACAACCTATTGAGCTCCGCTCTCTACTAACAAACAACAAATCAAATAGACAAACACATGAGACTTTTCTAAATTATCAGCACACAACCAGTCATGCATCTCAAACAACATCACAACTTATTGAGCTCCGCTCTCTACAAACAAACAACAAACCAAGTTGACAAACACATGCATGGTTTTTAAAGTAACAGCACACAAGCAGTCATGCATCTCATACAATATCAAACCTATTGAGCTCCGCTCTCCACTAACAAAGAAAACATAAATGAGACAAATAGCAAGCAATTGACTAAATTTATCAGTACACGTCCAACAACTTATTGAGCTTTGCTCTCCACTAACAAACAAGAAGGGGACTATTGACTTACCTCACCGAGAGTTAAGGCTAAGAAGGGGAATACGAACTTCGAAGTGTGGGACAGAATACAGAAACCTGAAACATACACATCACAAGCATAATCATCAATGCAATCGAATAAAGAGCATCAAAATACAAAACAAACACACGAGTCAATGACAGATTCTTTAGCTTGTGTATACAAAACATACACATCCAATTGAGAATACTATTTATTGATCTTTAGCTTCTTACGGTTTTCCTCTATCATTCCAACAGATTCTTCAAAACTAGTGGGCCTATTCTACACTTATTACTGAAATAAACAAAACAGTACCAAGGTGATGAAATTTACCTAAAATGGAGCCTATTCTACACTTATTACTGAAAACTAAGCAAATGAAAAAAAAATAGTAGCAAATATTGCATCAATAAATTCTTAAATGCATCAATAAATTAGTAGCAAGTTTGGTGGACTTGACATCATTCCGAGCAACTTCCAGAAAATAAAAATCAGGAATAAGAATCAGGATGTGCTTAAACAATTAGATATTGCATGCAATCATCATTTTAAAAGGATTCTTGTCAAATGTTCTTTGGGTGTAGCCGATGCTTGAGTTAGTGTCTGGAATATGCTAAACAATTGTTTAATTTGTCTCTCTTTATTAGTGAGTTTATTTGACACCAAATTATAAGACTCGATGTCCTTATCAATCCAATTATCTACAAATGACTTTGCTAGTCTCAACTTGCAATTCCCTTTATCCATGACTTTGCTATTTACTTTACACACATGCTCGAATTAAACTAATCTTGTCCTTTATTATAAACTACTCTTTACCATTACTAAAGGTAATATGTCATCCAAAAGCAAATAAGGTGCTAGAAGGTTGAGAATTAACTATCAGTACCACCCCCTTTCAATAACTAGCCAGTCTACCTAGATATCCCCTGTCGAACCATTTCTAAATAAACTTTGCCCAAGACCTGCGCACAATTACCAAAAAAAAAAAAAAGGCATGCCAATATGTACAAGAATCATCCAAAGCACCTAAGCAAATTGGATACAGCACCAACATATACATCAAGTATACCCAAAAGAAAATAAGAGCTACGCAGGAACATGATTTCCTGTTTACCTAAACTGCACCTAAACTTTATAAAGTATAAAAAACATTAGCCTGACATGTACATTACTTGCGCCAAACAGGTCAAACAGTAGAAGATCCCAAAAAACTGCTAAAATTGGAATATAGAAACTTTATATAAAAAATTTACCAGTGCCCGGTGTTCAAAATTAGAATATCGTGGAAACTAGGAGCTTGGGCCCATGTGCTTTCTGGAACATCAACATCAACTTTATATCCCTCTCTGAATCCAAGAGTTTCTAAGGCACCACCATTGTCATTAGCTGACCATCTGTATCAAACAGAGTAAGAAGAGTAACAGTTTACAATGTGCACCAAACAACACCATATAGTCTGATAATAGCATAAGAACTAAGTTGGGTTAATTACTAATAATTATATGTATGACAATTAATTTCAGGACTTTATAGGTACAGAGTTGGTGATGTGCTGAGGGTGGCTGGATTCAAGAACAAGGCTCCACAATTCAACTTCGTTTGCAGGAAAAATGTAATCCTCAGTATAGATTCTGACAAGACAGATGAAGTTGAGCTTCAGAATGCAATGAAGAATGCTATGACACATTTGATGCCTTTTGATGCAGCCTTGGCCGAGTACACTAGCTATGCAGACACTACAACAATCCCAGGGCACTATGTATTGTACTGGGAGCTCAACCTCAAAGGGTCATCAACTCCTATTCCTCTTTGTGTGTATGAGGATTGTTGCCTAACCACTGAGGAATCACTAAACAGCGTGTACCGCCAAGGCCATGTCTCAGACAAATCAATTGGGGCCCTTGAGATCAAGATTTTTGAAGAGGGTACCTTTGATAAGCTCATGGATTATGCCATTAGCTTAGGGGCATCAATAAACCAGTACAAGACCCCAAGGTGTGTGAAGTTTGCACCTGTTGTGGAGCTATTGAACTCAAGGGTGACTTCAAGCTATTTCAGTCCTAAATGTCTAAAATGGGTCCCAGGACATAAGCAGTGGATCAATTAGAATTGAAAGATTATGGACAACACGAAAATTGAGAAAACTTCTCAGATTTTATTAAATACCAAGCTGCCTCTAATGAAGGCTAAAACAAATATATATAGTGTTAACAAAACTCTAAAGCAAAAACAAAATAAATACCAAAAAAGGTCCTTACATAACAAAATTGCAAAAATACCCCTAAAATTATGGTAAAAGTAAAAATTGTCATTTTGACCCCTTAAATGATAGAATTTGGCCAAAATCACGCGATGCGCAAGACAAAGGCTTGCGTTTTGCTCAGAAGGTCGTTTCCATATGAAAAAGAGTGCTCATTCGACAAAATCAGACATTGTTGACTTTTCGGTCAACTCTACACTACATCACAATGTCAACCTCAAATACTTTTCACACAATTAAATGCATCATTTTAGTACACCGAAACAAATAAAATGCATCATTTTAAGTCCACAAAATCCACCGTCCCTTCAATTTTAGGATGCATATTATTATAGTTTCTATGAGGTGTTAACACTTACTACAAGTTGCACTCCCCACATTGTTGCTCCCATTGAAATTAATGGCAGCAGAAAGACCATGACATGATATATTAGTGATACTGATATATTAGTCACAAACAATCCTCATTACCCTGATACACAATTAACATTCCTAACACCTCAATCAAAATGACTTCCTCCCACAATGTATCATTCATAAAATTCCATAACTTTGAGCTGATCAAGCATAAGCACCCAAAAAAAAAGAGTTGTCACAATATAGTTTTTAACCAACGAAATCTGTATCTGCACCGCATTAGCCACAATTTCTGTAATCCTCTACTGCCTATTCACCCTCTCAAAACATAATTTAGAATAATTAACTTAATTGGTCTCTTCACAAACAGCAACGTGATTTGGCAAAGAAAGGCACAAAATCATACCAATCCTTAAATAAATCACATAACAAGAGAAACCCAGAACACCCATTTGAAAAAAGAACTCATTTTCATAATTTTGAGCATAAACGAGTGACCCACATGGAAAATAAAGCTAGTGAAACTGAAGAGAAAGAGCAAACAGAGGTTTAAAGCAGAGCAATGTACAAGAAGAAGAGTAAAAGAGAGAAGACAAAGAGAACCCAAAGAGAACCATGCTCATGAATTTTGTGAGTGTGTGCACAGTAAACAAGAACCCTAACATAGGCGCTTACCTGGTGAAGGGAGGCACGATGGGGAAGGGTGGCTTCGCTGTAAGGAAGGGTGGGGACGAAGATAAACAGAGAGGAGCAGCGCCGGTCTTCGCGGTGGTGAGCAGCAGCGCTGGTGGCCGGAAATCGGAGGGAGAGTGGAGGAGAGATCGAGAGAGCTCGAGAGAAAGGGCGCAGTGAGTGAATGGGGGGGAATATGGGAAAGAGGGGTTTTCAGGATTTCGAATAGCGACCGAAATATATCGGTCGCTAAAACAGTCACTGTTCATTAACTTTTGCCATCTGCGACCGAAAATAAATCGGTCGCTAAATTAAAATAAATTCGGTCGCTAATTCGGTCGCAAAATAATTAAAACAGTCACTGTTCATTAACTTTTGTCATCTGCGACCGAAAATAAATCGGTCGCTAAATTATTATACATTCGGTCGCTAATTCGGTCGCAAAATAATTAAAACTGGTTGACTTTTCAAACTTCAGCTTAGCGACTGAATTAGCGACCGAAAATTTTGCGATGGAAGATATCGGTCGCTAATTCAGTCGCTGATAGGAAATTGTGACCAATTGCTGGAAAAAGGAAAATCGGTCGGTAATACGGATTAAATCGGTCGCTAAATTCGGTCGCTGAAAACCAGTTTTTCTAGTAGTGATTCTAGCTCCATGCATGCTTCGGGTAGGTGGTCTTCCATCTGGCGCCTAAGTTTACCCCACAAGGTCCGCATCTTGGGTGCTACCAGCTATGGAGCTGCCTAAGGGACTCTTCAGGTCAATTTGCAGTTGCATTCTCTGCTTGGTCCTTGCCTCTTTTACTGGTGCGGGAGGATGAGGCCATGGCGCTGTTGAAGTCCCTTCAATTAATGGGTTATAAGAGCATGGCTGTAGGTAATGTCATTTTTGAGATGGATTGCAAAGGTGTTGTAGACAGTTTGAACCAGTTGGTAGTAGATTTCTCCCAATATGGGTCTATCATCTCTCCTCGCAAACACTTACTTTCCACCTTTGTTAACTCTAGATTTGAGTTTGTTAGGAGAGAAGCGAACGTGAATGCTCTTAACTTGTCAGGGTGGCCACTCTCTTAGTTTCTTCCTGGGGGTGGGAATAAGCCAGACTGTCCGATAGGTGCCTATGGTCTGACCTACTTAAGGCCTGACCTGACCCGACCTGTTTATTAAAAAGGTCAGGTTCATGCTTTTTAAAATACATTTTTATTTAAATACACTAGGCTTAGGCCTTTAAAAAAGCCTATAGATAATATAAATGATATTTTTAATAAAAAGAAAAAATAAAATTATATTAAGATATTTATATATTTATTAATATTAAAATTATTAAAATAAAATAAAATTTAAAATTTTACATTTGACTCTTGGACTCCTATTTTCTCATTCTCAAATCTCAATCACATATTCATGTTTCGGAAGCCCTAATCACATTTCACAGTACTGACAGTGCGACTCCCCTGCTCGCCTTGTGCGTCTGCGCAACTCCCGCCGCTTGATAGTGCGACTCCCGCTGCTCAACAGTGCGATTCCCCCGCTTCCTGTGGTTCGTGGTTTGTCTGGAGAAGAACTCGCATAGGTCCCCTGGAGAAAAAATTCTGAAATCCCATTCAGAAGAACAAGTCGCATGTCCTCATCTCAAAAGCCAGAAGGTAAAGTTATATTTTATATTGAAAAAAGTTAGTTTGACCCTTACGTTTCTTCTACCTTTGTTGTGGTCCCACTCCCAATTAAGTAGCATTAGTCCAGAGTGAAAACTCACGGACTTGAACTCCATGGATTTCATTCGTGTATTTTTTATACTTTTGAATTTTGATTACCATGATTCTTTTAAACCAAAAATTGGGAAATGTGGAAGAAGAAGTACAATAGACATATCTGCTAACAGGCTTTTAAAAAGATTAACAGATCAGATCAGGCTCTTAAAAAGGCCAGGCCAAACTTAAAATAAAACCTTTGATAAATAACAGGCCAGACTTAGTCTTTCAATTTTTTAAATAGGCCAAGCCTAGCAAAGCTTGGTCTGACCTGATCTATTCCCACCCCTATTTCTCCCCATGTTTTTTCATCTATTCCATCTTGTATTATGGACTCCATTTTGATTGAAATGCACTAAGTTGATTTATGTCAAAAACTAATAATTAACATCTTCATTATTTAAACTGTTATAATTATCTTTTATTTTAACAGACGCAATGATTTGTTTCCAAAACCTGTGAAAATTATAGAGGTGACGGGAAATTGGTCAATTTTATATATTACTTTGGGCAAACATACTTGGGTACATGATAAAATGACGTCATACAAGCCTATTGCTACTACCACCTTACTACTCTTTTTCTTTAACATTTTCTCATCTTTTTACTTTAGAAGAAACAAACGTGTGCGGAAATTTCTCAACTATAATTTAGATTCTCTATGAACTGTATCCCAACCTTTTTGTCACCAATTTAAATCACAACAAACCTACTCATAAATGATTTTATATAAGATGATAATTATGATCAGAATTGTAAAATAATATCATGTGATAATCACAAAATAGAATGAACCAATAGGAGAAGAGGCTGACACAATCAAAGTCGGTTACATTAGGTTATATTATACTACCTCCGGGCCTAATTATAAGCAAAAAAAACTAAATTCACACATATTAAGAAAGTTAGTTAAGTTAGTTTAATTATCTTGATTTGTATAAAAAAGAGAGTTAATTGTCTAGGGAATATGCAATGCTCCTGGAAAAGTAAATGGAGAATTGGTTTGATTGGTTAATTTTCTTGATTTTTGCAATACTAACATTTAATAGTGTTGACTTAATTGATTTTTGCTTATATTTAAGTCCAAATAATATAGCAACTTTTTTGCTTATATCTAGGTCCGGAGGGAGTATATATAAACGCACGCACACTCACTTCAACCAGAGCAATAGTCCCCATTTTTTTTTTTTTTTCCGAATTCAACAAGAGCAATTAACAGTTGTCGCTAGTAATTATTTGCCTAAGCTTTGGCCAGTGAGGTGTTAACAATGGCAAAGATTGCATTGTGTTTGTTGATTTGCTTTGGTATAATAGCATAGAATGAAGCAGTGAGCACAAATTGCTTCGATGAAATGAACGTGGGCTGCAGATGCAATAGTCAGATTTTGGCATCATTCTGGAGCAACACTGTGAATCTAGATCCTGATATATTGTTGCAAAGTCGTGGAGGAGTTCCATGAGGAGTGTTCTTCTCTTGGTTAAGATGTGGATTGTCCCTTCTTTAGGCTCCGTCTCAAGGAACATTGCAGCATTATTTCGGACGTATATGGTGATTACATATAAGCAGCGCCGACCCAACACCCATTGAGGCCTAAAGCAACTTTTGAGGTGAGGCCTTTTTGAAACTAATAAAAATATTGCTGGCATGATGGTTCGGCGCCTCGTCCCTTAACCAAGTGGTCGTGTGTTCTATCCATGGGAACGGAACAACAATGCGAGGTAGCACTTTACCCTTAGTTGGCTGATCCGGTGAGAAGTGGTTGCTCACTTGACACTACTTTGTAACCAAAAAATATATATTTAATTAGTAATATTAACTAATTTTTATTTTATTTTTTTAATTAATAGATGTATCAAAACAACTATATTTTTTAGGCCTAAAGCCCTAGCTTTCATGCTGAAGAGTGAATACCTGAAACAAGTCACACAAATTATTATTATTATTTTTTTCAAAAAAAAGATGTGTTCATAATGAAATATAGAAGAAAACAAAGTGCAATGCAAGTTTAAAATTTGACAAGTAGCCAAAAATGCAAGTTCAAAATGTAGTAGGGAACCCAGAAATGCACATTCAAAATTTGAGAAAGAGAGAAACATATCACTTGAGAATGCAAGTTCAAAATTTGACAAGAACCGAGAAAAACACAGGTAAGTACCAAAATTTTTTTAACAAATTCATTAAGAAGTGAAGCTAAAAATATCAAATTAAAGACTTCAACCCCAAAAAAATGGATAAATTCGGATTCTTAAGAAAAACCCTAATCACAGATAGTTTGAGAGAGAAAGAGAAATTCATACCTAGCCCTGACTTCTGTCAACACCCACGCATCAGATTCGTACCGAGGGAGACGAAGCAAGACAAAAACGCATCAGATTCGTACAAATGCGAAGTAAATCGAAAACGCAGAGGTGGTAGAGGTGCAACAACAGGAGACGGAGCCGCGACAACAAGAGGAGACACAAAGTGGGAGAAGCGGCGACAGAGGGGAGGGAGGCATGAAGATGGGAAGGAGATGCAGCGGCAAGGGGAAGGAGGCGTGATAGCAAGGAGACAAAGTCGCAGCGATGAAAAGACGAATGTGCGATGGCGAGGAGACATAGTGGGAGAAGACTGAGAAGTGGCGACAGAAGGAGAGTGGGTTTTACAGTGAAGAGTTAGGGCTAAAATGAGAAATCTGATAGTGAAGTAAAGCATCAACTGTAAAATGCATCATAATAACAAGTAAAACGCAGGCACAATATATTCTATTATAAGATTTCGATTCAGTTTGGTTTCAGAAAAGCAAACTTTCGCAGCTCAGTTTTAAAAAATAGTGATCCAAACAATCACAAACAATTTCGGTTTTCGTTGGTTTTAAGTTTATTTGGGATCAATTTGCAATTTTTTTGGATCAGTTTGGATCTGAACACCCATAATAGTCTCTTCTCCTTCCCCACATGCAACTGCTAGGGGTATTCACGGGTCGGTTTGGTTCGAATTTACAAGAAAAACAAATCTGAATCAATCAAAATCAAGTGGTTCAACAATTTTTTTATCGGGAAATCCGAACTAAACCAAACAAAAAAAAAAGGTTGGTTCGGATCGGATTGGACTTGAAAAATATTAAATATTCATAAATATTAAATATATAAAAATATTAAATTATGTATGTAAAATATAAAATATATTAAATATTAAATATTAAACTATTAAGATATTTAAAAATAAAAAATATAATAATTGATTCGGTTCGGATCCAGAGTCCTTGAATCTGAGAACCTAACCAATTACCATAGGTTTTAGTTGGCTCAGTTCGGTTTGGATTTTCGGATTCATTGGGTAAACCCGAGCCAATGAACACCCCTAGCAACCGCCTCTCTCAATTGTCGCTCAAGCCCTGTTTTTGCGTTGCTTTGCATGAAGACTCACTCACTCATGCAAGAACGCCGCCTGGTCAGTGCCTGCGACAAGAAACGCTTTGAAATTTAGAAATGAATAAATAAGCGCCTTCCCTTCTTTTTGTTTGGATGAGGTATTGCTAATAAGATGAGTATTGCGACAACTAATAATAAGTAGCAGCGTCACAATGTAGGCATGCAAACCAGCTCAATCACATGGTAGAGACCATAGAGATGTGAAGAGATACTCCAAGAAAAAAAAATTATTACCGAGGGCCAAAAGCCATCGGAAACACGAAAAGCCGTTGATAATTGAACATTAACGACGGACCCAGTCGGTAGGAAAAATGGGAATCGGAAACTGTTAGCGACAGATTTTTTGAAAAGCTGTCGCTAATTACCGATGGCTTTGGCCCTAGTAAATGATTTGAAAGTATAAATAATAATTAAAAAAGAAAAAAGTATGTCTACATATTTGCTAGTTACTTCCAAGTTAGTTGTGAGGTTAGAGGTTTCTTTTATCAAATATAAAAAGATAATAATAAAAAGGGTGGGGCCCACAAATTATAAAAATGAAGCTAAAACAAAGATAGGTCAAGACATCTACAGGGGAGTTTTAGGCTATTAGACTTTGAGAGCAACAAGCTAACAGAAGATTTTGAGCTTTGAAAAGAAAGTGGGGTCCATGCACAAGAATTTTATACGAGTGAAACCTAATTTTTTTTTTAAGAGCGTCAGACTTCAAGATTTTAGAACGTAACAGGGGGATGGCTTTTGGTGCGCAGAACAACAAAAGCAGGTTGAGGAGTGATGTGATCTAACATTTATCAATAAAATTATAGGATCTTTCTTTGATTCAAATTGCTAAAAATTCAAGATTAATCACAATCAAGAACAATAGAATTGAGCTTGATTCAAGAGAAACAAAAAGGAGTAAAAGAGCACAATTGTATATGAATTGAAATAACAAATCTATGAAATTAAAACTAAGATCTAGGAATTGAAATTGCAAGAATCGAAACTAAGAATTGAAACAGTAACTGGAGGAGTAGAAAGGGGATTAGAAGGTGCCACAATCAACTCTTGTAGAAGTATGCAAACTCTCTCAACTCTCTAAATTCTCAAGTCAAGAATCAAGGTTCATCTAAAGAACCTATTAGGAGGAGAAACTCTCTCAACTCTCTAACTTCTCAAGTATGAGAAACTACACAAATGATTTGATTAATTCAATTTTGAGTACAATACACCTATTTATAGGTGATGAGCCTTGGAGCTCCATCACCTTGTGCACCTAGCGCCTAATGCTCCTCCTAGCCATCTTCAATATGTGGCTTTTTGGGCCAATTGGCCCAAAGTGTAATTCCTAATTACATGTTGGGCTAATTGGTCCAAGAGGCCCAATCTTCCTAAGACCAAAAGCTAAACTATCCTAAGTGCTTATTGAAAAAGCACTTTTATTACATAATCCTATTCTATTTACATAGGTCCTATTCTACTTTTATTACAAAAGGTTCCTAAACTAAATGGTCAATGACTTCAATATAATAGAGGTTCAAAGTAATTCCCTCTTCTAATGCTTGCTTGTGAGTCATGTGGTTGACCACTACTTTCATTAATGCATCCTGGACTCTCCTTTGCCTTGATCTTGTCATTGGTCCTTGGATGTCTTATATGCTTGGGACCCGCTGGCTTGGTGAATCTATGATCATATTGTCCCCTCCTTCTTAAAGCACATTCGTCCACGAATTGGTGTTGATCATCATATGTTTCAAATAGACTAAGATCAGACACATTGAAAGTGGCACAAACATTATAATCACCATGAAGATCAATCTTATATGCATTATCATTTATTTTCTCCAATACTTGGAAAGGTCTATCACTCCTCGTTAGAAGTTTGGACTTCCTTTGTATAAGGAACCTTTCTTTTCTTAAGTGCACCCATACCCAATCACCCGGTTTGAGTAACACTTATTTTCTTCCTTTATTTACTTGCCTTGTGTTGTGCTCCCCTTGTTTTTCAATATTTAATTTTACTTTTTCATGGAGCTTTTTAAAAAATTATGTGACACCCTCTACCCCGCATGTATGTATAAGGCAATAATATAGAAGAAGTAAAATAAAAACATGCATATCATTTATTATAAAATGAAAACTAACGGGTAGAAGATACCACATTGTAACCAAACATAAACAACGCGGAAATAAAATCATAACATGATAACATAACCTAACCCCAATGTCACATTACAGAGTTGGTATAACCAAAATTCGGAAACATCACCGATAAACAAACTAAAATTGGGAAATCCTAAACTACGAGTAGCGACTCCTCAGAGTCACTCCTCCATAGGCTGCTCACCATCCCCTGCATAACGAAAGGGTACATGCAAAGTAAAAAACAAAATACGAGGAGTAAGAAACATGTATATAAAAAAAGGGCATGGAAGCAGTTAGCAAGATGAGCATGCATCACATATACAAATAACATATCAAAACATAATAATATCTCAGCATGTTAATATCATTCACATCATCTCAAACAAGTATGCAATGCGATGCAGTGTTACTCCACTACTACGTTATGCACTTGGATCCAATCTACCTCAGGAAGTTAACTTCGGAGTTACATATCCACATTGGCCATTAATCACCAACGTCGGCAGTTCACCAAACCATGGGTGAACCCCTTGGATAGCCGATGCACCTCAATCTCGGATGCGCAACCATGGGTGTACACGATTCACCTAACTCTCGGATGAATCACCGCGGACGGCCAGATCGCCGTACTCTCGGACGACCTCCCCTGTGTTGAACATCCCGCACTAACATCTTCGATGCATGAATATGTGAGGAACAACAACACACAATCAAACAATCACCACCTCCGCTTAGGCCACTAGGCTACCCAAGTTTTACCATCATCAATACCTCGACCACTTGGCATCGAGGCCCCCTTGGTCACTAGGCACCAAGGTTCAACATTAACAACACCTTGACCATTAAGCATCAAGGCCCCCTTGACCAATAAGCACCAAGGTACAACAACGTGCGATACACATCGTTACTGACTTAACCATCTTTACGTTTGTGTTTAATTACACTTATTAAGTCTTCATTAGATTATCTAACTTGCCTTTGCTTCATTGGGTGTCTTATTATCATCGTTGGGAACGTTTAGGGTGAAACACCCCTGTTTCTGTCTTCTGCATTATGTTCTGAACAGGGGAGCACGGCCAGTATGGGCATGTTGAATTTTAAGTCAAGCACGGTCATGCTGACTATTGAGCACGACCATGCTTACTGGAGCATGGCCGTACTGTTTCTAGGCAGAAGTGTTGAAGAACCTTTCTTAATTAATCTCCATGTCTTGTACTTATTGGGAATTAATCCTTTAATTACAGCTTCATTATTAATGTCCCTAAAACACTCACGAATCAATCCTAGGGTCATAACTAAACCTTTGAGCATTAACCTTGCCTCTCATTACTATCATTCGAGTCTTATGAATATTTGGGGAAAACATCCCTTAATTCTTAAACATCATTATTAACGTCTTTTAATGTCTTATTAACATTAACATTCATTATTAACCACATCATCAACCAAACAGCCAAGTCAAACATCCATGGCAATATCATCATCAAAGTGTACCATCATCATCATAAAACATCCATTCATGGCATCACAATTCATAAATCAGGCATACCAATAACAGTTAAGCATATATCATCATGAATAGGATAGCAAGTAAACAAATAACAAACAATAGGGTTATGTGTTAACCTTTCATTTTACACTACCCCCAATGCTTAAACCTTCTCCCCATTCCTCGAGTGGCTCGATGAACTCTTCAAGCCTTGGTCAAACACAAAAGGTTAACCAATTAATCCCAAATCACAAAAGGAAAAAGAGATTAAAGAGAGGGATAACCAGTTTACCTTTACTGACACTAACTTGCACTTTCTCTCCCAAACGACGGCAAGAAATCCAAGAACTATGTTTGAAGGAAAAGGGTAAACGGAGGTTTTCTGCCGTACTAGGATTCCTAAAAGTGTCACAATGAGGGTTAACTCATAACCCTCCCTAAAACTCTCTTATATAAGCATCAGACCCGAGCACGACTATGCTTACCTTGAGCACGGTTGTGCTCACCTTGAGCATGAGGTTGTGCTTAAAAGATCACGGGCTCGCAATATCACTGTCACTAAGACTCGTTTTCCGACACGGCCGTGCTCCCCTTGAGCACGGACGTGCTGGTACATGAGCACGGCTATGCTCATGCATCAGAAAGGAATTTCCTTCTTTGAAATCCCATTTAGCCCTTTATAACATATATAAAACATAGAGCAGCGTTTAAAGACTTTATATGAAAAACGGGGTGTTATGAATTCGGCCTTGCCAAGCCCATCTTGATGCAACAACGATTTTTCTATTGGTAATGGAAGCAAATCAAGTTGGGTTTGTGGATTAATTCCATAGACTATTTCAAATGGAGAATGCTTAGTAGAAAACGTTGCACATGGTTGTATGCAAACTCTATGAATGGCAAACATTCTTCCCAAGACTTGAGATTTTTCTTGTGGATAGTGCGTAGGAAAGTAGAAAGAGTCCTATTCACTACCTCGGTTTGTCCATCCGTTTGTGGGTGGCAAGTAGTCGAAAAGAGTAATTTAGTTCCAAGCTTGCCCCATAAAGTTTTCCAAAAGTGACTTAAAACTTTGTATTTCTATCGGATATAATGCTTCTAGGAATCCCATGTAGTCTAACTATTTTCCTAAAGAATAGATTGGCTACATGGCATGCATCATCACTTTTATTGCATGGTATAAAATGGGCCATCTTGGAAAATCTATCCACTACCACAAACATTGAGTCATTCCCTTGCCTAATCCTTGGCAACCCTAATACAGGATCCATAGAGATGTCTATCCAAGGAGAAGAAGGACTAGGTAAGGGAGTGTACAACTTATGTGGTTTACTCTTTGACTTTGATTTTAAGCACTCAATGCATTTTTTACATATCTTTTGGATTTGTTGTTTCATGTTAGGCCAAAAGAAATGGTCATGCAAAACCTACAAAGTCTTGTGAACACCGAAGTGTCCCACTAGTCCCACTTGATGTGCTTCTCTTAACAATAACTCTCTAATAGAATGCATTGGCACACAAAGAAGTTTAGTTTTAAGAGAAGTCCGAATCATTTGAATACAATTCCTTTATGTGATCAAACCCAAGAAGTTTAGTTTCAAGAGTAGAAAGTAAGACATATCTAAGTGACACAACATTGCTTTTGTCTTGTTTATGTTTAATCACATAAGGGAATTTTTATTTAAATTTCATCCATTTTGCATGACGCTTTTCCTTGCCCTTTTAAATGTTTCAATGATTCATGATCACTATGGATCATAAATCACTTAGCCAAGAGATAGTGTTACCAAACTTTGAGACTCCTAACTAGAGCATAGAGTTCTTTATCATAAGTTGAATAGTTCAAATGTGCCCCAGAAAGTTTCTCACTAAAGTATGCAATGGGGTGTCCTTCTTGAAGCAAGACGACCCTAATGCCTACATTAGAAGCATCACACTCTATCTCAAAAGATTTTACAAAATTTGGAAGTGCGAGAATTAGTGCATTAGTTAACTTTTTCCATTAGTATATTGAAAGAGTTTTTTTGGTATTGGCCCCAATTGAATGGCACACTTTTCCTTAAAACCTCATTTAGAGGACTTGCCGAAGTGCTTTGTCTTTGACAAATCTTCTATAAAAAAATTTCCAATCCATGGAAACTCCTAACATCTCCAACATTTTTAGGCGTTGGCTAACTTTGGATGGCCTTAATTTTCTCTTCATCCACTTGCACACCTTGTGTACTAACAACACAACCCAAAAATACCATTTTAGTGGTGCAAAATGTGCATTTCTCAAGGTTTGCAAAAAAGTTTTTCCTTTCTTAGTACAAACAAAACACATTTTAAATGTTCAAGATGTTCATCAAGTGTTTTGCTATATACTAAGATATCACAAAAACAGACAACCACAAATTTACCAAGGAAGCCTCTAAGGACATGGTTCATGAGCCTCATGAATGTGCTTGGTGCATTAGTGAATCCAAAAGGCATCACAAGCCATTCATAAAGTCCATACTTGGTTTTAAAAGAGTTTTTTTCATTCATCCCATTATCTTATCCTTATTTGATAATAGCCACTTCTTAGGTCAATTTTTGAAAATATGCAAGTCCCATGTATCTCATCCAATAAGTCATCTAACCTTGGGATTGGATGTCTATATTTGATGGTTATATTGTTAATGGATCTACAATCGGTGCACATTCTTCATGTGCCATGTTTTTTAGGTAGTAAAATAACGGGCTTTGCACATGGAGAAAGTGACTCTCTAATCCATTGTTTTTCCAATAAAACTTAAATTTGCCTTTGAATTTCTTTTGTTTCTTGTAGTTTTTAATAATACCTATTGAGGATTTGATTTTAAACCATGGATTTTAATTTATCATAGTCTTTGATACTATGAATGGATAATTATAATTGTTTAAACTATCTATTTCAATGTAATATCGAGAGACGTTACACCATGCAGCCTTTACCACTCTGGTAAAGGTTTCAAGATTCATATTCCAGTCACTATTATTTTTCCAATTCTCCTTGACCAACTCCTCAAAGCTTTCATGAGTTAGCCAAGAAGCAAGAAATTTGAATGGCCGCTACCATTCCTAGAACTCCTCAACTAATCAAATCTCAACCACAAAGTCACATGATCCAACTTGAAATCCGGTAAGTGAAAAATTGATGCTTCTTGAAACATCACTTGCCATTGAACATTCCCCATGCCTCTATCAAGTCTTTCTCTTAAGTTTTCTCTATGCCATGTGAAAGGGTTCCCCTTAAACCCCAAGTCTTTAAGACCACGATCCATTAGACAACTCTGAAATTCTCTACACACCCTATTTCCCTCACGATCACCCTCCTTCTCACCAGGACCGAGCAGGCATTAAAATCACCAATGGAAAGCCATGCCTTAGATACATTGGCACTAATATCTCTGAGACACGACTAAAGAAAATGGCGGAAAGACCTCTGGGGGCTACCATACACAAGGTTAATTCCCAAGGTACCTACCTGATTCCTCCAACCAACAGACATATGGATGAAGTACTTGCATGAAGAGGTAACCTGCACTTTCTAGGCACTAGAGTCCCAAAGGCACCAAATGCCACCCGAGTGGCCTTGAGCCTTTTTTTTAAAGCAAAAAAATAGTAAGCAGAAGCATCACAATGGGGAAAGTGAGTGCCCATGAGCCTCACTAATGCATAAACTATCAAAACCCATTCTTCTCATAATGCCATGACTTTTGTCCCCACTAATATGGGTCTACATTAAGATAATAAACTGAGTCTCATACTTACTTTTCAAATCCCAAATCAAGTCAAGGAAACTCTTTCTATCAACTCCCCTACAATTTCGGGTTATGATATTCATGGACACTGGAAAGGAAGAAAGCATGGGAACACCACCTAGGCAGAAAGATGAGGACGAGCCCCATCTACATTCATTGCATCACCTGCGACTTTGGAAGAAGAAACTTCCTTCTAAGCTAAGAGTACTACGTCTCGGGTCATTTGGATTAGGGGGTTTGGGAGGAGCCAGGACTTGATGTTGCGCCAAGGTACCTCCAACGTGCATGTCTTGCATTAAAGTATCATTATCCAATGCATCTGTCTCCAAAATATCTTTCTCATGTTGAGTTTCTTTATGGGTCTTCCAATTATTACGCTCCATATTTCTAAACAAATGTCAAACTTGGTCTTCAACATCAGAAACAGGTTCTTTACCTTTCTTTTTATCATTCAAGTCTTGGCCCACAATGCCTAGTTCCTGAATTTGTTTCGGCTGAGCTCTATGTTGGGCTTTAAGAGTTACCCTTAGCAGGCTTAGACGCCTCACTGACCCTATTAGAAGGGAATCTTTTATCTTTAAAGCTAGAGAGATCATGTGCCTCAATCAGTTGAGGGATATCATTACTATACATATCTTGATCCATTATCCCTCTCTTGATTTTGAGCATTATGTTTCCGCGGATAACTAGCATCTTGATCAGGGACATATGGAATCCATGCGCTTCTGCCTCTATCATTTACTCCCTTTTTACGCCTTGGAGGACGTTTCACAAGCATTTAAGGCCCGAAACATTAGGCAACCTCCTTCCTTTCATTATTCTTCTACTGATTATCAAGGATATTCGTCTCCTGAATTTTCTCCATCAAATATGGTTTCTCCTTCTCCTGAGATTCTCCTTCACCTGCTTGTTCACCGCCTCCTCTTTATCTGTCGCCTTGGCCACCAGAATCTATGGGATCATGAGGCTCAAAAAAATCATTAGCACGGTGGCCATATCTCTCACAGTGAAAACATATCAAATGCAACCCCTAATACTCCAAAGAGAACTCATAACTAAAGACTTTAAACTTTGGAAAAAGTTTCTTTTCGAGGTCTATCTCCACACATATTCTAGAAAAACATCCTCGAGAATGAATCGATGTAAGGGGATCAACTTTAAGCATAGTTCCAATCGTTGAACCAACCGTCTATAAGAACTTCGTATTGCATGATTCTACCGGGAGTTTTGGGATTCTAACCCATATTGTGATGTGATCTAAGGTAGATCAACATAGTTTTTAGCTTCTTTCTTTGAATTTGATCATTGAAAATGCTACATCAAACACATATAGATCGAGAACAAGATCATAAACTTGATTCTCAAGTGAGAATCAAGGAAACCAAAAAAGTAGAAGAAGCACAATTATATGAATTAAACTACAAGAAGCTAATGAAAATCACAAAGAAGGAATTGGAAAAAGGAAGAAGATGGAAGAATGGTGCCACATTAATTCCACTATGAGGGTTGGATAATAAGCCTTGGGGAAGATTCGCCACTAGAGTATTGGAACTCTAGATGAGAATCAAGGTTCAACTAAAGAACCCCTCAAGAGGAGAACTCTCTTAACTCTTTCTAATATCAAAATGAGAAAACTTAGCAAATGATTCATTGAATGAAAGAATGAGTAAATGAGGTCCTTTTATAGGTTATGGCATGGAGCTCATCATTCTTTTGTGCCATCTAGCGTCTCATACTCCTAAACCCAAGTGTGGGCTTTGGTTTTGGCCGAATGTTTCCTACTTATGTGCTATGTTGGGCTAATTGGCGTAATTGACCCAACTTCCTTAGCCCAATGCTCTAATTAGTCCTAAAGTGCTTATTGAAAAAGCACTTTTATTACGTAGATCCTATTCGACATTTATTACAAACTTCCTACACTAAGTGTTCAAGACATTAATCTTTTGGAAAAGAAGTCTTTTGGTGGTAGCTTAGCATTGAAAATAGGCATCAAGAAGGCTTTCCATACTATGGATTGGAGATTTCTTCTTAAAGTTCTCCAAACCTTTGGCTTTGACCCTAAATTCTGTAGATGGGTGGAAGTGGTCCTGAATTCAGCTAAGCTCTCTATTTGAATCAATGGAAAGGCTGCTGGTTTTTTCCCTTGCTCTAGAGGGGTTAGGCAAGGGACCCTTTGTCTCCTTTGCTGTTTTGTTTGGCAGAAGAAGTGCTTAGTAGGGGCATCAACAAGCTGGTTATTGATGGCAAGCTGCACTTGATGTCTGGTACTAGAAGAGTCCAAGTTCCTTCTCATGTTCTTTATGTAGATGATGTGATGGTCTTCTACAGAGCCTCCAAGCAGAACCTGATACATTTGAAGGAGTTATTTGAGAGATATGCTACTGCATCTGGTCAAGTCATTGTAACACCCTGTTTTTCAGAATTAATTTAATTAAGCTGGTTCTGATTAAGTTGGATTTATCGGTTGAGGGCATAGTGAGATTTTTGGCTAAAAGTCCCTTTCTGGTACATGAGCACACCCGTGCTCATCAGCCAGCAAGCCTGTGCTTAAAGTCAGAAGCGTGTTTCTGATTTTAAGTTAAGCACGACCGTGCTCAACAAGGAGCAAGCCCGTGCTCAATGCGTGGACCGCGTCTCATGACGCTAAGTGGAGCACGATTGTGCTCAAGGGAGAGCACGACCGTGCTCAGGTCCGAACGTTATATACGTGAACAGAACTCAAGGGTTTAACGTTTTAACCCTAATTGTGAGTGCACCAGCCACCTTGAGTGCGGCCAGAACGAGTCTCCTTCCTCTTCCTCCTCCTTAAACAGTTTAAGTGAGTATTGGAGACCTTGGGAGACCGCTAGCATACCTGTGTTGATTATATAGGTAACGTTTCTTCCCTGTCTAAGTTTCCTTTTCATATTTGTGATTAGGGAACTAACTGTTCGTGTTCTTATTTGTTTAAGGATCGTTTGAGGTCGAGCCGTCTTAGGGGAGGAACCGTTTGCTGTCAGGACTTGTTAGAGAGCTACCTTCAATCCAGGTATGGGGAGAAGGGTAGTGTGATCATAGGCTCGGGGTTAGAGTAGAGTAAAGGGGTCCCCATGGCCCCGGTTTGTTTATATGATAATCTGTTATGCATGTATACTTGTTGGTTAGTTGATAACATGATAATGATTGAAAATATGTTATGTTTATGTTCATGGTTGGTTGAGTTTATGTTGGTTGCATTGCTATGAACATGTTAATATTTGCTGGTTGTTTTGGAATGTGTTATTGGCTGAATGGTTGATACCATACTTGAGTTGATGTTGTTATCGATGGATTTAACCCTTAAAACGTGCCAATAATGGATTTAGGATGTTCACTGTTTAAATCTTAAAAGTTGGTTAAAACACAGACTCTGTTCCTGCCCAGAACAGCACTGTCGCGCGATGAGCACGACCGTGCTGAACAAGGAGCACGACCGTGCTCCCAGTTGGATTCTAGGTAAATGGTCACGCTGTTCAGCACGGCCGTGCAGGACAAAGAGAACGACCGTGCTGCTGAGCATGACCGTGCTCAATGAGAAGCACGACCGTGCTTCACTTAAAGGGGAGCACGCCCCTCACGTGCTTAAGCACGACCGTGCTTGGTTACGAGCACGACCGTGCTCAACCCACCTGGACAGAACAAGATTAAAGGACTTAAGGGGTTTTAAATCCCACTCCCCTATGATGATAACTGGTTAGACAACTTGGTAAATGTTACTAAAGATAAATAAAGATGATGAGATGGTGAGATGTTAAGTCGATACCCTTTTGGGTGCCGCAAGCTGATGAGTTGTGCCTTGGTGCTTTTTGGTCAAGGAAGCCTTGGCCCCGCTGTTTGGGTCTAAGGTGTTGTTGTTATGTACCTTGGTGGCCGAGAGTTTGCCCCAGGTACTGCGGTTGATTCCGCTTAAGTCCTCAGGTAGATTCCGCGAGGCAAGTTGGTGCGATTGATTCCACTGTTACCTTCGGTCGATTCCGTTGGAGTTATGGAGGTGGTGTTGCCGTTGTTTTTGTGTTGCATAGGGAGATCGTCCTAGAGTACGGCGATCTGGCCATCCACGGTTGGAGTAGATTCTCCTAGCGCCCCCGTGATGAGGCATTCGTTGGTTTGATGCGTTGGCTATCCAAGGAGTAGATTCTCCAGCGTTGAGTAGATTCTCAATGTGGATATGTAACTCCGAAGTCGTTCATCCCGAGTTTAGTGGATCCACATGCATTGTTGGTTTAGCGGAGTAGGACTGCATTGCACTGCATAGCATAATGATGATGTTGATGTTTGGTGTAATGTTGCTGTGTCTACTGTTTACTTTACTCCCTACTTCTTGCTGTATATGATTACATGAACTTACTCCCCATGTTTGTTTGTGTTTGGCCTGATTGGCACCTTGCAGAGGATGACGAGCAGCCCGGAGAGGAGTGACTCTGAGGAGCCGCCACTCATAGTAGGGCTAGTTTGTGTTATGTTAGTTTTCAGTTGTAATTCCGTGGGTGTTTATCCCGGAACTGTTATACCAGCTCTGTAGGTGACATCGGGGTTCGGATATTTATATTGGTTTATTATGTTTAAAACTCATTTCTTTTCCTCGTTGTAAACGGTTCATGTGGGACTTTTCTACCCATGGACAATTGTTTTAATTATTCAATAATAATTTCATGTTTTCCTTTAATTGTTTTGTATTAAATGGCTTATAACATGCGGGGTAGAAGGGTATCACAGTCGTCAACTGCAGCAAGTCTACCTTTTATCTTGGTTTTGCATCTTCTAGAAGGCAAGTTTTTATTGCTAAAATATTTGGTTTTAAGCTTGGTCAGCTTCCCTTCAATTATTTAGGGGTTCCCATCTTTAGAGGAAAACCAAGGAAGGTTCATCTGATGCATACTGTAGATAAGATTAAATCAAAACTCTCTGCTTGGGAAGCTTCTTTACTTTCCATATCTGGAAGAGTCTTGTTGGTGAGAACTGTGATCCAAGAAATGCTTGTCTACAGTTTTATGATTTACAAATGGCCTATTTGTCTTATTAAAAATATAGACAAATGGATGAGGAATTTTATCTGGTCAGGCAATTTAGAAACAAGGAAATTGGTTACTGTGGCTTGGCACAAGGTGTGCAGACCTTTGAATGCGAGTGGTCTAGGGCTGAGATCTTTGAGAAAGGTGAATGAAGCTGCTATGCTTAGGTTATGCTGGTCTATTATGACAGAAAATAGTCAATGGACTAACCTCATTAGAGCTATAGTGATCAGAGGCAACAAAATGGTGGAATATCATGTCAATTCCTCAATTTGGCTCCTTTCTTTAGCACTGTGTTGTTGCAGAATTTGGTTTGACTGGTTGGAAATGGTGAATCAATAAATCTCTGGACTGACCAGTGGCTGCAGGTTCCTTTGGTTGATCCTCTGCACATTTCGTCGAATTATCATTCTCTGCCAAAAAATAGGTTAAGGATCTAATCTGTAATGGTGAATTATGTATTCCTGAGTTCATCCAACATAGCTTCCCTGTTATAGTCAAGCAGATATCAGAAATAGTTCTGCCTGCTATTTCTTGTGAGGATCAGTTGGTTTGGAGGCACACTGATTCGGGTCATCTTTCCTTCAAGGATGCATTTTTATTCTTAAATCCTCCTAGCCAATCAATTCCCTAGTGCAAGTTAATTTGGAGGGGTCGCATTCCTCCTGCTAGGTCTTTTCTGGTTTGGAGAATAATGCATAATAGATTATCTACTGATGAAAACACTTGGTCAAGAGGTTGTGTGGTTGTATCTATGTGTAGCCTCTGTGGTTGTGCTACTGAAACCACTATGCACCTATCTTTTTCTTGTAGCTTTGCAACGAGAATTTGGAGTTGGCTTGCCTCCATGCTCAATAAAAACATTGTCTCATCCACAATTCCTGGTATATTGGAAGTCTGTAATCAGCACTCTTCAACTCAATTGAAGGATGTCCTTGTAGTTGTTGTTAATTGGTTTTGGTTCATCTGGTATTGCTGAAATAAACTGAGGTTTGAAAACAGAGAAGTTCCTTTCTTGCAAGTCCTAAACTTGATTATAGCCAATGTGTCTTTATGTGGTAACCTTAGCTCAGGGAAAATGTGCTCTGATGTTGATGAGCTTATGATTCTTAAGGCTTTCAAGATCATTTGTTATCGAGCTGGTGCTCCTGTGTTTAAACAGGTTTCTTGGCATCCCCCTCCTTGTTATTAGGTGAAATGTAACACTGTTGGTTCTGCTAGAGGTTCTCCAGGTCCTGCTTCTTGTGGAGGTATCTTTAGGGATCATAGTGCTACCTCTCTAGGGTGCTTTGCAATGAATCTTGGTATTCAATTTTCCCTATATGCTGAGCTTCTTGGTTTCATGGTTGCAATTGAAATTGCTTTTGGTAATGGTTGGCACAATCTCTGGATTGAATGTGATTCTCAACTAGTCCTTAGGGCTATCTCCTCCATTGGCATTGTTCATTGGCTAATTCATAATAATGGAAGAATTGCTTAGCATTAACTAAGAGAATGAGATTTGCTTGTACTCATATCTATAGGGAAGGCAATGTTTGTGCAGACAAAATGGCCTCATATGGTTTAGGTATTCATGGCTTTTTATGGTGGGACATTATTCCTAGTTTTATTAAAGATGATTTTTTTTCATAATAGGGTAGGATTACCTTGTTATAGATTTAAATAATTCTTTTGCATGAGTTTTGGTCTATGTCCCCTCATGGTTGTTTTGTATTCTTTTTTATCTTTTTTCAATGAATTGTGGGTGTGCTGCATATGATTGATGGCCGCTAAGGTGCCAACCTAGTTGGGATGTTAGTTGCCATAGTGATGCTTTTTGCACTCCCTTTTTTGCTTAAAAAAAAATTGTTCAAGACTTCAATATATAAGAGGTTCAATGTAGATCCCTCTTCTGCAATGCATCTTAGACTCTTCTTTGTCTTGCACGTGTAATTGGTCGTTGAATGTCCTCTAAGTGTGGGACCCGTTGTCCTTGAATATCCATGATCATATCACTCTGTTTGAAGGAACACTGCAGCATTATTTCTAACGTATATGGTGATCACACATAAGATTTAGGACGAAAAAGAAACATAATGAAAAGTTATGTGACGAAATATAAAAATTTACTTATGACGAAATTCATACATTACTTCATTTTTCTATTGTTTGTTTGGCCATTAAATGAAATAAAGCTATTGATTATAAGAATTTTTATTAAATTATAAGTAATAATGTATTTTTGTTAAATATTTTCTTCAACATATTCCTTTTAAAATGGATGAGGTTTATTTGACACTTATTAATAGACAATGAACCCATACTCTATCTAATAATAAATAATATGTTAAAAAAAGTTAAAAAGAATGTGTCGATAGTCTTTATCTTAAATTATAGCATATTTGGTTTATCCTGAAACATAAATCGCTTGTAACTTCTATTCATATGGTTTTGGAGTTTCAAATATTAAGAGTCCTTTTTGCACTTTGGTGACCTGTGCATAATGTAAATTGGTTGTTGTGCCGACTTCATTGTTTGTTGACTTTCCTAGTATTGCAAATCTTGTTGTGTGGTTTGCTGGTGTTCGACTTGGACCTTTTGTTGGCTTCTGGGGTGGTGGTGATCATGAAGATTTCTCTTGGACTGGATTCATATTAATGGAATATTATCTTTTGTTAATTCTTGTTTGTTTTATGCCTTTTGGTTTTTAGGGATCCTTCTTGGTTTGATTATTGTAATATTCATACTGATTGCCTTCTTTGCTTGATCATTATGTTAGTTACATTGTATCTTCCTTGTACTCTAATAGTATAATATATATACTTTGGCTTATAAAAAAATTATTACAAGTCCAGCCCTTTTATTTTCAGCATTTTCTCTATGAATTATTATTGGTTGCTTTCGTGTTTTAATTTCTCATTATTCTACTTTTTATAATTGATATGCGACTAGATAGATAGATCTAAAGATAATTCTCATTACAATAGATAAATAATAAATAATAAATATCATATATAATCACGAATTAAAATGAACAAAGAGGAAGATATTGTAACACAATCAAACTAGTTTATGGAAATGCGGTAAGTAGCTATAGACATGCATTTCAAACGCGAAAACTACTGTGAGTCGCTTCACGCAAAACTTGATTCCTACATTCACCCCCTAGTTTTCGAACATACAATATTGTCTTATAAGTGCCCACATCCACTTCATAGAGAGCAATAGTTTATAGTTCTCACCAGCAAACATTCGCCTCAAAACTTTGGCTTATGGGGTGAATTACCAATGGCAAATTAAGATTGTGTTATTTACTGCATTAAGTTTGGTGATTTCCATTGGTAGAATAGCATAAAGTGTAACACTAAGTACAATTTGCTTTGATGAAATTCAAATAAAGTGCTGATGCAAGAGGTAGATAGTGTCGTCGTTTTGGAGCAATATTATGAATCTCGATCCTGATTGTTGTGGAGGAGTTCTATGAAGAATTTTTTTTTGTTGGTATGGATGAGAATTGTCCTTACTTTAACTTCATTTGAATTTTGAAGGATTATTGCAATATTATCTAGGATGTATATAGTGATTATTTATACGATATAGAACAAAAAAGTATAATATAAAGTTACGTGACAAATTGTAAAATTTTGCATATAATAAACTTTATACATTATTTTCTTTTTCAATTCTTTATTTCGAAGTTAAATGAAATAAAGCTTTTGATTATTAAAATTAGAATTAAATTGTAAGTAGCATTAGTAAATTGGTAGAGGTTTTGTTAACCTTATCCGTGATATCAAAGCTGAATATAAGGTGTCATTGTTGTTCTTGCTGTGTGAGTGGGACGCGTGCTGAGAATATAATCAGAAGGTTTGGTTTTGATAGATGGCATATTCAGGATGCTCAAGGGCATTCAGGTGGCATTTGGATCCTTTGGGATTCCCATGATTACAAGGTTGAGGTGTTGCAGAGTGAGGGTCAATTTGTGCATATGAAGGTAGCGTGGAAAAATTATATCCATTGGATCCTTACAGTTGTTTATGGTAGTCCCCATTACCAACAACGTGGGAGACTGTGGGATTTCTTGAAGGATACAACAGTTTATATGCTTATCCCCTGGGTGGTCCTTAGTGACTTTAACGCGTTATTGCATAATCATGAGAGAAATAAAGCTCCTACAAGGGCCTCTGTTAGGAGTATGGTTTCATTTAAAGATATGGTGACGGATTGTGGTTTGATAGATGCAGGTTTCCAAGGATATCCGTATACTTGGTATAATGGTAATCTGGAGCAGAGGCTAGATAGGATGCTCATAAACATCCATTGGAGGTTACGGTTTCCGGAAAGGACAGTTTATCACCTACCTACCTTTAAGTTAGATCACAGACCAGTGCTTGTCCAGTTCAGCCAGGAAAGATGGATCAATAGAAGGAGAAGACCTTTTAGATTTCTTGCTGCGTGGCTAACTCACCAGGACTTTGGTAGATTCATGACATGTAACTGGAAGAATAACATCCCATGGAACCATCAAATGGTCCAATTTAAGAAAGAATTGGAACAATGGAACAAGGAAGTGTTTGGGAATATTTTCAGAAAGAAAAAACAACTTATTAGTTAGTTGGATCGTATTAATCACCAAATGGCGCTTGGCTATAGCTCTATTTTGGAAGCTAGGCAGCAGGAGGCTTGGAAAAAATATGAGGAAGTCTTGGGGCATGAAGAGATTCTTTGGTTCCAAAAGTCCAGGTCTAAATGGCTGGCCTTTGGAGATAGAAACTCTAAATATTTCCATGGCATCACAGCAGTGAGAAGGAAGTAAAATAAGGTTGAGGCAATCCAGAATGAGGAGGGCACTTGGATTGCAAATAAGGAGGAGCTAGAATCTTATGTGACTTGTTACTGTAAGAATCTCTTCACTGATGATAATCAAAATGAAGAGTTTTCCTTAAAAGGTCCTTTCCTAGAGTGGATGAGGATAAGTTAGCAGCCCTTGGTAGTATGGTTACACGAGAAGAGATTTTTAGGGCGATTCGTTGTATGGGTGGTTTCAAAGCTCCGGGGCCTGATGGTTTCCAAGCCATTTTCTACCAAACACAATGGGCTATTGTGGGTGGGGATTTTTGTCGTCTTATTATGGATATTTTCGAACACCCATTTAGGGTAGGGGACATAAATGACACTCTTATTACTTTGATCCCTAAGGTTGAGCCGGTTACAAAACTAAAATATTTTCGCCCAATAAGTCTTTGTAATGTTTCTTACAAGACAGTAACGAAGATCTTAGCTTTGAGACTAAGAGGAATTATTGAGAAGTTAGTTAGCCCTTGCCAGTGCAGCTTCATTCCTAACCATCAAAGCAATGATAACATTGTTATAGCTCAGGAAGTCTTTCATTCCATGAGAAGCAAGAAAGGGAAGAAAGGTTGGATGGCCATTAAGATTGATCTTGAAAAAGCCTATGATAGGCTTAAGTGGAATTTTGTTCGTGATACTTTGGAAGACATTGGGTGCCCTAAAAATTTTGTGGACCTCATTTGGAGATGCATTTCCTCAGCTAGTATGCGTTTGTTGTGGAATGGGGAAGCCTTGGAGCCTTTTGTGCCAATGCGTGGGATTAGGCAAGGAGATCCAATTTCTCCTTACCTTTTTGTTTTGTGTATTGAGAGGCTTTTTCATCTTATTAATATTGCTGTGGGGAATAATTTTTGGAAGCCTATTAAGTTGAGTAAGGATGGCCCCTTGTTGTCTCATCTGGCTTTTGCAGATGACCTAATGCTTTTTGCAGAAGCTAGTGTTGATCAGGTAGAAGTTATCCAAACTGTCATGGACCTTTTTTGTCAGAGCTCGGGGGAGAAGGTCAATGTTTATAAAACTAGAATCTATTTCTCCCAAAATGTTAGTTGGCAAATTAAAGAGGATACCAGCAACAGATTTGGTTTTTTGAGGACGGATGATCTGGGAAAATATTTGGGGATTCCTATCTTGCATAAAAGAGTCTCCAACTAGTCTTTCCAGTTTTTGTTAGATAAGGTGAATCAGAGGCTTAGCAGTTGGAAGGCGAATATGTTGTCCATGGCTGGAAGAGTAACGCTTGCTAAGTCAGTTCTCCAGGCTCTTCCTAGCTATGTCATGCAATCCATGGCCCTCCCAACTAGTATTTGTGATAAGATTGATCGTAAGTGCAGAAAGTTTGTGTGGGGAGAAGGATAGGGGTGGTCTGGGGTTCAGATCAACAAAATCCATGAACAAAGCTTTTCTTATGAAGGCTGGGTGGAGGCTTTCTAGGCGCAAGAGCTCTCTTTGGGCTTCGGTTATTCGTTCCAAATATAAATGTGGTGAGCAAACAAAGATTCTGATTGATAAAAGTAAGCAAGGGTCTAACTTCTGGAGGGGTCTGTGCAAGAATTAGGATGCTTTTGAGGAGAACCTGGAGTGGAGGATAGGAAATGGTCTTCAAGTGCAGTTCTGGCTAGATGAATGGGTCCCAAATCAAGGTAAACTTATGGATAAAGCTCTCTGCTATGTGGATGAGGGAATGAAGAGTATGAAAGTGGCTGAGTTTGTGAGTCCTGATGGTTCGTGGGACATGCATAAGTTGAGACTTTGTCTTCCGTTGGGGGTTTGTGAGCACATTAGAGCCCTGGTCCCTCCTAAGTTGACTAGCTCAGGTGATTGTATGGCTTGGAAGGGTAGTTCTGATGGATCCTTTTCTGTGACAGGTGCCTACAAAGTTGTTGAGCCCCCTATGAGTGGAACTGATCGTGTCTTCGTGAATATATGGAGGTGGAAAGGTCCGGAACGTGTCAGGATGCATATGTGGAAGGTGGCTAGAAATGCTTTACTTACCAATGAAATGAGATACAACAGAGGTCTGGCTAGTAATAATATGTGTCCTTTATGCGATAATGCTAGTGAGGATACGTTGCATGTCATACAGAACTGCCCTAGTGCTGTCGCTGTGTGGAACCTGGTTTCTGGGGGTAGTTTGCACCATACCTTTTTCTCTGTTGATTTGCAGGCCTGGTTGAAAGAGAATGTAACGTCCAGTTTAGTGAAGAATGGCATTCAGTGGTCTGCTATTTTGGAGCAACTCTAGCTTCCTTGTGGCAGCACCATAATGAAGTTATTTTTAAGCAAACTTTTACTGCTCACTTGATTTTGGCTTTCAAAATCAATAGATTGGCGCATGATATTGTGAGAAGTGCAATTGTGGATAAGTCCCTGGGTAGTAGTCATAATAGAACCTCTAGCAATCTTTTCATCGGTTGGAAACACCCTCCAGATGGAGTCTTCAAATTAAATTGTGATGGAGCTAGAGAGGAGAACGGTAAAGCTGCTTGTGGTGGTGTGGTTAGAGACCATAATGGTGAAGTCATTTTTTCTTTTGCCAAAGACTTGGGGAGTTGTTCTGTTGTGCATGAAGAATTATGGGCTATTTTGGTTGGTATTGGTATAGCTTGGAATTGTGGCTTTAAAACTCTTCTAGTGGAGTCAGACTGTCAAGTGGCCATTTCCTTCTTGAAGTCTGATTGCGATGAGACACATCCTTGTGCTGGGTTGGTTAATGAGATTCGACATTATGTTAGGCGTGGAGGGAGCTACTATTGGACACATGTTCTTCGTGAAGCTAACCAGGCCGCCGATGCTTTGGCTAAGCATGGATTATCGCTTAATGGGCAGAGTAGGATTTTTTATAGTGTTCCTGATTTTCTTTCTTTGATTATTTTGGGAGATGTTGCTTCTAGTTTCTTCCCTCGTGGTTTTTAGTTGTTTTGTTGTTGGGGCCTAGTGCCTCTTTTTTCACCAAATTTTTTTTTTTTTAAATATTCTCTTCAACATATTTTTTTAGTCTGTGGAATTTATGTGGAACTTGTTAAATGCACAATAGACCCATACCATTTAGTAGGTCCCTTAAACATTAAATAGATGTGGTCCCTTTATATATAACTGATTATCTTACTTCTTTTTAATTATCTTAATTTAAGTTAAATAAACACTTTTGATCGGTCATTTTAATGGGTTGGGATCCTCACTATTTCTCATGAGAAATGGAGATGTCTGTTACTAAAGTTTTGGGAAAATAAATGCATGAAGGGATTACATACATGTGTATAACACACAATTACTTTTATAAAATTTTGGAAATGGACAAAAATGGAAAGATGTAAAATGGAGAGGATATTTTCCTCATTTTTAATAGTATTATTTAACTTTTTCTCTTCTACATGTATCAATTTTTTTTTTTTTTTGACAAGGGAACTTCTGCATTTCATTAATAATCAAAGAATCAATACATGTTGGAATATCAAAGAAAACCTGAGGACAATAAAAGAGTAGAAGTGGTGCCCAACCCATTTACAGACATCAACATAGGAGACTAAATGGTGAAAAGAATAGCAAAATGTTCAACCAAGAGAACTCAAACCACCAAAATAAATGGATGTACAACAACATGGTTGAATAGCTAAATATATAAACACCCATCCACCATAAAGGCACCCCAATGAACTTCTGAAATGTACCACTTTTTCATAATCCTAAAGATCCATCCAACCGATACCCATAAACAAAGAGATTATGGCTCCAAATTCTGAAATATCATCACAAGAGAAGTTAACCTCGTCTACTACCAATTTAGAATTCAGCTCAAATATCACCTTATCCATCTGAATCTCGCACATTAAATTAATAGCAAAATAAACGCCAACAGCTTCTCCCATGTGAACATCAACCATAAGAGAGAAGTGCAAGGTTTTTGCCCTCAAAAAATTATCATCCTCGTCTCTAAGGCACATACCAAGACCTACTTGGTTAGACTCCATAGAAAAAGAAGCATCAATATTGCATTTCACATAACCTAGTGGGGGCTTGCACCATTTCGCAAACTCAACAACAGGGAGCAAGGGACTGGATGCCAATGTTACGAGCCTGATTCCACTCCTCCAACAAATGGTGACCGCATTGGAAATTCACTTCTGAACCTTCATCAATACCATCCCAAAACTTCAATTTTTCTGCTCCTCCAAATATTCGAAAGAGTCATCACCCATGAAGTTCAATCCGGAATAGCAAGCTGCTCCAACATAAAAAATAACATCTCCCCGAAGTCATTAACACCTGCAAATCTCGTTATGTGGTTTGTTGGTGTTCGACTTGGACCTTTTTGTTGGCTTCTGGGGTGGTGGTGATCATGAAGATTTCTCTTGGACTGGATTCATATTAATGGAATATTATCTTTTGTTAGTTCTTGTTTGTTTTCTGCCTTCTGGTTTTTCGGGATCCTTCTTGGTTTGATTATTGTAATATTCATATTGATTGCCTTCTTTGCTTGATCATTATGTTAGTTACAATGTATCTTCCTTGTATTCACTTTTGTACATGAGGTTGATTACCTCTTGTAATCTAATATTATAATATACTTTGGCTTATAAAAAAAAATTCGAGTCCAACCCTTTTATTTTCAGCATTTTCTTTATGAATTATTACTGGTTGCTTTCGTGTTTTAATTTTTCATTATTCTACTTTTTATAATTGATATGCGACTAGATAGATAGGTATAAAGATAATTCTCATTACAATCGATAAATAATAAATATTATATATAATCATGAATTAAAATGAACCAATAGGAAGATATTGTAACACAATAAAACTAGTTTATGGAAATGCGGTAAATAGTTATAGACATGCATTTCAAACATGAAAACTACTGTGAGTCACTTCACACAAAATGCGATTCCTAACTACACCCCTTTGTTTTTTTAACATACAATATTGTCTTATAAGTGCCCACATCCACTTCATAGAGAACAATAGTTTATAGTTCTCACCAACAAAACATTCACCTCAAAACTTTGGGCTTCTGGGGTGAATTACCAATGGCCAAATTAAGATTGTGTTATTTACTGCATTATGTTTGGTGATTTCCGTTGGTTAGAATAGCATAAAGTGTAACAATAAGTATAATTTTCTTTGATGAAATGCAAGTAAAGTGCTAATGCAAGAGGTAGATAGTGACATCGTTTTGGAGCAATATTATGAATCTCGATCCTGATTGTTGTGGAGGAGTTCCATGAATAATGTTTTTTATTGGTACGGATGAGAATTGTCCTTCCTTTAACTTTTAGTGATTCAACAAGAAATTTCTTATGAATTTTTTAAATGAGTCTGCATGATGGCAATTAAATGTTCTAATGGCTGCAAACAATTTTGAACACAATAAAAACTTTATTCGACTGTCTTAAAACAATAGTAATGATTAATCTAAATTAGGACAATTCAAAGACGAGCTAATCTTCTCCACCATCGAGGCTACCAACTTATTAACAACTTTTTGCCTTATTGCGGATGGAGTGCGCAAGCCAATATATTTGGATTGTTATTGTCCGTAAGAAACTTCTCAGTTTTCCAACATGCCTGACACTACAACAATATCTAATCCACCGATTTCAAATATGACAAAACCTGAGGGGATAATGTGCAACAATGAAGAGCTTCACCCCTAATGGCACATTGATTGTTGTTGCTGCTACATCTAAGGAAGCATATACTAACAAGGCTCCCATGGGATCTTCACAGTTTTCTTCTAAAATTCTTATATTTTTTGCATTAGGCATGAAAGGCTGCACCATATTAACAGTAAAAATGAGTTTAATCAAACTTAAATAAACTGACTATATTACTATTCATTTTGTTATCATACCTTCAACATAAGTTGGAAAGTGTCTATAAGAAATCAAATATGAAAAATCCAATTAAGATTTAACACTATATAGATCATTTTATTTAAACCACATTTTTTTAATCCTTGTTGACTCTAAAATATAGTCATAGATATGTTTCCGTTATGAGCTTTACTAAACCTACTTAGGGTAATATCTTTAGCAATATAAAAGATAACAATGAAACTCTGTTGCGGTCATTTTTCTCTCTTATAATATAACCTAATTGGAAATCAAATTGTTTGTTATATACATAATTGAAATTTAGAACTAGAAATAAAGATTGTATGTACCTGATGAGTTCCATTTGAGTTGCTTGAGCAAGTTGCACACATGTCGAAGTTTCCACAAAACATCTTAATCATTCGGTGAGCAAGCTGCATGACACTTCTCCTTCCTATACTGGTTTTCCATATCCAATTGCCTTATTGCACTTGGGTTGCAATATTGAAGACCTAATTACAAAATATAATTAACGAAAATCGAATAAATGAATCAATTCAAGAAATTTAAATTAACAAATAGACGAAACTAATAAAATAGAAAACTATAAAGAGAATCATTCAAATAAATAAACACTAGAAATAATAAGAAAAAAGGAAATAAAATTACCTCAATTGCTGTCCCGTGAATGTTTTGCATTCATGAACCAAACCTTAGAGTAGCTCGTAGAGAGGAAGAAAATATTTTTTTCACTAAAGAAACTTAGACCCAAAATCATGTAATAGGCCCAAGTATAAGATTTTGTAGATGAATGAAGCATTTGAGGATCAGTTGTTTTTAATATAAAAAGGAAGAGAGAAAGTGCTAGAGTAATTCGATGTGGGACTAGCATAAATGCATATAGACCTTTGATACGCGAGGAACGAAGGTCCAAGTGAGACGGCTTACTAGCCAATTACAAGAGGAAGTGAATTGGTAGAATTATTCAAAATCTCGAGTTTGCTACAACCTACACGACTGACCTTTGGGGGCTTTGGATGTTCTAAGCGATGGCTTACAGTAGGATCATTTCCAAAAGTTGAGTTTAATATGTGTTCAATATAGTATTGTTAATTGCATGTGGGGTAGAGGAATAGGTAGCTATAGTTAGTATAAAACGACTGGGACCTCTTGGCACAAAACTTGGAGGTTAGACTTTAGACTAGCATTTCTACATTCCGTAAACAAATATGCTATTATGTATTCTATGTTGTGGCCTCCAAAAATCAAGAAGTAAGCATCCTTCAAGATACACATATGGATGTTAAACCAATTATGTTATTTGATTTAATGAGAGCTTTTCATCTACAAGTTGCCATGTAATTTTATTTATTTTTGTATTCTAATAATTGATTATATATAATAAATATATTTGATAACGTTTTATAAAATGTGTATGTTTAAATTTATTTAAGTTTAAACATATAGTCTTTTATGTTTAGAAGAAAATAATGCTAAAATAGAAAAATATATAGCTTTAATATGATGAATAATCTCTTAAATATCTTAATGTTATTAATGTTCAAAAGCATCTGCACAAGCATTCGCCTCCCTAAACATATGACTCTACCTAATCTGAGCGAAGTTGGACCACATGCACATGATATTGTGCACAATACGCGCACACAGGTGATAACTACGACAACCTTTCTGAATCAAAATCATAGCACTCTGAGAATCTGATTCCACGTGAAGCCTCTGCACACCATGCTCTAAAGCCAGCTTCAAACCAAACAAAATGTCATTTAATTCAACAAGCATAATGGAGCAAGAACCAAAATTTCCCGAGAACCCAATCACAAAACTTTTGGAAGCATCGCGAAACAAGACCCCTACAAGCTGCACTACTCGTCTCATGAAAAACTAAGCCTAAGTCTAAACCTGTCAACTTGTGTTGGGGGGGGGGGGGGGGGGGGGGGGGGGGAGAGGACTAGCCAATACTATAGACGGTTAAGTCCGGCGAGACGTCCATTGCAGAAATGTCAAGGCTAAAAACCTTCATGCACTCTCTAGCTTTGGCCTGCATCATCATAACCAAATCCACATTCCCATGTGCAGGGACCATCAAACATATGCTTATTTCTATCATACCAGAAAACTTAGACAACTACAGCAAACATAATGCTCTAGGAATCACCATCTATGCTAAGGTTCCAAGTCAAATTATTTGATCACCCACTGCTTATGGTTCCAATCAAAAAACTCATTCCATAATCTAGGGTGGATAATTCTGAGCCAAGTTCTAGCCTCACGATCGCAATCTCTCAGGGCATGGAGAATTGCCTCTGCACCTTTACCACAGATCAAGCAGGTACTATCATGGGTAAAGTGACGAATCCTCTTAGTCTCATTCGTAAGGAGGGCATTGTGAGCCACGAGCCAAAGGAATGTGCGGATTCTCTGGGGCTTTTGCCACTTCCAAATGTATTTGTATATAGGTTGTTGCACCGTATTCTTATTCCTTGAAATGACATCATAAGCTGACTTCAAAGAGAAAATTCCATCTTGCGATGGCAGCCAAGCCACAGCATCTTCTAATGAAGGATCCGAAGAAATATGCAGATCCATGATCTTATTACAAATGTCTACCACAAAACATTCCTCAGCTTTGTAGTATCCCACTGTCTAGAAGGGAGAATAAAAGTCCCCCACCGTTTGGTCCATATCACAACTGGATACCAGAGAATAGCGTGGTGCAAGAGATTAAAAGCCAAGCCTCCAAGCAGTATTATTGACCACATGCTCCCAGTTTTCGCAAATTATGTGATACCCTCTACCACGCATGTATTTGTAAAGACATAAAAGAAACGAATTTAAATAAAAACACAAGCATATTATTTCATAATAATAAAAACCATGGGTAGAAGGTACCACATGAACCAAATGTCTCAATGCGGAAAATAAAACAAGTTATAATAAAGGATACATAACTGTAAAACGAAACCCAACCCTGATGTCACATTACAGAGCTGGTATAACCAAAATATGGAAACACATCGGGTAACAAAAGAAACAAAAGAAATCCTAAACTAGAAGTAGCGGCTCATCAGAGTCACTCCTCAACAGGCTGCTCACCGTCCTCTAACAAAAACGATACATGCAAAGCACACAATCGAAAAACGGGGAATAAGAAACATGAATAAAACACAACGACAAAGGAAGCAGTTAGCAAGATGCATGAGTATACATCACAATCAAACATGTTTTAACATAACAACATAACATAACATATTCATATCATTCTCATCATCTCAACAATATGCTATGCCGTGCAGTACTGGTCCACTACTCTGTTATGCATATGGATCCAAACTACCTTAGGAAGACCAACGTCGGTGTTACATATCCACATTGGCCAATAAGCACCAACGCCGGCAGTTCACCAACCCCTAGGTGAATCCCTTGGATAGCCGATGCACCATACTCTGGGATGCACCACCATGGGGGCCACGATTAACCTAACTCTCGGATGAATCACTGTGGACAGCCAGATCACCTTACTCTTGGACGACCTCCCCTATGTTGAGCTTTCCCCACCAACATCTCCAATGCGTGAATGCAATGAGCAACAACAACAAGCAGTAAACATAACCACCACCTTCGCTTGGCCAATAAGCACCAAAGTTTTATTCACCCTCAACACCTTGACCAATAAGCATCAAGGTCCCCTTGGGCAATAAACACCAAAGGTTCAACATCGTCAACACCTTGACCAATAAGCATCAAGGCTTACTTTGGCCAATAAGCATCAAAGCATAACAACGTACGGTAACACATCATTAACCGACTTAACCAGTCCAGTGTTCATAATTATCTTATTAAGTCTTCATTAATTATCTAGCTTGTCTTTTCTTCGATCGGTGTCTTATTTCATCATTGGGAATAATTGGGTGTAGCCACCCTTTGTTCTTAATTCACTTCTGTTCTGCTTTGGGGAGCACGATCATGCTACCCCCAGCACGGGCATGCTGGACTTTAAGTTTAGCACGGTCGTGCTGTCTATATTGAGTACGGCGTGCTCACTGGAGCATGGTCGCACTGACCTGGGCAGAAAGGGTTGGAAACCCTTGTCAAACTTCCTAGGACATTCATGGATCAATCCTATTGGCTTTTAACTACACCATCAAGCACTAATCTCGTTACTCTTAATTAATCTCCATGTCTTATATTTATTGGGAATTAATCCTTTAATTCCTGTTTCATTATTAATGTCCCTAAAGCACGGGTCGTGACTATAAACATTGATCAATAACCTTACCTCCCATTACTATAATTCATGTCTTATGAACAATTGGGGATTTAGTCCTTTAATTCCATATATTAATAATAAGCCTTATTATTCAGTTAGAGTCTTATTAACGTTAACAACATCAAACTCAAGCATACGTTCATCCATGGCATGGCAACATCATCAACAACCATTTAATCATGACATAAACATCATTATCATCAAAACTTACAAATAGACATGCCAATTAATATAGCAAGACAACATTTAGGAAAATAGCAAAACAATAGGGTCATTGTTAACCCTTCATCTTATGCTATCCCCAATGCCTACATGTTCATACTATCCTTTCTACCAATACCTGGTATAAAGATCTAAACCCTTTACCAAACGTAAGCAATTCTACTCTGGTTCCCTCGAGCGGCTTGATGAATTCCTCAAGTCTTGGCCAAACACAAAAGGAATAACCAATTAATCTCTAAATACAAGAATTAGGAAAAGAGATTAGCAGGGGGATAACTAAGTTACCTTTAATTGGCACTAACGAGCGACTCTTCTCCAAAATAATCCCAAATAACGCAAGAACTCCAAGAACTTGATGGGTTCAAAGGAAATAGGGGAAAAAGGGGGTTGCTGCCGCACTAGGGTTGCTAAAAGTGCCAAAATGAGGGTTTCCACCTCAATCCTCATGAAACACTCCTTATATAAACCACCAGACCCGAGCACGCCCGTTCTCCCCCTGAGGACGGGCATGATTAACTTGAGCACGAGGTCGTCCTTGATTAAGCACGGGGTCCGCAATTTTACATGTCACTAACTCACATTTTTTGACACGATCGTGCTCCCCTTGAGCAGGGCCGTGCTTGTGGCTCGCTCAACCACAGAGCACGTGGTTAAGCACGGGGCATGCTGATCATGAGCACGGCTGTGCTCATGTGTCAAAAAGCGACTTTTCACCTCAAAATACCACTTAAAACCCCATTTTAACATTCCTAGGGCGCATTTCTGAGGCTAAACACCACATACAACATATATAAAACATAAACAAACACTTATAGCCTTTATACAAAAAAGGGGTGTTACAATTCCACCCCCTTATAAAAATTTTGTCCTCGAAATTTCTTACTCACCTTGGTTAAAAAGGTGTGGATACGCTCCATCATCTTGCTCTCCAGCCCCCATGTAGCACTTTTCTCTGTAGCCCCACTCCAAACAACCTTAACCAAAGGAATCTCCTTCCATCTTAGCTGCTTCACCCTCCGATCCTCAACCCAAAGCGGTTAGTACATCAAAAGTCAAGTTCTCTTTTAACTGAATTGTATCGGGTACTATCACATGGCTAGGATTCTAAAAATACTTTCTAATTTGAGACACATGGAAAACATTGTGAAGGTTGGACAAGAAAGGGGGTAAGGCTATTTGGTAAGTGACTTCGCCAACTCTTTTCAGAATTTGGTAAGGGACCAATAAATCTAGGAGTATGTTTCCTCGCTTTCATCACTCTACCAACCCCAGGTGTTGGAGTAACTCTTAAGAACACATGATCATCTTCCTGGAATTTGAGAGCCTTTCTTCTCTTGTCATGATAACTCTTTTGTCTACTTTGTGCCACTCTCATCTTATCCTGGATCATTCTCACTTTATCTGTAGACTCTTGCACTATTTCAGGTCCTAGCACCACATTCTCGCCAGGTTCATTCCAACACAAAGGTGTCCTACATCTCCTCCCATACAAAGCTTCATAGGGTGCCATCCCAATACTGGAATGGAAGCTATTGTTGTAAGTGAACTCTATTAGGGGTAAAAACTTGTCCCAACTATCTGACTGTTCTAGCACACAAGCTCTCAATAAGTCCTCTAAGAGCTGGATGGTTCTCTCATATTGACCATCAGTCTGTGGATGATAAGTTGAACTAAGTCTAAACTTGGTTCCTAAAGCCTCATGCAAACTATTCCAAAACCTAGACGTAAATGCTAGGCTTCCAAACACCTTTTAGTAGTTGTATGATGCCTTCTGTCCTGATCAAATTTCCTCTGGGATATCTCCATCCAAAGGATTTGCCAGTGATAGGTTGATCACATCCATAATAGTCTTCACAGCTTCACCCTAAAATGACTTAGGGATTTTGGCATGAGATAACATTCAACCGACTCTCTCCTCAATGGTTTGGTTCATTCTCTCTACTACACCGTTCAATTGTGGTGTCTTTGGTGGTGTCTTTTCGAGTATAATGCCATGTGTCCTGCAATATGCTTCAAAAGGACCATGATATTCTCCACCATTATCAGCTAGAACGTATTTTAACCTTTTACTTGTCTCATGCTATACTCTAGCATGGAACTCCTTGAATGCTTGAAGTACTTGATCTTTTGTACTCAACAAGTGTATCCATACTCTTCTTAAGTGATCATCAATAAAAGTGACAAAATAGTATGCACCACCAAGAGATTTTTCAGTCATGGAGCAGACATTTGTATGCACCAAACCAAGAACTTTCTTTCTCCTTCTAGGTTGATCCAATTTTCAAAATGATACTCGGTGTTGTTTACCAGCTAAGCAATCTGTGCAAGGCTCAAGCAGTTGATCTTTCCCAATAGGAATGTGCTCTTTCTTAGCAAGCATCTACAATCCCTACTTATTGATATGCCCAAGCCTTCTGTGCCAAAACTCCAAGCTTGAGTCATTGTGGGCTACATTTGCCTTCCCTTGCATATTCTACCTTGCATGACAAACAGTGGACCTTCTTTCCTTCCTCGAGAAATGATCATACTTCCTTTGGCGAGTTTCTATTTGCCCCCACTGAAGTGATTCACTAACCCGACATCGTCGAGCTTCCCAACTGAAATGAGGTTTAGGCGCATATCTGGCACATGCCTTACCTCCTTCAACACGAGCCTATGTCCCGTGTCGGTCATCAATGTGATGTCACCAATGCCGACTATTTTGCTTGTGACAGTTTCCCATCTTCACCATATCAAAATCACCACTTTGATAGGCTGAGAAAAATCCCCCACGTGGACTAACGTGGAAGGAAGCACCCGAGTCAACTATTCCACGAACAATCATCACAAGCAATATTGGGTTATTTGTCTTCTCCAATGAGGAATACATCATCATCTTGTTCTGATGCTATGGCTGTGGTGTTCTTTTCTTCTTTCTTCTTCGGATCAATTGACATTCTTGACCTTCTGATCTTGCTTGAGATACCGAAACTTAGGTTTCTTATGATCTGACTTGCCACAGTAATAACAAGTGACACTGGAGCAAGATTTAGATTGCCCTCTAGATTTGTCACGATCTCTACTTGCACTTCTTCCATGAGTATTACTTCTTCCATAGTTTCTACAATGTTAGCTTCATGTTGGATAGTTATACCTCATTCTTTCCTCCTAGCTTCTTCATTCAACAAGCTGTCGGTGATTGTTTCCATGGTAAGCTTCCCTTCAGGGATTAATTACTTAGGGTAACCACCAATGTGTGCAAACTCTCAAGTAGGGAACTAAAGAGTAGAAGAGCTTGCAACTCATCATCAATCTTCATCTCAATCTTCATAAACCGATTCACAAGCCCCTTGAAAGTGTTTAAGTGCTCAATCATGCTCTGACTATCCTTGTACTCCAACTTTACCAACCGTCTCACAAATGGGCTTTGTTATGAGGTGTCTTCTTTTGAATCGTAGACTCAAGTTTTGTCCAAAATTTGTATGCATTGATGTAGTTGACACATGCTAGAACAAGTTTCGATCAATTTATTTTCGAATCATAGCCACTGCCATCCGATTTGGAGCTCCCAATCTTTGTCAGTCTTCCCCTCTGCTTATCCTTCTAGGTAATTGGCTCATGCAAATATTTACAATTTAAATGGTCTTCCATCGTCAGCTTCCAAAACAAGTAGTTCTCGGTAGTCATTTGAATGTATCTCCATCATGAGTGATACCACCTTCCTTCTGGATTATAACTCCCCGATCAAGCTAGCTCCGATGCCACTGTTAGGAAATACCAAGAATAAATTTCCCTCTCTATGTGATTAAGATAGGCCAATAAGAAAAATAAAGAAAGTAGGAAGAAAAGAATAACACAAGAATTTTTTACGTGGAAAACCCACTCAATGTGAAAGGGAAAAAACCACAGGACCAAGTCCAGAAAATATCTCCACTATGATTACAATGATCTCAATCTCACCCAACTAGGATGGTTTACAATATTTCTCAAGCTCTCACCAATTATGGTGGAAATATCACACACTCTCTCTAGAAGAGGAATACAAGAACTCTCTCACTCTATCACTCTTGGAGAATCTCGCTTGCTTGCATGCTCCAAGAACCTTTGAAAATGTTATCTCCATTTTTCTAAGGTGAATGTGAAATCTTCAAGAGTCAAAGAATTTAATTCCAAGACCTTGGAAACTCCTTTTAATTCCCATGCATTTAAAATACCTTGGAAACTCACTCTTTTATTTCCCATGCATTTGAATTATCAAGGTTACTTTGAATGTGGTGCTCATCAATTATGGAGGGATTTCCAAAACACACCAAGGACAAAGAAAAGAACAGCTCACACCTCGCCCAACAAGCCTGATCCTAGTAGGAAGACAATTATGCATAGCTCTCCATAAAAAAAATTTGAACTTAGGAAGAACATGTAGATTCCACAAAGCTTTCCAATTACCAGTCAACTTCAAGTGATTCACATCCAACAACTTATCGATGCATAATCTATATGTTGATCTGACAGTGTATTGACCCTTGCGCTTTAAACTCCAAATTCTTCTATCCTCCATTATGGCTTCAAAAAAGGGAGTACACAACACCGATTCAACCGAGGCAGGAGCCATGCAAGAATTAAGGAAGTTTACGTTCCAAAGATTGCTACCTTCGAACAATAGGTAGATTCTAGGATGAAGCATGAGAGAAAGTGGTATACTGGTGAAGCATTATTTTTAGCCATTCGATATATTATTAAAAAAAAAAATTGACCTTGACCTGGTAAACAGGCAAAAAAAAAAAAAAAAAAATCCAAAATGACAATTTTACCCTTCTTCTTCCTCATTGCAACAACCCTCCCCTGCCACCTTCTTCTTCCTCCAAATCTCTTTTCTCCTTCGACCACTCTGGGTATTTTATTTAATGAGTAAATGCATAAATAGTAGTCAAAATATAAAGCAAAAGAGCAGAAGAAACCAAAACAACCATAACAGCAACAACATTAGAAGCAAATTTACTCCCACAAGACAACATCCCCAACCTAATCTCAATCTCATTCACCATAGAAAGCACCAAAAAGAGACACCCCATAATGGATCCAATAGCAGAACCCAACATTCCAAACCTAAGAACCTTGAGATTGATGTGTGCCTTGAAAGCCTCATCAACATCCTTGCTGTTCAGTAAGTTGAGCGCTAGCTTCAAACCCTGCATGATCAACGAGGAGAAGAGGAAGAAGTTGAAGGAGACTACCTTGAAGACGAGGAGCTTCTCGGCCATCTGCCTTCAACCACTCTGATGTCGCTGCTCCTCCAACAAAAACTGCCGCACGCCGCCGTACCATCCAGTTTTGTAGGTTTGCAGATCTGGGTGGGTTGGCATGACCATCATCCCTAGAGTTAGTGCTTCCCCCACAAAATTCCTTGTTTTTATGGTATCTGGAGTCAGAATTGTCCCTCGAATTTAGTGTACAAGTTTCTAATGAATTGAAATTGAATATATGCACTCTTGAAATAGATCGACAATGGGATCTAATTGAACTGTCATCTTTACGGTGGTGAATGGAGTGGTGGTGGAAGAGGGGTGGGGATGAATGGTGGGGGATAAAAATGTAATTTGAAAAATAAAAGAATTTAAAAAATAAAATGAAAAACGGAAAATCTTATTATCATAGGTAATTTAATGCTTCACCGATATACCACTTTCTCTCATGCTTCATCCTAAAATCCACCCGAACATTAGGTCACTGACATTGTGACACATAAAAAAAAAGTGCCATTGTACATGTATCTTAGTTATACTTTATTATATAATATTATCATACTTTATTGTTTTTGTTTTCTATTTAGTATTAGTGTTATTTTAAATTTAGTTTCTTAATTTGGTTATCATTATCTTGAAATTTTGAATTCCTTTTTATTTACAAATTCTCTCGTGTTGACATATGTTTATTTTTTTTTTATTCTAACTTTCACACACACACACACACACACACACACACACACACACACACACATATATATATATATATATATATAATCCAAATAATAAAGAGGTGATAACTTTGAAAGCTCGTTCATATTTGAGCTTAATATCATCTATACACTGTCAGTGTAAAGGATTTTTTACACTGACTTCCAATCATATCTTGACAAATCAACATTATTATTATTATTTCTGTCTCTTATTTATTAAAATAATTAGCGCCAAAGAAAAAATAAAAAACACATGTTGTTATAAACATATTGATTTAGTGGAGGACTATATCATCTTATCTCCTATCTTATCTTATCTTATATTATAGGAAACTGATTAAGATTAGAAGTCTACTATTATGCTATAAATAGTAGTAGTCAGACTGTACCATTTTCAATAATATTTTGCTTATAAAAAAAAATTGTATTCAATATACACTTGGTCATAATATCAATAACTAATATACACTTGGTTAAAAGACACTAACGCCCACTTTTCTCTCCCAAACACCGCAAGGATTCCAAGAACTAGGAAGGGTTCAAAGCAGAGAAAGAGGAAGAGGTTTCTACTGTTTTGGGGAGCAGAGAAACCAAAATAAGGGTTATAAATGAAAACCCTCGTGCATTTTTTATATTTATAGAATCTGTGACCCCAGCACGGCCGTGCACCCCACTAACCATGGTGTGCTTACATTAGCGTCAACGAGACACGTTTTCCTTTGAGCATGGCTGTGCTTCCTATTGAGCATGACCATGCTTGTGGCTTAGGCAGCCACAAGACACGTGCATCAAGCACGGGCGTGCTGATACATGAGCATGGCCGTGCTCATGCATCAGGAAGGGATTTCTCACTTAAAATCCCACTTAGCCCTTTCTAAACATTTGTAGGCAAATAAGGCATACACATAAGCGCTTATGCGAAAAATGAGGTGTTACAATTTCACCCCCTTATAAAAATTTCGTTCTCGAAATTTCTATCACCTTAACTGGTTAAACTTTCACCAATTTGACTCGTACCTTGGTTTGACTCCCTGGACTCGGAGACTTCAGCTCGACTACGAGAGTAGATTCTCTCAGTGGTCTTCATTCGATTGACTTGAGGCTTCTGATTCCTGCCAACACTTTGCGGTTCTAACTTTCCTCCTTCGCAGTTCTGGCTGAAGTGGCTATACTTGCCACACTTGAAACAAATGATGTCCGGCTCCTTTCATTGATTGGTACGGTGACCCTCTCCATATTTTCCACATCTGATAAGCCTTGAAGAATCCCAGTCCCTGAGCTTGCTTGCAAGGAACCGCTGCTCCTTTCCACTCTGCTTGAAGTCCCAACTGACCGGAGCTAGGCGCTGCCTCCCTTCGTCCTTCTGATCATTCCTCTCACTTTCTTGTGACTCGGAGCTCTTGCGGCTTGCCCTACTGGACTTGTAGGTATCTTCGTAGATCCTGCATTTGTTCACTAAGACTGGAAAGATGCGGATCTCCTAGTAGCTGATAGCCTGCTAGATTTCTGGGCGCAGACCATCCTCGAACTTTATGCCCTTGGAGTAGTTGTCCGTCACATACTGATACGGTGTATAGTAACGAGCGAGCTCCTCAAACCTAGCCGCATACTCTCCCACTGACATGTTACCCTGCTTCAGCGTCAAGAACTCCATCTCCTTTGTGTCCTTGATGTCTGCCGGAAAGTACTTCTCTAGAAACCTGTCCTTGAAAACAGTCCACGTGATCATAGTACCCTCCGCTTGCATCCGCTGACAACAGTTCTCCCACCAGTGTTTAGTCTCCTCTGTCAGCATAAAGGTCCCAAAGATGACCTTCTGCTGTTTGTTGCATCCAATAGCTCGGAAGATCTTCTTAGTCTCCCTCATCCATAACAGGGCACCTTCAGGATCGTAAGCTCCCTTGAAGGACCGCGGATTGTTCCGATGGAACTTGTCAAGACCCTGAAACTCAGCTGCACCCCCCCCCCCCCCCCCCCCGGTTGTTGTAGGCGTTCGGGTTTGGCCTATCGCATTGGCAAGGAGTGCCAAATCATCAGCGATAGCCTGGTCGTTCCTACCTCTTCCTGCCATTGGTTCCTGCATTTACCCAAGGCAACTATTAAATACAGGGACCAACCAAGCAGGAAGGTCTAATGGGTCTTAATACTAAAGTATCATTATTTATAATGAATATAGATAATTCAAACAAGAGCACACAGAAGACTCGTACAAACTCATACCACGGCCTGATAGGACAGACCTGCTCTGATACTACTAAATGTGACACTCTCTACCCCGCATACATATAAAGCATTAAAGATAAGATAGTTAAAATAAAACATGCATCATTTAATAAAAATTTAAAACCAACAACGGATAGAGAATACCACATTGTATCAAAAGCGGAAATAAAACATAACATAAACATAACCCAACCATTGATGTCACATACAGAGCCGGTATAGCCAATCCGGAAAATATATTCGGATACAAACTGAAACAACTAAACTAATAACTTAAAACTGGAAATCCTAATTACGACTCGCGGCTCCTCAGAGTCACTCCTCAACTGGATGCTCGCCGTCCTCTGCATAAAAGATACATGCCACAAAACAAGAAAACATAGAGATAGGGAGTAAGAATTATGTATAAGAATATAATGGCAAGGAAGCAGTTAGCAAGACGAACATACATCAAACAAGCATGTTATAACAAACAGCAATATAACATAACAATTGTCATCATACAACGTGTATGCTATGCAATGCAGTTCTACTCCACTACTCCATTATGTACTTGGAACCATTCTACCTCAGGAAGTCAACTTCGGAGTTACATCTCCACATTGGCCAATAAGCACCAGCACCGGGGCCGTTCATCTTACCATGGGTGGACCCCTAAGATAATCGACGCACCTTACTCTCGGATGCGCCACCGCAGGGGTGCACGATTGACCTAACTCTCGGACGACCTCCCCTATGTTGCAGAACCCCCAACTAACATCTCTGATGCATGAATGCATGCTCAACACAACACACAAACGCAACCACCACCTCCACTTGGGCCACTGGGCTACCCAAGTTTTATCACCATCAACACCTCAACCACTAGGTTATCGAAGATTATCGTTATCGTTATCGTTTCGTTGTTTTAATCTTTTAAACATTCTGGTTGTTCTACACCAGAGATTACCACCTTGACCATCAAGCATCAAGGTCCCCTTGGTCACTAGGCTACCTGTGACACCCTTCTACCCCGCATGTTAAAAGCCAATTAAATTAAAACAATTAAAGGAAAACATGCAATTTATTGAATAAAATAAACAATTGTCCATGGGTAGAAAAGTCCCACATGAACCGTTTTCAACGCGGAAATGCAATAAGTTTTAAATAACGAAAACATAACAAACCAATAAAAATAACCCAACCCCGATGTCACATACAGAGCTGGTATAACCGTTCCGGAATAAAATCCACGGAATTACAACTGAACTAACGACTATGAAACATAAACTAGCCCTACGATGAGTGGCGGCTCCTCAGAGTCACTCCTCTCCGGGCTGCTCGTCATCCTCTGCAAAGTGCCAATCAGGCCAAACACAAACAATAAACATATATAGGGAGTAAGAATCGTATAAACATAATAGCATGGAGATAGGCAGTAAAGTAAAACAGCAAGCATAGCAGCATCACATCAAACATCAACATCATCATCATGCTATGCAGTGCAATGCAGTCCTACTCCGCTAAACCATCAATGCATATGGATCCACTAAACTCGGGATGAACGACTTCGGAGTTACATATCCACATTGAGAATCTACTCAACGCCGGAGAATCTACTCCTTGGATAGCCAACGCATCAAACCAACGAATTCCTCGTCACGGGGGCGCTAGGAGAATCTACTCCAACCGTGGATGGCTGGATCGCCGTACTCTAGGACGATCTCCCTTATGTCGAACACCCCTAAACAACATCTCCGATGCAATGCGTATGCAACACAACAACAACGGCAACACCACCTCCATAACTCCAACGGGATCGACCGAAGGTAACAACGGGATCAACCGCACCAACTTGCCTCGCGGAATCTACCTGAGGACTTAAGCGGAATCAACCGCAGTGCCTGGGGCAAACTCTCGGCCACCAAGGTACGTAACAACAACACCTTAAACCCAAACCGTGGGGTCAAGGCCTCCTTGGCCAAAAAGCACCAAGGCACAACTCATCAGCTTGCGGCACCCAAAAGGGCATCGACTTAACATCTCACCCTCTCATCATCTTTATTTATCTTTATTAACATTTACCAAGTTGTCTAATCAGTTATCATCATAGGGAAGTGGGGTTTAAAAGCCCTTTAAGTCCTTTAATCTGGTTCTGTCACAGTGGGTTGAGCACGGTCGTGCTCGTAACCCAGCACGGTCGTGCTTAAGCACGTGAGGGGCGTGCTCCCCTGTAAGTGAAGCACGGTCGTGCTTCTTAATGAGCACGGTCGTGCTCAGCAGCACGATCGTGCTCTTTGTCCTGTACGGCCATGCTCAAAGCGCGGCCATCTTCCCATAATTCAACTGGGAGCACGGTCGTGCTCCCTGTTCAGCACGGTCGTGCTCGACGCGCGACAGTGCTGTTCTGGGCAGGAACTGAGGCTGAAACTTAACCAATTTTATAATTTAACCCATTAAACATCCTAAATCAGTTATCAACACTTTTCAAGGGTTAAGTCCTTCAACCTTACCAACATCAATCAACAATGGCATCAACCACAACATCATGTTAACAACTATCATTATCATCATATCAAACTCATAGAGAAATTATCATAATGTGCATTAATACATCAACATACTCACGTATCAGCATACCACACATAACAGCAACACTATGTTATCATACAATACGTTTAAACTATTAATCCATACATAACATATATCATTCGGGGTTATGGGAACCCCTTCACTTTACCCTAACCCCAAACCTATGAATATACTACCCTTCTCCCCATACCTGGATTGAAGGTAGCCCTCTAACAAGTCCTGACAACAAACGGTTCCTCCCCTAAGACGGCTCGACCTCAAACGATCCTTAAACAAATCAGAACACGAACAGTTAGTTCCCTAATCACAATAATGAAAAGGAAACTTAGACAGGGAATAAACGTTACCTATATAATCAACACAGGTATGCTAGCGGTCTCCCAAGGTCTCCAATACTCACTTAAACAGTTCCAGGAGGAGGAAGGGGAAGGAGACTCGTTCTGGCCGCACTCAAGGTGGCTGCTGCACTCACAATTAGGGTTAAAACGTTAAACCCTCGAGTTCTGTTCACGTATATAACGTTCGGACCTGAGCACGGTCGTGCTCTCCCTTGAGCACGGTCGTGCTCCACTTAGCGTCACGAGACGCGGTCCACGCCTTGAGCACGGGCGTGCTCAATGTTGAGCACGATCGTGCTCAACTTAAAATCAGAATCACGCTTCTGACTTTAAGCTCGGGCTTGCTGGCTGATGAGCACGGGTGTGCTCATGTACCAGAAAGGGACTTTTAGCCAAAAAAAATCCCACTAAGCCCTTGAAGCATAAATCCAACTTAATTAAAATTAAACCGAAAAACAGGGTGTTACACTACCAAGGTATATCATCATCTTTAATTAACACTCTAGCCATTAAGCACTAGAGATTACCACCTTGACCATCCTGCATCAAGGCCTCCTTGGCCACTAGGCTACTAAGGTACAACATCTTATCACTTGTCTTTTTGTCTTCAAGTTCGCTGGGTGCCTAATCAAGTCTTTTAAGATGTTTGGGGTGAAACACCCCTGTTTCAGCATTCTGGTTTATGTTCTGGTCAGGTGAGCACGGGCGTGCTCACCCTCAGCACGGGTGTGCTGGACGTTCAGGAAAGCACGACCGTGCTGCCTTTTAAGCACGGATGTGCTCAAGTGCCCGCCCTGTTCTGGATTTTAAATTGGAGTACGAGCGTGCTCCCTGTTAAGCACGGCCGTGCTCAATGGAGCGTGACCGTACTAATCTGGGCAGAAAGGGTCAGAAACTCGTTGCCAAATCTCTTGGGATAATTCATAGATTTAACCTATTGGCTTTTACTAATCCATTGAACATCAGTCTTATTAATTTTGATTAAGTATCCATATCTTACAATTAGGAAATTAGTCCTTTAATCTCAGTTTCATTTAATTGTCCCTAATCACTCATAGATCAATCCCTAGGGTCTAGTCAAAGACCATTAAACAATAACCTCACCTCTCATTACTACGGTTCAGATTTATGAACAAAGGGAAACAACCTCACATAACATTATTAACAGGTTTTAACATTTTAACGTCACACGTTCATAATATCAATCAACAGCCAATACATTACAATATCATAAACATGGTAATTCAATCATTTATGGCATCATCACATCATCATACTCATAATAGACAACATCTATCAATAATAATAATCATGCCAACATCATCATTATAAACAATCAAACATCAAATAGCAATTAGGCATATAGGCATACAAACATGTTATCAATAAATAGGTTCATGGGTAACCCTTCGTCTTACGCTACCCCTAAGCCTACATACTCATACTATTCATTTTCCCCATACCTGGTATGAAGATCAGACCCCAATAGTAAACTGGTTGCGTTCCCTCAAGCGGCTCGATGAGTTTCCCAAGCCTTGGCCAAACACAAGAAAAACCAATTAATCTCAATCCAACAATTAGGAAAAGAGATTAATAGAGAAGGATAACCGGCTTACCTTAAAATACACTAATGCGCACTTTTCTCTCCCAAATACCACAAGGATTCGAAGAACTAGGAATGGTTCAAAGGAGAGAAAGAGGAAGAGAGGTTTCTACTGTTTTGGGGAGTAGAGAAACCAAAATAAGGGTTACAAACAAAACCCTCGCGCACTTTTTCTATTTATAAACTCTGTGACCCGAGCACGGCTGTGCACCCCACTAAGCACAATCGTGCTTACATCAGCGTCAACGAGACGCGTTTTCCTTTGAGCACAGCCGTGCTTATGGCTTAGGCAGCCACAAGACACGTGCATCAAGCATGGGCGTGCTGATACATGAGCAAGGTCGTGCTCATGCATCAGGAAGGGATTTCTCACTTAAAATCCCACTTAGCCCTTTCTAAACATTCTTAGGCAAACAAGGCATACACACAAGCACTTATACGAAAAACGGGGTGTTACAGTTTTCATGTTATGCATTTTGAATGCAAAATTATTAAGGGCAAAAGTCAAATGATCCCTTGTTCGCTTATTTTAAATTTGCAATTAGATGTTTGCAAAAGTAATTAAATGCTTTGAAAGAGCCCAAATAATGCTTCCTAAATGGAACAAAAATATATTTTGATGCATTGTATTCTAGTAGATCCAGAAGAAATCTACCAAGTTTGCAAGATATTGATGCAAAGGGTATCATATTGATACCATAAACGAGGAAGACGCAAAATATCTCGATATTATTTATACCATTTTCAAACCAGTAGTTCATGTTATAGAAATTTTCAAGTTTCTTATTAGAATTGTATTTTACAAAAGTGATGATAGTTGAGTCCAATTATATGCACCGGAAGTGCTTATCATAAAGCTTTTGCACTTTGGCATGATTGCCTCTATCATCTAAATTCAATTGTCAGATAATTTTATAGACCCAGAAGGTCACTAAGTCACATGTTCGAATCGCAAATATTATTGCATGGTGTTAATTATCCCAGTAAGGCAACTTGCAAATATGGCAACTTATGGATCTAAAGTATGCCAAAAGCGTCACAGACCTATTTGTACAAAAAAAAAATTGTTCTTAAAAGGAAAATAAAGTTTCAAAGTGATACTCCAAAAGAGGTCATTGAGACTCTAGAAGAGGTCAAAAAGCAATATAGATCAACATCCCCAAATTTCTATGGAAGCAACACCAGAAGTTGTTTCGGTATCGATAAATTAAGATATCTCATTAAAGTATTGAAATGTAAGGGAAATATATGATGTTGCTATTGATAATGTATTTGCATATGCAATAACAATTGCTTCTGAAATTATTAATGTAATGAGCAAGAAGCTCAAAATATAAAGGAATATCGACATTAAATTAATTGGCCACAATGGAACGAAATAATACAAATTGAGCTAAATTTTAGCTAAACATAAAGCACTTGAACCAGTAGTCCAGACACCTGAAGTTGTTAACCTTTGTTTTAAGATGCATGAAGCATATCCCAGAAAGATTTAATATGTATGAAGTATATCTCTGAAGGACTCGAGATGCATGAAGCATATCCCTAAAGGATTTAATATGTATGAAGTATATCTCTGAAGGACTCGAGATGCATGAAGCATATCCCTAAAGGATTTAAGATGCCTAAAGCATATCCCTAAAGGACTCAATATTCCAGAAGCATATCCTTGAAGGATTTAAGATATCTTAAATGTATTTTTTAAAATTTTGATAAATGTACTCTTTTAAATTGCTGAGATGTGAGGATTTTGAACTTATAGTTGGAACCTCAAGGATGTTGTAGTGGACCTCAATGATGCTGTAGTGGACCTAAAGTCCAAACACTATAAAATGTAAACTCTATTGATGCAAATATGTGTTACTACAATATATGGTTGACTCGAAAATGATCTCTAGTTGGAAATCCCAGAAGGATCAAAAGTATCAAAAACATATATCTTGATTTACATATAAACATAATTTATATTTTTTTTGTTTATCATATTGAACATTTCATATTGGCAAGTAATGCTTGGTTTATACAAATGTTGGTATTTCACGCAATTATGAGTAATTTTATTTCAAAATTTTATTTTCTTTCTAAATACATAAAGAAATTTTGTAATTTTGCTTAATATATAATTGCTATGAATTTTGATTATTTGAATATTATTTGAGGGGCTTGAAGTTGTTCCAAATTATAGAGGGTATAAAGAAATATCTTCAGATAAAATATTTTTGAAAGATAAAGTTCTGTCTTGGCCTATAATTTAAGCATTTGGCAACAAAGAACCTTGGTCTTGAAGTACCATAATTTATTGTCATTGAAGCATTTTTATGTCTTGCAAATACCACTATACCAACTATAACTTTTGCAATTAGTTTACTACCAAGATTTTTTTCCTGCCCTAACTCAAAGGCATCAAAATTAAGTGTAACACATTTCTTGTTATCTTTGTGGTTATGTCTTTAGATGTGGCAGTACTATTATCTCGTGGCGGTATATGAAGCAAATAATCATGGCTACTTTGTCAACGCATTCAGATATATTGGGTATAAGTCATCAATGCATTTGGTTAAGAAATATTACATGACACATTAGAAGCTCATGTGGATTGGTGAAAGATAATAATAACCCTACAATATGGCATGAAGTTGATGCAACATATATTGCACAAATCAAAGGTGACTACATAAAAGTGATAACTCATCAGATCTATTCACAAAAATATTGTCAACTTCAGTTTTCAGGGAGCATGTACATAATTTGGAATGTGTCAATTAAGAGATTTTTCATAATTGATGTATTTTGAGGGGAAGTAAGTTACTATGAATATTGTACTCTTTTTCCTTCGCTAAGTTTTTATCCCACTGAGTTTTTCTTAGCAAGGTTTTAACGAAACAATTTTCATAAGGTAAAAAAAAAAAAAAAATCTTATCTCCTATCTTATCTTATCTTATTATTGGAATCTGATTAAGATTAGGAGTCTACTATTATGTTATAAATAAATAATAGTAGTAGTCAGATTGTATTCAATAAACATTTGATCATAATATTAATAACAAATATGATAGCTAGTTCTTGAAGATCTAGCCTTTGAATCAAGTTCCTGAAGAACTAACTTTTGAGTCTATATTTCTCTTCTCTTCATCTCTCTATTTTCTTTTTCTCATTTATAATATATGTCAAATTATTAATGGATGTCAGTGTAAATTTTTTTAAACCAACTGTGTATACGACTCTAATCCTTATTGCCATAGATCATATTGCCATGGAACAGATTCATATAAATTTATAATTCCATTAAGATTCATTATGATACTCGAGAAAAAAAAAATTTAAGTAAAAGTGCTGGAAGCTGCTTCTTCTATTACAAAACTTTAATTTTCAGTTACAATATTTCTCCCAAATCTTATGCTAAACAAACAAAATCATTCATCCCCATCCCCAAACTTGTACTCATCTTACTATCGCTGCAATAACACTTCAAAAGGAGCTTAAAGGAGGGTCTTTGCAAACGTGCACAAACCGTCTTAGAACATTGATCATCAGTATCATGAGAACATTCTTGATCATGAAACTCTGTTAGTATCTGACAACAATCTGGTTCCACACTCGCAGTTTGGCTCGAAATTCCCTTCATGCATCTGTACTCCTTGTGATGGAAGCACTCCCTCGGCTTTGAATCTGAGAATTTCTGAGCAGTCATGATTGGAAGTATTGGATACCCACTTTGATGCAATGGCCTCGCTGCTTCACTTTCTGTTTTACAATGAATGTAAATCAACAAACATATTGCAGTAAACAATGCAAACTTTGCCATCGTTATTAATTTCTCACGTCTAAGCTTAGGAATATTATGAACTTGAGAGTACTGTATAGATCTATGTGAAGGCGCGGGTGTGTGTATTTATAAGCCAAAATGTGAAGAAGTTTGATTCTGTTACAATCTCTGTGATTTCTCTGTTATGGTGATAATTATCTTTGTTGATAAGTTTGTTAATAAACTGTAAATTGCAATTTCAAAAAGTTAAGGATTGACGGTACAGTTTAAACAGAAAAAAAGATATGGCTGAGATATTATGTAACAAGATTGTTTGTAGATACACTCTTTACATATCATAAATCCAAGTATTTAAATAAAAGACTTTAATTTGAACTTGTTATTTGACACCTATCCTATTATATATCTTTATCTCTGTTCCCCGCGACAAACTGTTTTTTTTTATCTGTCAAAGAAAACTATGTTTTCTATCGTAAGATATGTGTAAAAAAAAATTATTATGAGTAAAAAATAAAATAAATAATGGAAACGTTGCCATTGTTAACACCCCACACGCCTAAGCACCAGGATAGGACATGTACATATGATAAGCACCAGGAGAATGTAAATAAATAAATAAAAGTTAAGAATGTAATTACCCTTAGATGATTTTTAAAATAATGACAAGATTAAAAATGTAAAATAATTTGTTAAAAAAATGTAAAATAATACAAATTATCTTATAGATCAAGTATCTGGAAACATTAAACACATCTGTATCACATCACATCTATATTTTTTATGCTTAATTGCAGTTTTGGTCCCCCCCCTTTATTGGTCATGTGCGATTTTGACCCCTATAGTTTTTTTTGTGCACATTTGGTCCCCATTTTTTAAAGTTGCTAATTCGGTTTCTTATGTCCAAAATCCATCAATTTTTCAATGATTAACATATAGAGGAACTATTCTTCTAAGCGCATAAAACCTCGTATCGAACTTTTGTGGTAAATGATCATGTGGAGGAACCATAAATAGTCTGGTAAAATGAGGGACAAAACCAGTAAATAACATAGATAAACCATTAAATTATGTTGAATCGGAGAGACAGAGGAGGGAGAACCTCAACCAGAGGTTCTATGTGCTTAGATGAGTGATTCCTCTATGTTTGATCATTGAAAAAAAGGACAAACATTGGACAGAAGAATCAAATTTGTAATATTGAAAAAAAAAAAGGGACCAAATGTGCACAAAAAAAACTTTAGGGACCAAAATTGCACATGGCAAATAGTAGAGGGACTTCTAATTTTTATTTTGATTGCCCAATGGTTGTATATTAGTTGTTTTGTTAGGTTTTTTTTTTTCCCTTTGTCAGGGTTTGAAATCTAATCCTTCAACTTTTTATATAGTTAACTCAAACCAGTTGAGCTACCTTACCACATCACATCTATATCTTTGTCAAATTGCCGATTCAACATCTTGTGTATATTCTACCGTATTATTACTTAGATAATTATTAATTTAATTAATTATTATTTTCACTCATTCAAATGTTTGTTGTGGAATGAGATCCATAACTGTTTTATTGATAGGTTTAAAAACATGAATTTATGATCCGCCAGAGTACATATCTACACATAATCTTGTGAGCAAATATCTAGTTCAGAACAAACATATATCGTTATTCCTCAATTTTTTAAAACTGCAACTTACATTTCACGTGTACAACAAACATATCATGATTCATGATTTGTTATACGTAGATAACTATCATCAGAATAGATAGATAACTAATAGTCAACCAAAATAGATAAGTCATAGCACGCGGTGATAAAGATGAAGCAATAGGAAGAGAGATTGTGTAACAGAATCAAACTTGTTTCTTCACATTGTTGGCTTATAAATACACACACCCACTTCACATAATAGAGCTATAGCACTCGCAAGTTCATTCATTCATATATTCCTAAGCATAGACGTGTGAGGTTTTAGCGATGGCAAAGTTTGCATTGTTTTCTGCAATATGTTTGTTGATTTACATTCATGCTAAAACAGGAAGTGAAGCAGCGAGGCCATGGCCTTCAGGTCCAATACTTGCGAGCATGACTGCTCCACAATTCTCAGATTCAAAGCCGAAGGAGTGCTTCCATCGCATGGAGCGCAGATGCATGAGAGGAATTTGGAGCCAAACTGCGAGTGTGGAACCAGATTGTTGCCACATCCTAGCGGAGTTCGATGATCAAGAATGTTCTCATGATACAGACCATGATCAATGTTCTAAGACGGTTTGTGCACGTTTGCGGAAACCCTCCTTTAAGCTCCTTTTGAAGTATTATTGTAGCAATGCAGATGAAGACACGTTTTTGGATTTAGACGATTTTAGTAGTTTTCCAAGGTTTGAGAGAAATATTAAATAATAATTGTTATAGAATGAGAATGAAAGTTAGAAGTGAAGTTAGTACTGGATAAAACATTTTGTAATGCTGGAAGCGTTTGCCAGTAGTCTCACTTAGTGTTTAGGCTTTTAATTTTCCTTTTGTTTTTTTATTTTTTTTATTGTATGTCATGAGGATCAGAATTTAATTGTAAGAGAATCATAAATTCATTGGAATATATCTATTAATTATCAGTGTTTCCTACTTCAATTCTTTTCTCATTTACCTTCGAGTCTTAAAGCTGTTCTGAAGGTAGAAAAATAGGGAATTAATGTTTCCTAAGAAACAAAACTACACGATTGGAGTGGATGGAATTTTAGCAAATAGTTTTATATTGTTTTAATATTTTAAACAATATTTATTAGATGAAATTAAAACATAAGTTTTGAATATCTTACCATTTAGCATCAGCAGATATCCATAAGTAGATGTTTACAAATCAATTGTAAATACAATATGTATAAGATTTTAACAATATGATATTCCAAGATGGTTTACATTCACTACGAGGGGTGCACCGTTAAGTCTTTCTATTCGGTCCTTGCTTCTTTCTAGAAACTGTGGGGTTGCTTTACTTGATTAATATGATTCTGTATTTACATGCTAGTGTTGTGGTATTGGGTGTGGTGGCCTTTGAGGTGATGTTTGGTGCTCGGGCTATCTAGTTGAGTGGTAAAGTGATGTGCCAATCACTTGCTGCAAACATTTCTACATATTTGTATCATACTTGAACTTAGGTGGTTGGTGCTTGGTGATCATAGTTGCTGCGGTGCTGGATTTGGTTTATTCTTCTTCTCATTTGGTCTGGCTTTGGTTCTAACGCTGTATGTTTGCGTTCGGTGTTGTCTTTGATCAGGTCTGTGTAACACCAATGCTATCATTTTTGGTGGTTTAGCATTTCTTTTACATAGGTCCTTCCCCTTCTTTGGCTCGTTTTACTTGTATACGGATTGGGTACCTCTTGTACCCTTATATCAATAATATACTTTTGGCTTATAAAAAAAAAAAAAAAATTCACTACGAAAATAGGGTGTTTAACAACCGAAGAAATCGGTCACTATTCAACAAAATTCAGTCGCTAATTGTGTTGCCAACTGAAAAATTGCCGTGGCAAAAACCCTGGTCGCTAAAGATTTAGCCACCGAATTTTTTTTCCATAGCAAATAGCGATCAAATATTCAATCGCTAGTATTTATAATTCGGTCACTGTGAGTTTGGTCGCATGCTTCATTTAATCAAATTTTGTGACTAATAAAGTGGTCGCAATTTCGGTCGCTAATGTGGTTTCTACTAACAAATTTTGCGACCAAAATTTCGGTCGCTAAGGCAATATATAAATTATTTAATTTTAAAAAATGGATTTTGATTTACAACTAGACACTAAATATGTGGTGGTTATTTTGGTCGTGGTGTACGTGCAGTGAGGGGAGAGGAGAGAGAGAGGAAGGTGGTGAGGAGAAGCAGAGAGATAGGAAGGAGGTGAGGGGCCCGGAGGTGCGCGAAGGAAGGGGGTGAGGCTGGAGGTGGTGCGGTGGGGGGCCCGGAGGTGCAACAAAGAGCTCTGAGAGTGAGAAGGAAGAGAGAAAAGGAAAGTGGGAGTGGGAGAGGGGAGGGAGGGGGGGGGGGCGTGTTTCGAACCTTGGTTTATTATAAATTATCCAATGGAAAATTAAAGTTTTTGACGACTTTTTGCGTTGGAACATCAAAATTTTGAATTACCAACGGGATTTTCCGTCGGTAACATAACCTACATTTTCCGATGCAATGTCCTTCGGTAACTTCGTCACCATTTCTGATGGAATATTCGTCGGTAAGTCTCACGCCAATAATTTCCCCTTCCCGTCTCCATTACCGACGGAGTTTAGCGACGGAATAGCCGTCGGTAATTTTACCTACGGCCAGTCCGTCGGTAATGTTGGAAACTTTTCTTCATCATTTCTGAAGGCTATTTTCGTCGATAGTGTCTTATTTACCGACGGCCATGTTGTCCGTCGGTAAGTAAGTATTCAAATTTTTGGCTTCCTGAATGGCAGTAACATTGGGTCTCCATTGCTTGGATAGACTTCTCAGAATCTTTCTAATATGGTCTCTATTTTCATAGACTTTTCTGAGAGATTTGAGACTGTTGGTGATTGTTTGAAATCTTCCAAACATCTGATCTATAGTCTCACGATCAGCCATTCTAAATAGTTCATACTGGTGAACCAGCATGCATATCTTTGATTCCTTCACTTGAGATGACCCTTCATGAGTCAAGGCCAGAGTATCCCAGATTTCTTTAGCAGTGTTGCAACTGTGAACTTTGTCATATTCAGATCTGGTGATGGCACACATCAAATAATGTTTTGCTTTGAGATTAAGTTGATGTTTGGCCTTTTGATCAACAGTCCAATCTGCTCTAGCAATAGCAGCTCCATTTTCACATCTAAGCTCAGTATAGCCATTTTCAATCAGTTCCCAGATGTCTAAATTTTGTGCATCCAAGAAGGCCATCATCCTCTTCTTCCAGTAGTCATAGTCAGTTCCATCGAAGAGAGGAGGTCTGTTGATAGCTTGTCCTTCTGCATCCATGGTTGTTGGATCGTACTTCCTCAGCACTTGTTAGATGCTCAACCCTTTTGAGGCTGAGCTCTGATACCAACTGAAGTTGACACAGGCAAACACAAGAAGCAGGGTTGAATTGTGTTTTTAAATATTTTTTAAAACAACCCTTTCGAAACAATTTTAGCACACAAGGATTAAAAAAAAAAACAGAAGCCACACACACAGAAAAAAAGAACCTTTTAAAAGACTTAACAAAATCAAGTTCAAATCCCCACAATTAGTATAAACAAATAAAACTGAAGAGATAAGGGATTAGAAGATTCACGCAAGCATTTTATCCTAGTTCACTCTCTTCCAACCAAGAGCTACATTCAATCCCTTCTACTTGAGGTTTTTCTCCACTATTTTCCAAATAGATTACAACAAGTATTCAACACCTCTACAGGCTACAAGTATTCCTTTCTTACCAAGCCTCTTCAGGCTCTACGTCTAACAAAGAGATTGGTTTCTTTTGATTTTCTAACTCACTATGTGTGAGAATATGAAGTTTAAGATCAGTTGAATATTATAGCAATATTCAAGCTAAGGTATTACAAACTTTTGCTTTTGATAGAATAAAAGATTTTGAGCTCTTAGAATGGCAAGCGTTTTTCTAGCAAGGTTTCTGTATTTGCAAAAGTTCTTCCTTCAGATTGTTATGGTTTTCTATTTATAGTGACCTTTCTCTTCACTTGAAATTATTCAACGGTTGTTTTTGAATTTTCCGTTTAAGGATAGAATCAAATGTATATTATCCGTTGTGACTCATAGCTTGATCGTGGCTATTTTGAAATGTACTATAGGTTATCACTCTTGCACAAAACGGGCATACCTCTGAGCAATTGCAACTTGAAAACTGTCTTGCCTTCCTTGTACAAATTCCAGCTATTCCAGCGATAAAGGTGACATGGTACAAGGCGTTTTACATTGTACTATTTTGCTTTTGCATTTCCTCATTTGTACTATGTCTCTCTCAAAGAAACAAGGCAATAAAATAGTTAAAACAAATAGGAAGGACCAACATTTACTTGAAATAAATATCAATCATTTGAAATAAATACTTCTATGTGATCGAGGTAGCATCTTCAGAGCATATGAAAGATTTACAATGAAAAAGAGTTCGTCTACTCAAGAAAGTGCGTCTACACGCTTATAGTTATAAACTCTTTTAGCTCGTCTAGTGACGTGGCAGATCTTCTCGTCTACTATCAAGTCTTTGGACTTGCTATATATCGGTGAGTTACTTAGATCTCCGTCTACTGACGTGGCACACAAGCTCGTCTACTTATAGAGTTAAAATTCCCGTCTACTGAGACTACTCTATATTCCGTCTACTAAAATATATTAAAATAAATAAATATATATACCATTCATTTTGAGCAGCTCGTCTATATGAGTGGATGCGGATATTAAGAAACTCATTCGAGGTCTCCATAACTTATTAAAATTCGAATATCCCTGCAAGACTAGATAGAGCATGTTAGATCTTAACTAACACTTTGCCATACAAATTTAATCCTTTTTGGTAACATCAAAACTCAGATTATTTAATCCAAATTACTTTGGTTCCAATAGATAATCCATTCAGGATTTCCTTTTGACCTTGAAGTCCTACTTTTCCCGTTGGCGCAAGATATGCTACATGCCTTCATCGCGCTATCAAACAAAATATTCATGTCAATTATATGTTCATCATGTGTGTAATAAAATAAAAGCAAATTTTACAAATTAAATTAAATAGAAGATTAATTTCTTATGTATTGATAGAGGCCACCACCTCCTTCGGCGGGTCCTGGTGGAGAGAGCATAAGAATACGACAGTATGCCTAGAAGGATGAAGTAGGAGCAACTGCCAATGTCTATCCCATATGCAGGGTGCCAGATATATGTCTTTCCGATCACTTGCTCCCACTAAGTCGCCAATGTATGCACTGACTTTACTGTGATCGGACAAGAAATCAGGAAGCATGACAGTGGGATCTAAGAATCCATAAACATTGCAGCCCCCTGTCAATTAGAAGGCGATGTAGATACCTAAGATATGAAATAAGTGGATGTTAATTACGTAATATATTGAAATTGAAATAAAATATAAAATTAAAATAAATTATAAAATTAAAATATACTTACGTGTACCAAATACTCAAAACCGTGTTGGCTATCCACTCACCATCTGTGCAAAACTTCCCAAGATCCTCACTATAGAATTTAAAAACAAGTGTTGGGGTCTGGGCGTGCCATCCATCCATTGTGTTCCAGCGGGCATACAAAAATCTCGAACGCAAATTCCTCACCAAGAGAGAACAGACGAGTAATAGGAGACTGACGAAGAGACATCGGCTTCGGATTTGCCTTCAATTGTATATAAAGAAAGTATAAGTAATTGAGAAAAAAGAAAAACATAAGTAATTGAGAAATATGATCATCATGAATATACCTGGGACAACTCAAACTCTAGCTGCGCCAACTCCAGCTCCCGCTGTTTCACCTCCAACTACCGCTTCCTCTTTGACAACTCATCCACCTCCACATGTGTCTTTTGACAACTCTCTTTTTTGCTCACATGTGAAGGTTGGGCAACTCCCGCTGTTTCTTGGGTAGCCATGGAGGAAAACTGTTGCATAAGCATCTGTGTGAAGGCTGGGTTCGTTAGAAACCCTCTCATTAGCTGGTCTGTAAAGGTCGGGTCAGCAATGAGCTCCTAGTTAACATCTTCTCTAAGCTCCTCCTTATCGATCGCCTGCTTGACCCCCCCTACGTGAAGCGCATGATCCATAGAATTTCTTAATGCCCACCGTCTCTGGAACACCAATGACCCGACCAGGGTGGTCGTCTTAGCCTAGGGAAGCGACCAAGATATCCCGACGTCCATGTGGGACGAATGATCCCTGCGAGCTTTTTTCCTTAAGCTCCTCCTACAAAGACGAAATTAAAAACGTGTAAGACAATGTGTTACAAATATCAACTAGAAATGCAGTTAGTTTGTTACTTACAATCTTTTCTGCCATAATGCATGTGGCTTCAACTTTAAAATCTCCTTTTTTGTCTTTCGGCCCTCCACCCAACACTCCTCGCATGCGGGTGGAGACAGAGGACCAACAACTATGTCCTCAGGTACCTCTCCTGCTGCTATCATCTCATTCAACTTCTCCTGCCTCTCTTTTAACTAATTCTCCATCATATTCTTCTTCATAGCGGGATACCCACCTTGAGACATGGTGTGGGTGCGAACATTCTTTGCTTGATTCTGCTTGCCCCTTTCCCTTTTAGCCTGTTACAAATAACAAGTAATAAATTTAGTTAAATAATTTTTTTTACTTAAATGTACTTTAAAATGGATAAGTAAATTAACTTCAAGTAACCAGAAAAGCAGGTGTGCCTCGGCTCCTAACAAAGTTATCCCACATATCCTTATTAAGGAATGGGTAGCAAGCAAGAGGAGATTCGGACCTCTTCACTCCAAATAGGTAATGCCTAGTCAGATCATACTTAAACCCCTTCCAACGCGTAGCCGCTAGTGAGAGCCATTTTTGCCTATGCTCATCATTAATCGGCACAGTCCACGTGATCTACATTAATTACATAATAAAAAGGAGCAATTAGAACTCAAATAATTCTTTAATAATGCACATCAAAAGAGTGTAAAATTAAAATACCGTGATTGATTCCCAAATCTGATCCTTCACATACTGCGGTACGTCTTCCCATTCTTCATACAGAATTCTAGTATGCTCTTTAGCTTCCTTAGCCACCCAACTGGTAAATTTCTTAGCAAGGGCTCCCTGGGGTTCAGTTTATGATCAAACTAGACCTCAAGCTTCTGACCACTGAGCTTAGACTTGTCTAAATTTTTCAAACTAGTGGCTGCTCTACCCCTTTTTTGGTTGAAATGCTAGCCAACCCTACTGAATCAGCCCTCTGTGATACCTGTTTGGACAAAAAAATAATAAATTAGAGGGTTAGTTATAACATGGATAAATAAAAAATATAAGCCTAATTAATTAACATTATATGTATAAATAAAACTTACACTATCAGCTGGCATAGCCGCCACCAACCCCTCCCGTGCATAAGGGATGCTAGCCCTCTGTGATGCCTGTTTAGACAAAGAAAGAATAAATTAGGTTAGGTATAACATGGATAAATAAAAAATATAAGCCTAATTAATTAACATTAACTTACACTATCAGCTGGCGTAACCGCCACCGACCCCTCCCGTGCATGAGGGATGTCTGCTGAATTAGCCATGTGTATGCTTGTTTAGATAAAAATAAAATAAAAAAATTAGGTTAGCTTAACATGGATAAATAAAAATAAAGCTAAATAAACATGGATAAATAAAAGTAAATCTAAACTAACATGGATAAATAAAACACTTGCCCTAAAAGAACAAAACTCACACTATGGTCAAGTTTAATTTAGCTAGATCAATATCCCTTCGTGATGATCATCACGTATGGCATGTACATCGCCCACCTCATTTTCCTCAATGATAGTAGGCATGTTTGTTGAAAAAGAAGGAGTCTCAGGAATATCAAGAGTTGAATCTTGATTTTCATCACTACCATTATGCACGCTTTTTCATTGGAGAACCAAAGACAACCTTTTATTAGAAGGATCAGTGATGTAAAACACTTATTTTGCTTGGGAAGCCAGGATGAAAGGCACATCTGTATGACCTAACTTGCCAACGTCTACCAATATAAATCCTCATTCGTCGGTTTGTACACCACCTTTACTGTCAACCCACTTATATTTAAAAACCGGCAACGTAAGCTTATTGTAATCGACCACTCAAATCTCTTCAATGACTCCAAAGTAAGGTATCGGTGAAATAACGGGGTTTGTATCTTTTGAACTAGAGAAGTGCATGGATTCAACCACAATCATAACCCCATTATTTTGCATGGTACTCTTGTTATCTTGTTCCTTTGTATAAAAGGAAAAGTTATTGATGTCGTATCCGCTCCAACATATGACATTAAAGCTAGGCCCACGTGCTAGCCATTTTAACGTATCAGAAGCAGTACTACCATCCTTCATAATTTTTTCTTTAAACCATTGTAAGAAAGTCTTCTTATACTTGTTCAACAACCACTTTTCGTTCATTCGAGGGTTTTCTTCCTTTACTTTTCTTTTGTGATCACAAAAGTAAGGTTGAACTTTATCAATGTTATTCATTATATACAAATCTTGAAGCACTTCCTCCCGACCCTTGCTCTTAATCATTACACCATATGTACCCTTACCTTGACATCTTCTCTCATCATGACGAGGCTTAGGAACCCAATAGGATCCATGTTAGGAATGTAGTCTGAACAAAACTCAATAGCTTCTTCTGCAACGTACCTTTGAACGATAGATGCTTGGGTACGTTGTGGATTCTTCACATACCCTTTCAAGATCTTCATGTATTGCTCAACTGGGTACATCCACCTCAAAAAAACGGGGCCACATAATCTAATCTCCCTCACTAAATGAAAAATTAAGTGAACCATGATGTCGAAAAATGAATGAGGAAAATACATCTCCAATTGGCTCAAGATTATAGTAGCCTCAACTTCCAACTCATCCAACTTATGGGGGTCAATGACTTCTCTACATATAGCATTGAAGAATGAGCACAACCTTGTTATGGCATGTCTAACATTTTTAGGAGTAATACCACGAATAGCCATGGGCAGTAGTTGTTGCATCAAGACGTGACAATCATGAGACTTTAAGCCAACTAATTTGAGATCACTTAAGACAAGCCTCTTGACATTTGAAGAGTAACCATGTGGAACTTTGATGCCCTGAAGACACTCACAAAAACTTTGTCTCTCTTTTCTTGACAAAGTATGACATGCTGGAGGCAAATATGTTTGCTTACCATTCTCAACAATTGGAGCTAACTGGTCTCGTATACCCATCGCAACGAGATCGAGACGAGCACTCACACCGTCCTTTGTCTTGCCCTGAATGTTGAGAAGTGTTCCGATTACACTATCACGCACATTTTTCTCCACATGCATCACATCAATACAGTGTCTGACATCAAGCTTGCACCAGCATGGAAGATCAAAGAATATCGACCTCTTCTTCCATATGTTTTTCTCAGTAGCCTTAGCCTTCATTTTGGCCTTACCGAAGATAATATTTATGTGCTTCACCCGTTGATAAACTTGCTCTCCATTTAAGGCCGTCCGAGCATGTTCACTCTCTTGGCATAGGTTATAAGCTTTTTTCAAACCCAAGTTCCTAATGTTTACATAACAGTAACACAAACCACAAAAGCAAGTGAAATGAAATGAATAAAGACAAAGGGGGTGCATACTTGTTAATAGGGTGACAAGCAAGTTCTAACAACTGATAAATCCCAAGTTCTATTATTGATAAATCCAGGAACAAGCGTATATCATTCGGTGGCCGATTGTGAATCTTGAGAAGCATTTCAGGAAATTGTGTTAGAATATGGTGGCAATTGCATACAAACAAATAGATATCATGGAAACAATGATTATGAATGTTGGGACATCTTAAAAGGAAATTGATAGTTTTGAATAGTATGAAATACTTTTGCATCAGAAAATAATAGTATTGAAGTCAAAATGAAATCATTGTGAGACAGATAAGCAAAATGTAGATGCAAACATCATGAAGTACAATAAAGTGCATAAACAAATGTGGAACATATAAGAACTATGATTACCTTGAGAATTGTTCAAGGCAGAAGGGATCAGTGTTGTTCTAAAGCAGTTTTGCTCAATTCCAGTGGCACATATCTGAAGATTGCCTACAACACTGTTTCAAGAGAAGGAAGACATACAATTATCTACATAGGTAACAAAATTTACATTTTTTTTAACTCACATGAAGAAGGGAAAAGTATATTGAAAGACAAAAGTAACAGTAAAAATGATAACACCTTACATGAATGTTTTTGCATTTAATCTTGGTACAGGTCCACTCAAGTTATTATGGGTAGACAACTGAAAACCAAAAATCCTTTAGTTGATTAATACCAAGGATGTTTAATGGTAAAGAAAAGAAAATAAAAGTGAAGAGATTAGGGTTCAATACCTGTTATTTTATTGTGCGTGGGGTGGTTTAATGGAGAACCATGCTATGATTGGAGGGGAGAAGTGAAGAGAAGTGGATGAAGTGTCAATGAGACAGAAAACGAGATTAATGGTCGCGACAATGGAGAGAACAGAGAAGACAAGAGTAGAGAGAAGAGAACTCACCAGAGAGATAGAGGGTTGCCTGATAATATGGTCACAACGGTGAGGAAAAGAAGGGCGGTGGGCTTGTGGTGGCTTATTGGAGAGAGAGAGAGAGAGAGAGAGAGAGAGAGAGAGAGAGAGAGAGAGAAAGGGTTAGGGCAAAGAAGGGTGGTGGTGAACAGGGTAGAGTGTGATGAAAGTGATGAAGCAAGGGCACGCGAGTAACGTATACTTACTAAAAAATTTGGAAATCACTTTTAACGTCTGTTGTTTAAACAACAGACGTTAAAAGTGATTTAAATGAACATCATATTTACGGTTCTGCTACCGCCTCCTTTTTAACATCTACATTTTGTTTAACAGACGTTACCCTTGCTCATTTTATTACATATTTTCCAGATGTGGTGATTCCGGATTTATGGAATGAGGCATTGAATGGAATCGCCATTCCATGCTTATATTTGTTAACAAACATGGGAATGCCCATTCTATTCAATAAAGCATGGAATGGAATTACCATTTCGCATACTAAACATAACAAGAATTAGTAGGCTAAAAAAACAGATAATAAGAGTAAATGCCCATATTGGTCTCTGACAAATTTCATGGTACCCAACTTAGTCCATGAGGAAAAAAAAAACCCACCCGTTAGTCCTTGACAATTACAAATGTGGGACATATTAGTTCCTCCGTTGATGTCCGTTAGGAAGCCTCCGTTAGTTTGCTGATGTGGTGGCCTGTTAAACTCATCCAGTTGTCTGTTAAGGGACCAAAATTGGCCTAAAATTTGTCATGGACTAAATTGGTTACCTATGGTTTTCTCTTCTCTTCCTCAACTCCTTGTTCTTCTCTCTCTCATCTTCCTCTGTTTCTTCTTCCTCTTTCTCTCGTGGCTAACTAATAATATTCCTCTTTTTCCCCTTATAATTTAGCCTATTTAATTATTATTCCTCTTACCCAGAATCAATTTCATTCCCACCAAATGGAAAATGTTAATAGAAAATCATTAGCATCAGTCTTATGTAGAGGAGCTGAATCAATTTATGATTCTCCAGCTCCTCTGTCAGAAGTCCAGCTCCTCTGTCAGAAGTAGCTTGGCATGTGCTCATTGGAACAACATTCTTATCTTGCTTCATTTTCCAGCCATCACCTCTTTCTTTCCATGCCACATTGCCAAATCCTGGATCTGCCAAATCCAAGCCTATGCCCATTCCATTCAGGCTCTGTTTGGTAAAAACTAACGGATAGCGGATAAGCTAGCAGATAGCGGTAGCGGATAAACTAACGGATAGTGGATAGTAGATAAGCTAGCTGATAGCGGATAGCTGATTAGCTAACGGATTGGATTTAAAGTGTTTGGTAAAACTAGCGGTTGGACTAGCTGATAAATGTAAAATGACATAAAAGGATATGTTTGCATTTTTTTATTAAATTATATGTATATATATTATTTATATTATTTATATTATTTATTTTAAAATAGTTATCACTTATAACAATTTATTTTATTCTAAATTATTTATTGTGTATCACGTCAAAAAAATTTATTTATCGTTTAAAAAATTCAATCATTAATTTTAAATTTTAATATTAATTTAGTTTTAATTATTTTTAATAAATAAAATGGAATAATAAAAATAAAATTATATATTGATTTGATTTTTATATAAGTTTTATTTTTTATAGATAAAAATATATTTTCCACTTTTTTTATCTCTTAAATATAAATCTAAATAGCAAAATTAATTCTTATTTATATACTATGTTAAATGATTAGTATTTTATTTTATAATCAAGGATAAGTGAGAAATTTAATTAAGATGGTAGGGATAAAAATGGAAGAAAAAATGAAACGCTATACGCTATAAGCTCAAACGCTACTTCAAGTAGCGTCTGGGAAAAATGCTATACGCTAGTGAAAAAACGCTATACGCTAATTTTAAAAACGACTATCAAACGGGGCTACTTTTCCATCCGCTATACGCTATCCGCTAAACGTTAGTGAATTTGTCAAACCAAACAGTGCCTCAATAAAGCATGGAATGGAATCACCACTTCGCATACTAAACATAACAAGAATTAGTAGCCAAATAAATAAATAATGATGAACTAACCGGAGTCAATTTTCTAGAGGCCGGGAAGCCTTCCGTTTCCAATTTGAGTGAGATCAACAATTTCGAGGCACGGGTTCCTCTTCTCCCTCCCTATAAATTTCAAGGCATGATGTGAAGAAGAAAGTGATTCGAAAATCCTGAGTTTTTAGCTCGGTTAGATAATTTCTCCTTTCTTTATTCTGTAATTTGGGATACGAAAATGGGGTAGAGATTTCCTTTTATTTCTTCTGCTTCTGTGAGTCGAAATCCTGATTAAATGGATTTCGAATTCCTTCTCTCCTCTTTTGGTTTAGGGTTTTGCTTCTGTAATTTGCTGGGAAATCTTTTGGATTGTAATCATAAGAAGAATATCCTAGTTTCAAAGGAAAGGATAAAAAAAAAAAAAAAAAAGAGGATATTTTATTGCTGCACATCATTGTGGTGAATAAATTCTCCTCAGCTTGGGATTTTATTTTTGTTTCATATCCGCTTATGAGTTTCGGCCAAGTTGAAAATTCTGTATACTGATAGATATGCTCTCTTCCTGTTGCTGATTTGTGGTATTGCAATATTAGGGTTCGTTTTTTTCCTATTATTTACATAATGAATAATGAATCTTAAGAAATCCTTAATCTTTTCTGTATGAATTTGATCAATATTTGAGTTATGTTCATACCATGAATGTGCAAATTATGTGTGGGTTAGCTGGCTGAATTTGTCGAAAACGAGAAACTTGTTTTGTTTGTCCTCACATGTGCAAATTTGAGTTATGTTCATCACAAGTTAGTCTTCTTTTTAGTGAAGCTAGACACGTTCACTCTAATGCCAAGAGAATGAAATCTTCAATGATAAAAATGTTAAAAGGCTAATCTATTTTGTCATGTTGTGTTCATGGTTTCAATTGCAAATATTTGATAGATTGAAGAGGATTTTCTTAAATATTAACAGCGAATTATGACAATAATAATAATGATAATAAAAGTGAGTATAGAAATTGGTTTTTTCACAAATGTCAATGAGTTTAATTTCTATGCACTGTCAGTGTAAAGATTTTTACACTGACAACCAATCAGAAATCATAAAATTGTTGACTTTTAAGGTGGTTAGGATAAGTATCAAAGATTTGTAATGGTTTGTCAATTTCTGATTCGTTGACAGTATAAAAAAGACTTTATACTTTTAGTATATACCAATTAAATCCTATGTTAATTGAGGTGTTTTCTATACTTTTTTTAAATAAGTTTCAGTGAGTGACGTCTCTAACATACATTGGCTTCACTTGCACATCTATAAAGGGATCAATTTAATCTTTAACGATTTGCTGGTTTCCATTTCTTTCAAACAACTTATCCCTCTTTAAAAAAAATAAGAACAACGGAACTCAAAAATAAATCTTTGACTTATGCTTCTCTTCAAAATAAAAACCTCTCGATGATAATGAGTCAATTTAATTGTACAATTTATTGATTCTCGAAATCTTGTATGTCATTTATGCCTATTTAGTTGATCATCTAAAGTTTCTTTATGCTTAAAAATAAAATAAAATAAATGACAAATAAAATCTTTTTTTACACTAAAGATAGAAGATGACTATTTAAAATCCTTTTTAAACAATTTACTCTTCAAAATAAAGACTTTTTCAATAAAAAAATAAATAAAAGAGAAATTATTTTAGTTGTATAATTTATTAATTTCATATTTCTCAAAAAAAAATTAAAGCAAATTTTTCTTTACATATTTTTTTGAAAGGCTTTATATTAAGAAAATATAAAATTACAAAAAACTGTCATACTAACAACAACAACAAAAATAAATGCACCATTTTAATTACAACATTTCCATAGTTTGAGTCATTTTAATCGAAACGGTTTGATGACTCATCAAATAAAATTCTAAAAATATTTTTAAAGCAAAAAGGGTTAAAATAATAATTTCCACAATCCAAAGGGTAATAATTGTTATAGATGGATGTTCTAGGGTGCCGTGAGGCTACATCTACATACTTTCCATTTGGAACAAACTATACATTCAAAGCTCTTAAATTCTTTCATTCTTTTATTAATATTTCTCGTTCAATCATTTATATTTATTAAGAGAAGTTATTTATGCTGTTAAATAAAACTTCATTAATATTCACTCTTTTGATTGTTAGTGTTACTAGGTTCACTTGCAAAGTTGTACTTTGAAGCTTTTGCTTCACAAAACATTATGAATCGGTAAGCCTAAAGGGGCGAGTCAAAAGAATACTTATGATTGACCCTGAAGAGGATAGGTGTGAAAACAATATTTGTCTGGTGCAATTGTGGCAATATATACAACATGAGCTCATCAAGGTCTAAATAATAGAGGAATTTGAATTTGAACTTGCATCTTTTACATATTTGTTCTCTTTCATTTTGTTTCTCCCTTTGTTCCACATCTCTAAGTTACTCACTTCTTTTCTTCTAGATCTTAGTTCGACTGTGCTCACACTTGATCTATATTAATCTCAAGCAAAAATAATATAATAAAAATCAGGTAGTGTTAAAGATGAGTAATTAATTCTACTCTGTATGTATAATAATAAAAATAATATTGATCTTGTATGTATAATAGTTCTTAAAGATGAGTAATTAATTCAACTCTTTTAACTTCAATCTATCACAAGGGCTCCTAAGTTCTAATTTTAGCTCGTGCTCCTACAAGACTTAAACCTTATGTCCAAGTCTCATATATAATAATTACATACCAGGCTTCATATAATATATTAAAAACCAATCTACTATCTAGAGAAAAAAGTGCTAAAAGCTAAAAAATATATAGTATTCTTCTCAATCATGCAATTGATATTTGCAAGTTCATAGCTCTTGGAATATGAAGTAAATTCCTTGCCAATGCACGTCGATTTTCCACCTTTTCATCCTTCAGTACATTGACATTCATCTTTTCCAAAACTATCCCTGCTTGAACTAGATATTGCAAAGCAGAAAATTCATCAAAAGTCCCACTAAATCTGTTCACCGCCACCACCTTTAGAGTTCTTATCAAGCACTGATAAACTGGTTGACGCCCGTGCCATAAATTTTTAAGGTCAACTTTGTAAGGAGCTTTATATTTAGGAAATATTTTTTGAGGGTCTATCTCTAATGTGAGTTTCTCCAACATAGGACAACTGTTAAGAAGGAAACGAAATCCACACAATTCATATGGATGCATCTGAGTCTTCATTATCAAATGCCTTACATTCAAATCACATTTTATGCGCATTGGTTCTTCTCCACTTGGAATAACCTGAAGCAAGAAACTATCTACAGTCAAAACACTAACAGGGTAGAGATCTTCTAGCAGTTTGTATACGTCATTGCCAAATTTATCATATTGGGGCATAAGGTCGTATATACCTGATGACTTCCATTTTTGAGTTAAAAACATAATTGAAACTTAGAACTAGAAATAAAGATTGTATGTACCTGATGAGTTCCATTTGAGTTGCGTTGCATCTCATATACTAAATTTACAATGCAAGATTGAAATTTACTAATCAAATTATCAAAGATACTTTAATTAAATAAAGGTTGGTTTAGCTTGTGTACCTGAAGTCATCTTGTGTAATCCTTTATGAAGTTAATAATGGTTCGAGGAGAAAGAGGTAGCCTTGACAATAATGCCTTGTGGCACACCAGACATGGTTGTGTTGTTACGAAGAAAAAACCCTAATCTCACTATTATACATCTTAATCAAATGTGTGAGATCTAGGTTTTGTGACATGTCTAGATTTCCACAAAATATCTTAACCATACGATGAGCAAGCTGCATGACACTTCTCCTTCCTATACTGGTTTTTCCATATCCTATTGCCTTATTGCACTTGGGTTGCAATATTGAAGACCTAATTACAAAATATAATTAACAAGAATCAAATAAATGAATCAATTCAAGAACTTTAAATTAACAAATAGAAGAAACTAATAAAATAGAAAACAATAAAGAGAATCATTCAAATAAACAAACACTAGAAATAAGAAGAAAAAAGGAAAGAAAATTACCTCAATTGTTGTTTGTGAATGTTTGCATTCATGAACCAAACCTCAGAGTAACTCGTAGAGCGGAAGAAAATAATTTTTTCACTTAAGAAACTTAGGCCCAAAATTATGTAATAGGCCCAAGTATAAGATTTTGTGGATGAATCAAGCATTTGAGGATCAGTTGTTTTTAATATAAAATGAAAGAGAGAAAGTTCTAGAGTGATTCGATGTGGCACTAGCATACACACTTATGGACATTTATATAAGAGGAACGAAGGTCCAAGCGAGAAGTCTTAACTAGGAAATTATAAGGGGAAGTGAGTAGGTAAAATTATGTAAAATCTCAAGCTTGCTACAACCTACGGAACTAAACTTTGGGTGCTTTGGATGTTCTAGCGATGGCTTACAGTAAGATTCTTCCCAAACCTTGACTTTAATATGTGTTCATTAGTATTGTTAATAGCATGTGGGTAGAGGAATATGTAGATATAATTGGTACAAAACGATCGGGGCCTCATGGTACAAAACTTGGAGGTTAGACTTTAGACTAGTGTTTCTATATTCTGTAAAAAAAAATATGCTATTCTGTATTCTAAGTTGTACCCTCCAAAAATCCAAAAATCAAGAGTAGGCATCCTTCAAGATGCACATGAGAATCAGAAAGATCCTTTTCAATTGAGTTTGAATTTGTTCGTTTGGAATCTAGACTCTTCTACTGCATTTTTATTTACTTTTTTTTTCTTATTTTCTTCCATCATTCCTTAAAAGACTTAATGTTACTAATGTTCAAAAGCATCAGCACAAGCATTTGCCTCCCTAAATGTATGACTCCACCTAATCTAAGCGAAGTCGGACCACATGCACATGATATCGTGCACAATAGGCACACATGAAGTCTAAGAATCAAAGCACTCTAAGAATCTGATTCCAAGTGAAGTCTCTGCACACCATGCTCTAAACCCAGCTTCATACCAAACCAAATGCCATATAATTCAGCAAGCATAATGGAGCAAGAACCAATTTTGCCCAAGAACCCAATCACAAAACTTCCGGAGGCATCACGGACAAGACCCCCACAAGCTGCACTACCCATCTCATTAAAAACTGAGCCATCTGAGTTAAGTTTAAACCAGTTCAACTTGAGGGGGGGTGGGACTAGCCAATACTAGAGACGGTTAAGCCTGGCGAGACGTCCTTTGCAGAAATGTCAATGCTAAAAACCGTCATGCACTCCCTAGCTCTGGCTTGTATCATCATAAACAAATCCACATCCCCATGCGCGGGACCATCAAAACATATGCTTATTTCTATCATACCAGAAAACTGAGACAGTTGCAACCACTAATGCAAAATATGCTTTTAACGTCAGGATTTAAAATCAGTTCAAATTTAACTGATGTTGAGAATGAGGCGGTGGTATTTTTGCAATTAATCTAAACACTTTTGACATTGGTTCTTAAATTATATCCGATTTTAAAAACTTTTAACATCGGTTGTTTATAACAAGCGATGTCTAAAATATAAAACAAAAAGGAAATTGTAAATTCTGTCTAACATTTAACTTCGGTTATTTTTACAATCGATGTCTAATATCAAGGCAATTCAAAACATTTTTCTGCACCAAGCATTGAAAAATAAAAAATGAAAAAATCATCATTGTTTTAATCAATCATAAAAAGCATCTTCTGCATCATGTATTGAAAAAGAAAATGAAAGAATCATCATGATTTTAATCAATCATAAAAAGCATCTTCTGCCTAATACATTAAAAAAAAAGTATCACGCACCATGATATGCGTCTTTTGCATCCTGCATTGCCAAATCATTTCATGCATCATTGAATCATACTTGTCTACCTAATTATCACTTTGTTCAGTTCTAACAGACACATGGCTCATAAGCTATGACTTTGCAAGCTTTCACAGACATATGGTCTCTATAAGCTTCTTTATCTTTTTATTTGCAAGCTTCAACGGATACCCGACTCCACAAGCTTCTTTTTTATTTCCATACCCGGCTCCGCAAGGTTCTTTCCATTCCATTTCCAAGCTTCAGCGGATACCCGACTCCGCAAGCTTCTTTTTTATATTTCATTTGCAAGCTTCGACGGATACCCAGCTCTACAAGCTTCTTTTCTTTTTAAGCTTCGGCGGATACCCGACTCCGCAAGCTTTTTTTTCATTCCATTTCCAAGCTTCAGCGGATACCCGACTCCGCAAGCTTCTTTTCATTTCATTTCCAAGCTTCAGCGGATACCTGACCCCACAAGCTTCTTTTTATCTTTCTTTTAAAGCTTTGACAGATACCCGACTCCGCAAGCTTCTTTTTATCTATTGTTTCAAGCTTTAGGGGATACCCGACTCCGCAAGCTTCTTTTTATCTTTCTTTCAAGCTTCGGCGGATACCCGGCTCCGCATGCTTCTTTTAATCTTTCCTTGCAAGCTTCGGCAGATACCCGACTCCGCAAGCTTCTTTTTATCTTTCGTTTCAAGCATTGGCTGATACCCCGACTCCAGAAGCTTCTTTTCATTTCCAAGCTTTGACGGATACTGGTTCCGCAAGCTTCTTTTTATGTTTCTTTTCAAGCTTCGCCGGATACCCGACTTCCCAAGCTTCTTTTAATCTTTTTTTGCAAGCATCGGCGGATACCCGGCTCCGCAAGCTTCTTATTATCTTTGTTTTCTAGCTTTGACGGATACCCGACTCCGCAAGCTTCCTTTTATCTTTACTTTCAAGCTTCGGTGGATACTGTAACATCCCTGACTGTTTTATGGATTGATGATTGTCCCCACAAACCAACACGGGTCTTTTCAACGTGCTTTGTCCTCACTCACACACTTCTTGGGAAAACTTCTCATGAGGTCACCCATCCCAGAATTGCTCCAAGTCAAGCACGCTTAACTATGGAGTTCTTAAGTGATGGGATACCGAAAAGAAGATGCATATTCTTATTTTAGGTAGTACCAATCAATTCCTTTAAGCCTTCCTTAACTCTACAGTCCCATACTTGTACAGTGTCGGAATCCCTCAACTATGTAGTCCCATACCAACATAGTCTCAGGATCCCTCTCGTTCCGAGGTGAAATCGGTTCGTTCATGTGTCCTTCCGCATAGAAGCCTGCCAGGAGTCGCTCTTTGTCCGTGCTCTTTTTACACCGACGACCACTCCCCGCCCTCGTCAGCACCCGGGTGTTCGGCGGATACCTGGCTCCGCAAGCTTCTTTTTATCTTTACTTTCAAGCTTCGACGGATACCCGGCTCCGCAAGCTTCTTTTATCTTATCTTTTAAGCTTCGACAGATACTCGACTCCGCAAGCTTCTCATCTTTCCTAACAAGCTTCTTTTATATTATCTTTTAAGCTTCGACAGATACTCGACTCCACAAGCTTCTTATCTTTCCTAACAAGCCTCGCACGTACTACAAGAAAATACCAGTTTAGCGATCGAATATAATTCGGTCGCTATAGCGACCGATTTAGCGACCAGTTGCACGTTACTTACAAATTGGTCATTCATTTTTATTTAGCGACCGAATTGGTTGGTCGCCTCCCCCTCCCTTCCTCACATAACCCTCCCCTCCTCCGCGCACCGCCCCCATTCCACCGTGCTTGGCCCTCACAAATCCATCTTTCTCCACAGTGAACTCTCTCTCTTTCTAGATCTGTCTCTATCTCTCTCATCCTCTTCCTCTCTCATCATCGCAGAGCCGCCGTGAAAGGCAACCGGAGCTCCTTCTCCTCGTCTAAGGTATCTTCTTCTTCCCTTCTCCTCCCTTTTCTTCCTTTCTCTGTCTCTAATGTTTTTTTTTTCTTACAGGGCAGCGGACGCCTCCCCCTCCCTGCACAGCTGGGGCCACCACCACCACTAACACAGACTTTGGGATTTTGGTAAAGCTTCATATTATTGATGTTGGGTTGTGGTCAATCTTTCTCATTTGTGCTTTTGAAATTTAATCACTGAATGGGGACAATTGTAGTTAGTTTCTAGTGATTCCATTTGTGCTTTTGAAAATATAACTCAAAATGCTTATTTAACCTGAAAAAATTATCACTTTTATTAATAGTTATTAGTTAATGTTTACATTATTCTAGTTAATGTTTACATGGAACTGATGTTTCTCTTTGTGTGTATATAATGAATACTCTTATTAAGATTTTGTGTCTAGATCAAATCATCATCATCAATTTCTAGGAGTTGAATTACCTACCTGACCGGAGAAACAGAGATATATAGTAAAGCAAAGTCTTGTTCTTAATTTTTCAGATTAATCATGTTTGTGCAAAATGAACCTTACTTAGATTAGAAACTAAGTTAATAGCATGAGCATGAGTCTCTTGGTTATTTGAGGAGATTGATTGGTTCTATAAGTTAATATTATTGACCGTGCACCTTTTAATCGTTGTGTATGTTGCTCTTCTTGCTTGTCCTGCTAACACTTTTGTTTTGGTTCAAAATTAGAAGCAAATATGATGATGATGATGATGATGATGAAAACTGTTTTTTGTTCAAATTTTCATAAGCATGATATTACTGTTGTAGTCGTACAAGTAATCATAAATCCCTTTCTAAAGAAAACCAATAATCAAACTCCTCTCTCTAATTTGTTCCCTTTTCTCTTTCATTTATCTATCATAATGGATGGTAGAAGGTTTTAACTTTTGGGTTTCTGTAGAAGCCAATAGCCATAAATACTTATCTATTCTTTAAATTTTTCTATCTCTTCTTTGAATATGAAGAAGATTTCTTCTATCTCGTGGATATTCTTGAATGAACCATAAAATTTTAAAGCATTTTGAGTTATACTTGAAATTAATGGGAGAGTGATACTTTGTTCTTCAATGTTGGACAATAATACTTGTGTATTATACTTTGTTCTTTATATTTCTAGAATTTTCTAAGTGCTCATGCTACTTAATTTTAATTTGCTTTTATAAAAAGTATAAAGAAGGAATCAAATGCAACACATGTATAACATCTGTATGCATTCCCTTTCAACTCATCGCCTAGTAAACAAATATCGATGACCCTATAGGGGTGCTTCAGAAATTTGTTATTATGATTGGTGTTTATTTTTATTATTGGTTCTTATGCCTAAATCCACACCATCCAAACATGGTGTCCGCTCATCCTCCACAGCTCCATCAGCCACTGTTGTGCCTTCCACCCCTCTCCAAACAGCATCATCAGTACAGCAGCCTGCCGGGGGGCAGGCCTCGGGTTCGGGGGTTACGACACCCACGGACACGTGCATATGGGTTCGCACATATGCAAGACTTGAGTGAGTTAAACATTTGTCTTTATTTGTTGCTTTTTATTATTTGAATATTTATAGTGATTAATATATACATATTATTTGCCCACAGTTTCTGGCCGGTAGATGGGCCACACACGAGGATCTCCAAGCTTGTTAAGGGGGACTACACCGGATCTTGGCTCACATGGACGTAGATCCCCATGATGATCCAGGATCACTGATTCGAGCACCTCTTTGGTGTAAGTATTAGTTTTTAAATGGAACATAAATTATTTGGTGCATGATTTTATTTTTATTGTTTTTACCGTTACACTGTGGTCTGATGTCTTGTATTTCATGCAGTCAACTTACAGGTGGCTACCATAGCATGAGGCTGACATCCGGGCCGCTTTTGAGCATCACAGATCCCTGGTTGTAAAGAATTTCATGGGAAAGATCAGCGATGGTTCATCTCCGGGGAACTTCTTGACTCCCGAGGTTCTGGACGGCCTGCGTCGGTATTGGGCCACCAATGAGGAGTTCCTGGGGAGGAGTGCGATCGGGAAGCAGAACCGAGCCACAGATACCGGTGCTCCTCTATACACCAGTGGGTTTGTGCCTATCACGAAGCATCATGATAACCTGGTAATTATATATTGCATTTCACTTAAATAAACTTAATGATTAAATATCTTAACAGTTATTTATGAATATATATGAAGAAGAACGAGCTGGCGAGGGGTCCCACTGCATTTGTGGTGCTGAATAAGATGAAGGAGACCAAGACTGGGGAGTGGGTCGGGAACGCGGGCGAGATTGCTGTAAGTTAAGTTCTATCATTACATTAATTAATTATACTTAATTATATATTCCTCCGACTGTTGACTTATTTTACCTTATAATGCAGGGCAAGTTCACCCACCGCCGAGATAAGTCCATTAGTCAGGGGCAGAAGCCTTCTGCTGCCTCTAACAATGCCTTTTCTTGGAGGTTGTAACGCCCCGATTTCTCTGTCTTTCTATAACAGTAAATACACGTTTATGTGTGTTTATTTTTGTTAAAATCCAGAGAGTGATTTTGGATAAACTAAAATCATTATCTTGCTCTACCTTACCGTAGAAAGTCACGGTTAAATTTTTGGTTGAAAATTCAGACGAAAGCCGGTATGCGTTTTCACTGACAGTAAGAATTTCTGAGCAGAAAACCTAATTTTGACCCGTGAACGAAACGGTTAGTGTTTTTATCGTGTTTCCTTCAACCTTGGTTATTTTTGAAAATTTACGTTTGGGAATAAAATATAATATTTTATTTCGGGCGAAATCTTCGGAAATTACAATCGGAAGCTCGAATCGGGTAAACGACGGAGCAGGATGGAGAGCTGAGAAGACTGAGATGACTTGTTGGGGATGGAATGACTTGATGATTGATGGCTCAAGTCACATCAAAAAGAAATCATCATTACACTTTTTGAATTTATCATATTTTATTCCAAAAACACATTTTCTCTCACTTTCTCCAACCAAACAAGCCTTAAGCAAGACTTGGATCCCAAGCTCTTCTTCTCTCTCCCTCTCCACGGCTCACTCACTCTCTCCCCCTATATATACACCTTCATTTTCACTCATCACTTTACACTCTTAAACCAAGCTTTCCTACTACAAAAACTTCATCTATTTCTTCAAGTGTTCATCTTCTCCATTCATTTTCTTCAAGCTTCAAGGGTAATACTTCTTTCTCTTGCTAATCTAAGTCTTCTTCTTCATTCATTTTGTGAGTTTATGCCATGTTCATCCATTTATGATTCTTAGATCTATAAACTTCAAAAATCTCTAGAAATTAGTAGAAAAATCCATTTGACTTGAAACCAATTTTTATGAACTCATAACCACTTCTATATTCATTATCTAAGAGCATGCATCAAGCAAAATTTTCCTCCCCTATTTTCTTAAAGAGGCCGAACCTATGTTGTTGTTGAGCAAGGAAGTTTTGTTTCAACTTTTGAAGTATGATCATTGATTTGAACTCTTTGGTACCTTTTGTTGTTGAATCTAGAAGTTTGAAAAATTTAAAAATCCCTAGCCTATTTTATATGTCTTGGCCGAAACCCTAAGCTTGTGCTTAGAGGAGATTTTGTTCAATCCTTATAAAATGATCATTGTTTATGAATCTCTAATACTTAAGGATCATTAATCCATGAGTTTGAGAAATTTTGAAAACCTCTAACCCTATTTTTGTCACCATTGTCGAACCTATGCCTAGGATGGATTCGATGTTTTTGGTTGTTTTTAACTTATGTTACGTGTTGGAATCTTTAGACTTCAGTCGCGAAGCAAGACGAGGAAGATCGTAGCACAACAAAGAACGCGAGACTTTGTTTGCCTTGCAATCAGGTAAGAGGAGACTTCCTGAGGGATGTTCAAATAGCCGTATGCTATTAGTGTGGTCTGTGATGTGTCTTAAGTTTTGTGGTAATTTATCTGAGTTATCTGATGTGATTGAACTGTCTGTTTTTAAATGCCTGAGCCTGATGACTTATTTGAAAATGTGTTACAGCTTTACTATATGGCATGAACTGTATTATCTGTTATGATATTGAAATGGAAATTATATTGTTATTGATTGATGTCTGAGAAGCCTGACATTCATTGGTGCTCAATTGATTAGTGAGATAAAAGCCTTAAAAAGCTTTATGAGAAACATTGAACATAACTTGTATTTATCGGAGAACTCCTTTTGATAAAAGAATGAAGTTAAGGATGAAATTGAATATATATATATATATATATATATTGGTACGTTATCAATTTTAGAAAATGAGATAGAAAGTTATTTTAAGAACTAGGTATATTTTAAAGCTAGAGGAAAATCATTTTTGCTTACAAATAATTTTAGTTTAAACGAAAACAATTTTAGAAATATATTTATTGAAGAAAATATTTGAGAAAAATGTTTTGTAGGATTTGATTGGAAATGAGTTTTTAAAAGATATCTCTTTATAAAGTTCTAATGTTGTTTCAGAAAAGAAAGAATTTCGAAAGAAAATGGATTTGAAATAAAAGAATGGGTTTCTCTATAACTTAGCATTTATAAATGAATTTCAATGAAAAATGATTTTCTGTGAAATACTTTTATTCAACAAAAATATTCCTGCAAACTTGGATAAGTTGCGGAGGTTTTGTTTTGTATTTGTGTTTCACTGAACGAAAAAGAATAAACAAGTTGAAATGTGAATCTAGTATACGAGACGTCGGAATACTAGTGCTCTGTAATATACACGTAGATCTTGGATCCGTGTCACGTTGTTGTGGACTTGGTGTCCTAATCACGTTCTTGTGGACTTTGTGTCCTAATCACGTTGTGATGAACGTTGTTAAAGGTGAATGTTTTCTATGACCACAAGCCTAAGACTGGTGCATCGGTTTAAGGCATTGTGACTGAGCACTCGGACTTCGTGTCCCATGTTGATGTTGAAAAATCTTAAAAGTTGAAAACAGTACTGTTCTGGGCAGAGAACAAACATCAACTTTAACCAATTTTCCTGGATTAAATCCCTGAGGTTCTAAATCATTTTAAGAGCCTAATCAATTAAGTATTTTATCAATGTAACCATCATCATTAAAAACTTCAACATTTACATCAATAAACATCATCTCATCCAACATCAATTTATCAACATTCAACATAGCATCATATTCATAGGCAACCATCATGAGCATGAAGCATATAACACTAAAACAACCAGAGACATATTATCACAGATTAAACACCATATAACAAACATGCATACAACAACACTGGGGTCATGGGGAAGCCCTTTACCTTACACTACCCCCATTGCCTATGAGTACACTACCCTTCTCCCCATACCTGGATTGAAGGTTTCTCTAACAGTCAAATTGGTCACATCCCCACTAGCGGCTCAGTCAATCCTCCAAGCCTTGGTCAAACAGAAACACAACAGATCAGTTTCCCAATCAAAAACAAAAGGAAACCAAAGAGGGAAAAGGACCATTACCTAAACTTGATTGGCACATATGAAAGAACAGTTCCCAAAGGTCTCCAATACTCAACGAAAGCACTGATTATGAGAGAGTTATGGAATGAAGCAGTAGCAATCGCACTAGGGTAGTGGCAGCCACCAAAATAGGGTTTTCAAGTAAACCCTCGGTCTCTATGCAAAAACATATATTGTCTGAACTTGAGCACGGTCGTGCTCCCCCTTGAGCACCGTCGTGCTGGATTTAGCGTCAGTGAGACGCGGTAAGCACATTGAGCACGGGAGTGCTCACTGTTGAGCACGGGCGTGCTGGCTAATGAGCACGGGTGTGCTCATGTGCCAGAAAGGGACTTTTAAGCAAAAATCCTACTTAGCCCTTAACCAAAACAGCTTAAACAACCAAACAGGCCTTTAGAAAAGTACTTAACGAAAACGGGGTGTTACAATTCCACCCCTTTATAATAATTTCATCCTATAAATTTCTACGTACCTCAAACGAAAAGGTGTGGGTATGCTTCCATCATCTTGCTTTCCAGCTCCCAGGTAGCACTTTCCTCAGTAACCCCACTCCAAACTACTTTGACCAAGGGAATCTCCTTACCTCTTAGCTACTTCACCCGCCTATCCTCGACTCGAAGGGGTAACACCTCAAACGTCAAGTTCTCTTCCAACTGTATAGCGTCGGGTACTATCACGTGACTAGGGTCATGGATATACTTTCTGAGTTGAGACAGATGAAAAACATTATGGAGGTTGGACAAGAACAATGGTAAGGCTATCTGATAGGCGACTTCGCCGACTCTTTTAAGAATCTGGTAAGGACCAATGAATCTCGGAATAAGTTTCCTCGCCTTCATCACTCTACCAACCCCAGTCGTTAGAGTAACTCTCAAGAATACATGATCACCTTCCTAGAATTCCAGCGCCTTCCTCATTTTGTCATGGTAGCTATTTTGCCAACTCTGTGCAACTCTCATCTTTTCCTGAACCAACCTGATCTTTTCTGTTGTTTCCTAGACTATCTCTGGCCCTAGCACCACACTGTCACTAGGTTCACTCCAACACAAAGGTGTCCTACATCTCCTCCCATAAAGAGCCTCATATGGTGCCACCCCAATGCTGGAATGGAAACTGTTGTTGTAGGTGAACTCTATCATGGGCAAAAACTTGTCCCAACTACCAAATTGTTCTAGCACACAAGCCCTCAACAAGTCCTCTAAGGACTGGATGGTTCTCTTAGACTGCCTATCACTCTATGGGTGGTAAGCTGAACTAAGCCTAAGCTTTGTCCCTAAAGCCTCTTGCAGACTATTCCAAAACCTAGAGGTAAACCTGGGGTCTCTATCTGATACTATGCTAGAGGGTACACCATGAAGCCTAACGATCTTTTGATGTACAGCTTAGCCAACTTCTCCAATGGATACTCCGTATTCATCGGAATGAAATGGGCAAACATAGTCTGTCTATCCACAACAACCCATATAGCCTCAAAACCAGCTGGAGTCCTAGGGAGTCCAGACACAAAATCCATGGAGATGCTATCCCATTTTCATTTTGGGATACTCAAAGGATGCAACTTAGCTGAGGGATTTTGGTGTTCTATCTTGGCCTTCTGACAAATTTGGCACGCATACACAAACTCACCCACATCCTTTTTCATCCTAGGCCACCAAAACATCCTCTTAAGGTCCTGATACATCTTGGTGGCACCTGGGTGCACACTCAATCCACTCCTGTGTCCTTCTTCAAGGATCAACTTTCTAAGCTCTGGGACGTCTGGTACGCAAACTCTATCTTTAAACCTCAAGACACCGTCACTGCCATCCTTAAAACTAAGGTCTTTACCCTGAGAAAGCAACTCTCGCTGGTCTAAGAGAAACTTATCTAACTTCTAACACTCTCTAATCTGGTCCATCAAGCTATTGGTAACCTTTAAGGTTCCAAGCCTAATACTCTTAGGGGTAAACTCACAAGCTAGACTAAGGTCTCTAAACTCCTCTATCAGATCCATCTCCCTAACCATCAAAGCGGAGACATGCAGAGTCTTCCTACTTAAGGCATCGGCCACTACATTGGCCTTTCCTGGGTGATAGGTCATCTCGAAGTCATAATCCTTTAGGAACTCCATCCACCTAGGCTGCCTCATATTTAACTCCTTTTGATCAAAGAGATACCTCAGACTCTTATGATCACTAAAAACCTCAAACCTTGAGCAATAAAGGTAATGCCTCCAAGTCTTTAAGGCAAATACCACAGCTCCTAACTCTAGGTCGTGGGTAGGGTAGTTCTTCTCATGGGTTTTCAACTGCCTAGAAGCGTAAGCAACTACCTTACCACTCTGCATCAACACACCACCTAACCCTTGCTTAGAAGCATCGCTGTAAACTATGAAGGGTTCACTAGGATCTAGCAAAACTAACACTGGTGTTGATGTCAACCTATCCTTAAGGGTTTGGAAACTCTCTTCACACTTAGAGTCCCACACAAACAACTGTCATTTCTTAGTGAGACGGGTTAAGGGTAAAGCTATCTTAGAGAAGCCTTCTATGAACCGCCTATAATACCTGGCTAACCTCAAGAAACTCCTAATCTCGGTTATAGACTTCGGTGCTTCCCACTGGAGCACCGTCTCTACCTTAGCTGGGTCCACTGCTATGCCACCCTTAGAGATGACATGTCCTAAGAAGCTCATTTCCTCTAACCAGAACTCACACTTAGACAACTTAGCATACAACTATTTTTCCTTAAGGGTCTTCAAGACAACCCTCAGGTGTTCCTCATGTTCCTCCTTGCTCTTGGAATCAACTAAGATATCATCTATGAACACCACCACAAACTTATCCAAGTAAGGGTGGATGGTCTTATTCATATAGTCCATGAACACCGTAGGAGCATTGGTCACGCCAAAGGGCATAACCAAGTACTCGTAGTAACCATATCGCGTCCTGAACACTGTCTTCGGGATGTTCTCAGACTTAACCCGAATCTGATGGTACCCTGACCTCAAATCTATCTTCGAAAAGACACAAGTGCCCATCAACTGGTCCATGAGATCATCAATCCTAGGGAGGGGATACCGATTCTTTATAGTCACCTTGTTGAGCTACGGATAGTCGACACACAACCTCATACTACCATCCTTTTTCTTCACCAACAACACAGGTGCTCCCCCCGGAGACACACTGGGCCTAATGAACTGCTTCTTCATCAGGTCCTCCAACTGTTCCTTCAACTTAGCTAGCTCTAGAGAAGACATTTTATAGGGTGCTATGGAGATTGGCCCGGTGCCAGGCACTAAGCCTATGGTAAACTCAACATCTCTCTCTGGGGGTAAGTTATAAACATCCCCCAGAAACACCTCAGGAAATTCTCGTACAACAGGCAAGCTGGCGACATCAGGAGGGCTGCTCTCTACTTCCAGGGAAGCTATCATCATGTATACTTGGGCTTCGTCTCTAATCGAAGCTTGAACTTGGCTGGCAGAGAGAAGGTCCGGATTCTTAGACTCCGTTGGAGTTCCAAAAACTAAGGTTTTATCAAAACAGTTTAGAAGGACGTGGTTGGAAGATAACCAGTCCATGCCAAGAATGATATCAAGATCTTTCAAAGGCAAGCATACAAGATCAGCAACAAAGGTTCTACCATTTATGACAATATGACAGTTCCTGCATGCATAAGAAGTGGAAACAGGTTTATTTGTGGGTGTAGATACCAGCAAATCATACTCAAGAAAGGAAACGGGCAATTTAAGATTCTTGATGTAACATCCCTGGCTGCTTTATGGATTGACGACTGTCCCTACAAACCAACACGGGTCTTTTCAGCATGCTTTGTCCTCACTCACACGCTTCCTGGGAAAACTTCCCAGGAGGCCACCCATCCCAGAATTGGTCCAAGTCAAGCACGCTTAACTGTGGAGTTCTTAAGTGATGGGCTACCAAAAAGAAGATGCATCTTGTTAGTATAGGTAGTACCAATCAATTCATATAAGCCATCCTGAGACTGTGTAGGTATGGGACTAACACCCTTCTCGGGCGCTACACTTGACCTTATCATGCGATACAAATGAGTGAGTAGCACCCGAATCATACAATACAGTCAATTGAGTTCCATCAATAAAACATGTACCTTGAATCAAGTCATCAGACTCGGAGGCTTCAGCTCCACTAAGAGTAAAGACTCTCCCAGTGGTCTTCAGTCGGTTGGTTTGAGACTTCTGACTCTTGCTAGCACTGGGAGGCTCTACCTTGGCTCCCTCACACTCACGGCTGATGTGACCCGACTTGCCACACCTGAAGCAAATCACAGCTGGTTCCTTGCAACGAGAAAAGTAATGATCCGGTGCATCGCACTTGCCGCACCTCATGGGTCTAGAGGCATTAGAAAACCCGCCCCTAAACCTATCCTGCTGAAACTGTGGCTTCTTGCCACACTGCTTGAAATCCCTGCCGGTCGGAGCATAGCGATGTTTACCCTTGTCTCTCTGATCTGTCCTCTTGCCGCTCTGACTATCCGATCCTCTGGAACTAGCAACTTTAAACTGACTAGCATCTTCATAGATCCTGCACTTGTTGACCAGAACTGGGAAGACTCTGATCTCTTGGTAGCTTGCTTGCTTGATCTCGGGGTTAAGTCCAGCCTCGAACATAACACACTTGGAACGCTCATCCGCAGTATGCTGGTACGGAGTGTAATACCTCGCCAGCTCCTCAAACTTGGCTGTATAGTCACCAACTGACATCGAACCCTGCCTCAAGCCAAGAACTCCATCTCTTTCTTGTCCTTGATGTCTGCCGGAAAGTATTTCTCCAGAAACCTCTGCCTAAACTCAACCCATGTAACTGTTGTGCCCTCAGTCTGCATCCTCTGCCCGCAGTTTTCCCACCAATGCTCAGCCTCCTCAATCAGCGTGAAGGTAGCAAAGATGAGCTTCTGCTGATCGTTACAATCCATAGCTTGGAAGATCTTCTCAGTCTCCCTCAACCATAGCAACGCTCCTTCCAGATCATAGGCTCCCTTGAACGACAGAGGATTGTTACTCTGAAACTTATCCAGGCCCTGAAACTCTGCTGGCCCACCATTGTTGTTGGGGTTGTTAACCTTACCGATAGCATTGGCAAGGAGTGCCAATGCGCCTGCAATTACCTGATCGTTACGTCGCCTACCTACCATGAGTTCTTGTACATGTCCAAAACAACTCTTAATACATAAACTTAAGCAGGTAAATTGTCTATACTAAGTATAGACAATTCAAACAAGAGCACACAACAGACTCATACCACGACCTGATAAAACAGACGTGCTCCGATACCACTAAATGTGACACCCTTCTACCTCGCATGTTATACAACATAAAAAGATATAAATAAAATAAAAACATGCATTTACTGGATAAATCAAACATTTGTCCATGGGTAGAAAAGTACCACATGAACGAGTTCACAAAAATGCGGAAAATATAAAACCAAGTTAAAACAATGATGATAACATAAAACGTAAACAACCCAACCCCGATGTCACAATTCAGAGCTGGTACAACAGTTTTGGAAAATATCTTCGGAATACAACTGAACAAAACTAACTAGACAAAAGGTGAAAGCCCTAACTATGAGTGGTGGCTCCTCAGAGTCACTCCTCTCCGGGCTGCTAGCCATCCTCTGCATAAAGCCAATCAGGCCAAACAAACAAACAGAAAATGGGGAGTACGAATCATGTAAACAGTAACGGCATGGAGATAGGAAGTAAGGTAAACAAACAGGCATGGCATCATCTAGGATGTCGATCCAACTAACTCAGGATGAACGAATTTGGAGTTACATATCCGTATTGGCCATAGAAGCACCAACACCGGCAGTTCACCGAACCTCGGGTGAACCCCATGGATAACCAACGCATCAAACCATGGATGCCTCATCACGGGGGGCCGCGGTCACCAAACCTTGGGTGACCTACCGTGGATGGCCAGATCACTGTACTCTCGGGCGATCTCCCCTATGTCGAACCTCCCCCTTAACCATCAACTCCAATGCTCTATGCATGGCACAATAACAAACAAGAACAACCACCTCCTTTGCCCAGGCCAAAAAGCTCCCAAGACTTCAACATCAACATCATCATGCTTGGGCCAAGAAGCTCCCAAGACTTCAACATCATCAACGCCTTAGACCCAAACCGGTGGGGTGAAGGCCTCCTTGGCTAAATGAGCACCAAGGTACAACGTAACAGCATGCGGTAACCCGACGGATATCGGCTTAACCATCTTAACATCTCATCTTCTTAATCATCTTTATTAATTATTAACCAAGTTATCTAATCCATAACATTGATTGATCGTATCATCTATCATTATTGGGGAAATGGGGTTTGAAACCCCTTAAAGTCCTTTAATTCTGTTCTTGTCCAGGAGGGGTGAGCACGGGCGTGCTGTCACATAAGTGAATCACGATCGTGCTTCCTTTTAGGCACGGTCGTGCTTAGCTGCACGGTTCTGCTCCGCTGCTACACAGCCGTGCTTAATGCGCGGTCATTTTCCTGAATTCGAACTGGGAGCACGGGCGTGCTCCCTGTTCAACGCGGTCGTGCTCAATGCATGACATTACTGTTCTGGGCAAAGAACAAACATCAATTTTAACCAATTTTCCTGGATTAAATCCCTAAGGTTCTAAATCATTTTAAGAGCCCAATCAATTAAGTATTTTATCAACGTAACCATCATCATTAAAAACTTCAACATTTACATCAATAAACATCATCTCATCCAACATCAATTTATCAACATTCAACATAGCATCATATTCATAGGCAACCATCATGAGCATAAAGCATATAACACTAAAACAACCAGAGACATAACATGCATACAACAACACCGGGGTCATGGGGAACCCCTTTACCTTACACCACCCCAATTGCCTATGAGTACACTACCCTTCTCCCCATACCTGGATTGAAGGTTGCTCTAACAGTCAAACTAATCACGTCCCCACGAGCGGCTCAATCAATCCTCCAAGCCTTGGTCAAACAAAAACACAATAGATCAGTTTCCCAACCAAAAAAGAAAGGAAACCAAAGAGGGAAAAGGACCATTACCTAAACTTGATTGGCACAGATGAAAGAACAGTTCCCAAAGGTCTCCAATACTCAACGAATGCACTGAATATGAGAGAGTTAGGGAATGAAGCAGTAGCAGCCGCACTAGGGTAGTGGCAGCCACCAAAATAGGGTTTTTCACGTAAACCCTCGGTCTTTGTGCAAAAACATATATAATCTGAACTTGAGCACGGTCGTGCTCCCCCTTGAGCACGGTCGTGCTGGACTTAGCGTCAGCGAGACGCGGTCCGCACATTGAGCACGGGCATGCTCACTGTTGAGCACGGGCGTGCTAGCTAATGAGCACGGGTGTGCTCATGTGCCAAAAAGGGACTTTTAAGCTAAAATCCTACTTAGCCCTAACCAAAACAGCTTAAACAACCAAACAGGCCTTTATAAAAGTACTTAACAAAAGCGGGGTGTTACATAGAAGAATCCCAATATCCTTTTAGCATCGGCGGGGGCGCCGACCCTGACCTTTGAGAACGCTCATGACGCGGGCGTGTGGGTCATACATCCAGGATCACACACCGCTACGTATACCAGACCAGTGACTTCTCTTGAGGGCAACATAGAGGATGGACCACAGTGCAGAGTGCAGACAGTTGCGTCAGTGAGGATATCTCTACCTTCCACTTGGTACTATCTTCAGCGTTTAGTCGATCAGGGACAGCTCCACTTTCACCCACCACTTGGAGAGCCACTCCCTGGAGTTGTACCCGACTCATCCCCGAAGGAAGATCCAGAGGAGTTTGTCGATGAGGAGCCTGAGTATTTTGTGCTTGATGATGATGATGACGATGACTCTCCTAATGAGCGAGGGGAAGTGTTGGATGCTTCACCTGATGTCTCATCGGGGAGTGGGGGTGTTTATCCTGGCCTTCCTAACGGCCACCTTTAGATAGACCAGCTATAGGCATCTTTTGTGGGTAGTGTATCATTTGTCCGGCTGATTTCTGGCTTCAGAGAGCCATGGTGTTTTTGAGATGTGGATCCGGACCTTTTGCTTCTTGTTATGTATTTATTTCCTTACCTTTCTAACTTATGTCAATGGCCTACTCTTATAAAGGCCCTAAGTTATTTTGTACTTAAGACCTGATGCTTCAACTGTTGATGCTTATATATATATATGCTTACGTTATTCATGTTCTGAGTGTTCATCTAAAGAAAAGAAAAAATTATCACCATTTTGAGAATACATATTTATTAAGAAAATTTTATTTTCTGAAAGTAAACCAGCAATTTAATAAGTTTTATTTTCCGCAATGGGTAACAATGTGATGCCCAAGTTAGGGTGTTACATTGGTGGTATCAGAGCTGGTAGAGTCTTTCGGGAATCTTTGGGTTTAGGTCTGTTGTGTTGATGTTGTGTGTTCTCTGATTAAGACTTGTTTGAATTGCTTCTTAGAAGTAATGTGTGATAATCAGTGAGTTTATGTTTCATTTTCTGGTTACCATTTTATTGATTTTGTCCTGCAGGCCAGTATGGAACCAGGAGGTGCACGTGGACATGGTCGCGGAAGAGGCAATGGTGGAATGGACTTTGCGGCACAAGCAATGGCTGATGTTGCTGCTGCAATTGCTTTTCAGACTGTAACAATGGCTGCTCAGAACCAACAAGAGCAGATGAGAGCTGAGCAAGCAGTTGAAGGCAAGAATCTGACTGCTTTTAGGCACCAGAATCCATCTCAGTTCGATGGAGATGTAGATCCTACAAAGGCCGATCTGTGGATTCAAGAGCTGGAGAAAATATTTGAGCTGATCCACACACCAGAGGGGGTGAAGGTATCCTATGCTACTTTTCTGCTGGTAGGAGATGCCGAATATTAGTGGCAAGGCACCAAGCAATTACTGGAAGCTGAACAACAGGAGATTACTTGGGAGGTATTCCGCAATAGGTTTCTGAACAAGTATTTTCCTCAAAGTGCTTGAACTGAAAAAGAGCAAGAATTTCTGCATCTACATCAGAGAGACATGTCTGTTGGGGAATACGCGGCAAAGTTTGAATCACTTGCTAAGTATTTCCGCTTTTTCCAAAACAACCCAAGTGAAGAATGGAAGTGCGAGAGATTTGAAGGAGGATTGCGCTTCGAAATCAAGGAGTCAGTACTACCGCTGGAAATCAGGAATTTCCAGGCTTTAGTGGAGAAGTGTAGGAAAGTTGAGCAAATGCAGAAGGGAAGAGACAACAGAGGGAATGCTGGGGGACCCTCTCGCTTTAAGAACTCAAATCAGAATCAGAACCAAATAGGAAAGCAGAACCAGAGGAAACCGTACTCTCAACCATCAAGCAACAACCAGAGTCAGCAATCATATTGTTCCGGTACTTCTGGAACTGGAACTGGGAGCCACAGAAACCAAATCCAAGGCCAAGAGAGGAGATGTTACAAGTGTGGTGACCCAAGTCACATGGTTGATACTTGCCCGATGAGAGGAATGAAGTGTTTCAACTGCGATCGTTTTGGACATCTAGCAAAGGATTGCAGAGCACCAAAGCGTGAACCAGCTGTCAATAACACCAGAGCCAATAAACCGACTGCTAAAGGAAGGGTTTACACTATGAGCGGAGCTGAGGCTTCGAACTCTGACGATCTCGTACAAGATAAATGAGACATAGCTGGTAATCTTTTAACTGTACTTTTGCTTCGGGTGCGACGCATTCTTTCATTTCGATGGATTGTGTGAAACTTCTAAACTTGCCTATTTCTTCATTACCATATGATCTAATTGTTTCAACCCCAGCTGCTAAGCCAGTTATTGTCAACTTTGTTTGCTTGCATTGTCCTATCATTGTTCAGGATAGACATTTTCTTGTAGATCTGAACTGTTTGCCTTGAATTCAGTTAGATGTAATTTTAGGCATGGATTGGTTATCTTCCAACCATATTTTGATAGATTGTGCTCAGAAAACTTTAGTCTTTCCTAAGGATGAGATTTTTGGATTGTTATCTGCTAGTCAAATAAGAGCTTCTTTGAAAGAGGGAGCTCAAGGATACATACTACTGTTTTCCTTAGACGTTAAGAATGAGTTAGACTTAGAGTCCATACCTGTCGTCAATGAGTTTCTGGAAGTTTTTCCTGAAGATGTACCTGGACTACAGCCTGTTCGAGACATTGAGTTCGCGATTGATCTAGTACCAGGCACTGGACCAATATCCATGGCACCATATCGTAAGTCGCCATCTGAGCTAGAGAATTTGAAATAGCAACATGTGGAGCTGATGAAGAAGGAGTTTATTAGGCCGACTGTATCACCATGGGAAGCCCAGTCTTGTTAGTAAAGAAGAAAGATGGAACTTCTCGGTTATGTGTGGATTTCCGTCAGTTGAACAAGGTGACGATCAAGAACAAGTATTTGCTTCCAAGGATAGATGATTTAATGGATCAGTCAAGTGGAGCAGCCGTTTTCTCAAAGACAGATTTACGGTCAGGCTACCATCAAATTCGTGTGAAGGCAGAGGATATCCCTAAGACAGCGTTTCGAACACGCTATGGGCATTATGAGTATCTAGTGATACCGTTTGGAGTGACGAATGCTCCTGCTATATTCATGGATTACATGAATAGGATTTTCCGTGCGTACTTAGATCAGTTTGTCGTTGTCTTTATCGATGACATTCTAATCTATTCTCCAAACAAAGAAAAACATGCTGAACATCTCAGTATAGTTCTTCAAATCTTAAGGGAGAAGCAACTTTACGCGAAACCAGAAAAGTGTGAATTTTGGTTAGACCAAGTTCAGTTCATAGGTCATGTCATCTCACGTGAAGGAATCGCAGTGGATCCGTCTAAAGTTGAAGCTGTTTTAGAATGGGAAAGACCCAAGACGGTAATAGAGATCCGTAGTTTCATGGGTTTGACTGGATACTATAGGAGATTCATTGAGGGATTCTCCAGGATAGTAGGACCTCTTACCAGTTAACTCGGAAGGATCAAGCATTTACATGGAGTGAAGCATGTGAAGAAAGTTTTCAAGAACTAAAAGAGAAGGTTGACTACTTCACCTGTGTTAATATTACCAGATCCTAAGGAACCTTCTGAGGTTTATTGTGATGCTTCATATCAACGCGAAGGTCCAATACTTCCGAGCATGACTGCTCCACAATTCTCAGATTCAAAGCCGAAGGAGTGCTTCCATCGCATGGAGCGCAGATGCATGAGAGGAATTTCGAGCCAAACTACGAGTGTGGAACCAGATTGTTGCCAGATCCTAGCGGAATTCGATGATCAAGAATGTTCTCATGATACATATGATCAATGTTCTAAGACGGTTTGTGCACGTTTGCATAAACCCTCCTTTAAGCTCCTTTTGAAGTATTATTGTAGCAATACAGATGAAGACAAGTTTTTGGATTTAGACGATTTTATTATTTTTCCAAGGTTTGAGACAAATATTAAATAATAATTGTTTTCGGGCTGAAGCGGAATTTTTTACGACACCCAAACCCGCCCGCCCAAATCTGTGTGAAACTGACCAGTGCAATCGACGACCCGTGAACCCGCCTATACCCGGTAGCCCATCTGATGCTGGTTTCGGATTTGGCTGTTCTGGGTTAGTAAAAAAAAATTGTCCACCCCTAGACATCCAGCAGAGGGCAAAGACATGAATGGTGACAGACATCAGAAGGACTTCAAACTGCAGCCAAATAGAGAACCCATTGATTGACCAAAATTTGTGTATAAACCAAATCCTCAGAGGTAGTGGATAGAAGTAATAGCAACTTTTAGATGACCCAGCATAGGGGTATACCATTTCTCCAGGTGTCATTGACCATTCTCCCAAATGTCTCACAGATGCATATGGGTGTCCGAGATGTGAATGTAATCAAGCATAAATTAAAGGTGGTTATATCTATAAATTAATTTGATATTTTGTTCACTACTGGAAATCTTCTGATTACCTGTGGATTATTCTGCAGATTTTGCTCAAAAATTTGTAGGAAACAGGTTTCGTGCAAATTTTCCTACGAGTTTCTGTCTCCAAGTAATATGTTCGTGAGTAATTTTTTCCAACGAAATTTAAAATCTGTAGGAAATTTCATGTGGATTTCTTGGGAAAAATTTAAATCCGTAGGAAATTCGTAGGAAATGTCAAAATTTCCTCCAAATTTTCCTACGAATTAAAATCTACAGGAAAAAAAACCTTATTTCTAAAAAAAATGCAGCAAAATCGTAGGAAATTCTTGCTAAAAAATCCACAGGAAGGTCCGTTAGAAATTGATGAATTTCTAGTAGTGGTTAGTATACAGTGTTTATATGGACAATAAATCACAAATAATGTATGAATGACTTCGAAGATGGTTAGCTAAGAGTCAAATATTTTTAATATGTTAGCAATTTATAATTGATTGAGGATGTAAAAAATTATTATAGTAATAATATATATCAACTAAATCCATATACCAGTAAAAAAAAAAAACTAAATCCATCTACATATTGTATAAAGTAAAATAATGTTATATACATAAAAAAACTAGAATGAAGGAAAAGATTTTTTGAAGTAAGTTTATCTAAAAAGTGAGTAAATAAGTATAAGAATGTAATTACCTTTAAATATTTTTAAAATACTCACAAGATAATTGCTAATAAAAATTTAAAATAATACAAATTATCTTATAGATAAAGTATCGGGAAACATTCAACACATCTCTATCTTTGTCAAATTGTGCAACGGCTTGTGTACTGGGCCGTCCTCGAGATTTTGGGTGCCCTGCGTGAATTGAGAACTTGGTGTCTTTTTTTTATAAGCCGAATATATGTCGAATATATATATATATATATTGGTTATCAAAAGCACACAAAGAGGTACAAAAAAACTAGCCATTAGTATTTTTAATACAATCTCAAGTGAAACAAAATATTACTGAAGAAAAGGAAAGGATTACAGAACAAACTACAATAGAATTATAGCTAAAATAGTTATACTTATATCTATCAACCCCAACATGTTGCAAGTATCCTCCATTGATAGCAAATGAATCACAAGGGCTAAAGAAAGAAGTTGATGCCCTATTAATCTTTGAATATTGTCCTCCTTGCATTTTCCTAAATCATTAATAATTTGTTCATATTAATTGTAAACAGGCTGGCCTATTCCCACCCCTACTTACAAGACTTGTCAAATTTTGGGTTTGAATTTTAAAAACAATTGGATCCTCAAGTAAAAAATTTAACTATATAAATTTGTAATTTAATACATACATTAATACATATATACTAAGTAAAAAAATAATTTTGGTGCCCCCTAAAAAATGGGGTCCTGTGCGGTCGCACTACCAAATCATGCTACGGGCCACTACTGCTTGTGTATATTCTATCGTATTATTTTTTAGATAATTATTTTTTTTTAAAGAAATAAAAGATATAGACCATAGGATTATCACCAAAAAAAAATGATATAGACCATATATATAATACGTAGGTGTCAAATAACAAGTCAAATTTAAGTATATTATTTAAACACACTTGAATTTATGATCCGCCAGAGTACATATCTACACATAATATTGTGAGCAAATATCTCGTTCACAACAAACATATATGATTCCATCAAAAAAAAAAAAAAACAAACATATATGATATATCGTTATTCCTTAATTTTTTAAAATTGCAAGTTACATTTCACAACAAACATATCATGATTCATGATTTGTTATACGTAGATAACTATCATCAGAATAGAAATAGATAGATAACTAATAGTCAACCAAAATAGATAAGTCAAAGCACACGGTGATAAAGATGAAGCAATAGGAAGAGAGATTGTGTAACAGAATCAAATTAAACTTGTTTCTCCACATTGTTGGCTTATAAATACACACACCCACTTCACATAATAGACCTATAGCACTCGCAAGTTCATTCATTCATATATTCCTAAGCATAGACGTGTGAGGTTTTAGCGATGGCAAAGTTTGCATTGTTTTCTGCAATATGTTTGTTGATTTACATTCATGCTAAAACAGGAAGTGAAGCAGCGAGGCCATGGCCTTCAGGTCCAATACTTGCGAGCATGACTGCTCCACAATTCTCAGATTCAAAGCCGAAGGAGTGCTTCCATCGCATGGAGCGCAGATGCATGAGAGGAATTTGGAGCCAAACTGCGAGTGTGGAACCAGATTGTTGCCACATCCTAGCGGAGTTCGATGATCAAGAATGTTCTCATGATACAGACCATGATCAATGTTCTAAGACGGTTTGTGCACGTTTGCGGAAACCCTCCTTTAAGCTCCTTTTCAAGTATTATTGTAGCAATACAGATGAAGACACGTTTTTGGATTTAGACGATTTTAGTAGTTTTCCAAGGTTTGAGAGAAATATTAACTAATAATTGTTTATATAATGAGAATGAAAGTTAGGAGTGAAGTTACGTTTTGTAATACTGGAAGAGTCTCCCAGTACTTTTACTTATATAATGTTTAGGCTTTTAATTTTTCTTTGTTTTTATATTGCATGTCACGAGGATCAAAATTAATTGTAAGAGAATCATAAATTCATTGGAATCTATTCATTCTCAGAGCATTCTACTTCAGTTCTTTTCTCGTTACCTTCAAATCTTATAGCTATTCCTAAAGTAGAAAGATAGGGAACTAATGTTTCTTAAGAAACGAAACTATACAAATGGAGTGGATGGAATTTTAGCCAATCGTTTTATATTTTATAATATTTTAAACAATATTTCTAGGTGAAAATATAATAAAAGTTTTGAATATCTGTTTTCCACACACTTTGGTACGATATAGGCATCTAACCGTTTATCAATTAGCATCAGTAGAAAAATATCCATAAGCAGATCTTACAAATCAATTGTAAATACAATCACTATTGAAATATGAATTATTTGGGTATAAGGATTAGAAGAGGAACAATTATTTATTAAAATTTGGATACGGCCCGTCTGTTTTTATGCTCTACAATAATATAGAGAGGGTTTGCTCCACAGTCTTTAAGAAAATCATGGAATTGTACCAAAAGAAGATTTATGGATTTGCGGTGCCAACTAGTAATGTTAAATGACGAAAATATAGAATAATTATTAACAATATGATTAGACTCCACCAAAACAAGTAAAAGTGTGTCCAAAAATGATTTCCTTAAGATAGCTCAGTCAGTTGAACTATGAGATATGAATTATGAGTGTATGGATTACTGGATTCAAAGCCCCGCATTGCGCGCTCCACCCCTTTCTCATTCCCTTCTCCTTTTGAAGTATTATTGTAGCAATACAGATGAAGAGAAGTTTTTGGATTTAGACGATTTCATTAGTTTTCCAAGGTTTGAGAGAAATATAAAATAATAATTGTTATAGATCTTTATCTTTATATATATAAAAGGAAGTAGGTCTAAGGTTTTTCTAGGGTTGTCATAGGGGTAACTTAGTAAATTGTTGTAATTTCGATTAGGGTTTTTGTGCAAGCCTGGATGGCGTGATATCAGAGAGGAAATATTGGAAGCGGGATGGGGAGGTGGCCTTGGAATGCGATTGGAAACAGGTTGGGGCGGCGGCGGCGGCGGCAGCAGATAGCGGTGGGAAGGAACATGGTCAGCATGTCAACGAATGTTGATATTGGAGGCGGAAGATTGGAAGCGGGACGGGACAATGGGTTCGAATGGCAACTGAAAGCGGGTAGGGGCGGCGGGAAGGAACATGGACGGCTGGTTAAGGAATACAGGTCGACAATGCTACGGCAGCGATCCAGAAGCGGCTGCAATGTAGTTTGTAGATCTATAAGCCAAATGTTTGTTTCCATGTAAGTTGTTTCCTATCATATTATTCCACCTTTTCATTATATATTCATCATTATTATTGCGTTAGAAAAGGAGAGATAATGTATATTCATGCTTTGCTAATAGTTGAAATAAATTTAATTTTACAGAAACAATGCAGGAACTTTGGTACTCCTCTGAAGAGAAAATGGAAATGAACTCCTCCGTTCTTACCTATTTCTATGAGTGAGTGGATATGATTGAAAAACACCTCTAAATCTTTGACAACGACTCATTCAGCATAATGTGGGCGCAATAGTATTTATGCCTTCTCTATTTGGTTAGTTACTACTTACTACATAGTATTCTATGGAATGGTTTTTGCATTCATCAGCATTTGATGAAAATTTTTAAACTGATTTGGTTTCTGCGCAATGAAGAAATTTGAGTTGTGACCACAATTGTTGCTTGTGGCAACGTGTCCTTTGTTTCCGTTTACATTTTTATTCCAATGTCATTACCATTTCTGCATTTGAAGAAAATATTTTGTATTAATTTTTCTTTTTGAGAGTTCATCGTGGAAACAAAGCAATCCCACATAAAGTGATTAATGATTTATTGATAGGATTGTGGCTGAAATGTATGGAATAGTGATGACCCAATGGGAAGAGCAAAAGTTTGGTGGCACATCATGAAGTTTGGCATGCCATTTGTGGGTAAGAAATTAGGATGTGTGTTTGTCTTTCAAGTATTGGGTGAGATTGCAATGGAAGCAACGTAACAGTCTTCATGACTTCATATTGCATAACAATTATGAGGTTTAAGCTAGAAGGATTTAACAATCTTTAGTGGTGCAAAACTCATGTTGTTATCATCTCAAACTCTAATCAAAAGCTAGAAGGATCCCAATCTCCTCCCCAAAAGACTGACTGATGGTTAATGGTTAATAGTCTTTTGCTGCAGATAGGACTTGGGCTACCTCAATGGTGCTCTCTTCCATTATTGTAGCTGTTAATAACTTGGAAGATTTTTTTTTTGGAATAATATAAATTGGAAGATATTACATTTTGATTGGCAATTTTATTCCCTCAATCGGCATTTAGTTCTAAACTTACACCCCTAATTGGCCTTTATTTCAATAGAATGTGTGATTTTTTCAGTTAAATCATCTAAAGAGGAATTTATATCCTTGATTGGCATTTAATCTTAAACTTACATGCTTAATTGATCTTTATTTTAATGGATTGAGATGTATGTACGGATTAAGATTATATCAGGGTACGCAAGATACAAATTGATAATAATAAGAAGAAGAAGAAGAAGAAGAAGAAATGGTTTGAAGTTTTATAAAATATAATAAGTGTTTAAGAAAATAATGATAATTATTTAGAATTCTCTTTTTATACCTTTTTACGTGTACCATAAGAAAAGAAGCTTAATATTTCATCATTTTCCCATATGTTTATAAGGATGTGATCATAGCTCTGAAAGACAGTTGATTACTTTGAGTTAGCTCTGGCTACCCTAGTTTTAAAAAGTGGAGTTCAGTTCTTTTTCCATTTCTTATCACTTGTTGTAAATGAAAGTTTATGGATGAGGTTGAGGGTGGATTCTAGCATGAAGTATGTGTTTTAATGGTATACCAGTGTAGTCCAATTTTTACCTGTAGTAACTGGTTTTTAAGGGATTTTCCGGTAAACTAAATTTTAGCAAATTTTGCATTTATGGGTCTGTTCAAATTTAATGAAAAATGAATAAGTGTTTAGTTGAAAACAAAAAAACTTGGTTTCTTCATCCCTTTTCCATCGCTGTGGGTGTTGAACCAGAGAACACCCAAACCCATAGAACCCACAAAAGTTGGTCCAAGTGAGATAACGACACTAGCAACCTCCTCATCTTCTGGGTTCTCTTCTTTTAATTAAGATCATTAATTAGAAACATTTGATTTGTTCATTCTCCAATAGCATTAACATGTTTGCTGCCATTTTCTTCTTCATTATTCTATTTTCCACCCTGTAATAAATTTGGGAAGGGGAAGCATAAGCATAACAACAACACTCCCCACTGACCTTAACTGTACACTGGTAAAATCTGAAATAGGCATCAGAAGTGGAAGTTGGAGGCGGTGGAGGGGGAAGGTGAGGAAAGGGGGAGAGTTCAGATTACGAAATGAATATTGAAGACTTTTGATAAAAAAAAATATATATTTAAATTAGAAAAATCAGTTGGAGCCATCGTCCTCCATTTTTGCCAATGGTTATAAAAATCAAAACTTTAGAATATAGGTTCTCTCTCATGCTTTGCTTGCTTAGACCTCCATCACAAACATCCATTTTTTGTGGGAACAAATCTGGGAACCTTCACCCAGCCGATTAACGAAGTGCTGCAACCTTTGTAGTTCTTGGGAAAAAGATGAAACAAATACAAAACATCCAAGCATAATTCATGAGAAGAATAACACTTCAATCTCATACATAAAGCCGGCACTATGAGTTGCTTGATAGGAACCCAGATCTGACTTTTTCGTCTTCGTTTACTAAGCCCCCCCAAATCACATCGAGGAACTCACCCTACCAGAGACGACAATGGCCCAAGACAAAACACGAAAGGGCATTTCTGCAATAAAGCAAATGCTAAATAATTTTTTCAAAATAAACTAGTTGTTCCTTTAGCCGGTTGCAGTTTTTCTATAATCCAAAAGCATCTCAGCCGCTGCTTTATTAATTCTTAAATCTGACGGCTTAGAATAGTGAATCTTGGATGAAAATTGAACTACATTGGTGTACCACTAAAACACCTACTTCATGCTAGAATTCACCGAGGTTGAGCTCTTTTTCTGTTTATAAATCAGAGTTTGCTGTTTTTCTATTTCTTTATAAGGGTTTATTGTTAATGTAAAGAATTTAGATTTAAGGTGCTAGATAATTTCTTTTCAATATTGTTAACAAAATATAAAGGATGACACTGATTGTTTAGGGATTTTCTTGTTCTATCTCTGCTCCTTCTCTGATTACTCTCGCTCACAAGGAACTTGTTGCTGGTTGGTGCTTCAGTTAGGTATATCTTTTCCCTATGTGTTTTTTGTTGTTGTAAGTTGAGTATGCTTACTGCTTGATGCTTTGGATTATGTGTTTGCATGCTTTATTTGTGTTATTTGACAAGGTATCTACGAAAATGATAGGGTTCGCTAATTTTTTTTCCCCATGCATGTTTGTTACCTAGAGAACAACTGCTCCTGCTCCTCTCTCCTTTGTAAGGTCTCCTTTACTTTTCATTTTTTTTCTTGGAGTTGAGGTAAATCAATTTATTTGTCTTATTCGTTGGTTGTGTGGAATATGTAAAGTGTTGTATATATATGTATTATTCGTTGTGTAATGTTTATTCATTTCTAAACTTGTTGATTAATTAGTTAATATTTATACTGTGATGTAATAATTTTATCATTTTTTACACAGATGGCAGATTCCTCTAGAGGCAGGGGCAGCGTGGTGGTCGTGCTGCGAGAGATCCTCCCCTACCGACCCACCGACTTCTGATCGAGACCACCCTGCCAGTACCTCTATGGACGGGCCTCAGGGTAATGGATCAGCACCCATTACGCAGCCCTCAGATGTCGGGACACAGGCTGGACCGTCATCATCCACACTCGTGCCACCACCACCACCATCAGCAATGTAGGAAAGCCGTCATTCATCCGACTAGAGGACTCTTCTTATCCCCAGGGGGGATAACGAGTAAGCTAATTTAATTTTTTTATATATAAATATCATTATTTCCATATTACTTGTTTAATTATTCATAACATTTATTAATGCTCTAATTTTCTTGCAGCTATCTGCCTGCGAAGGGTCCTTCTGATTCAATCTCGAAGATCATAAAGTAGAATTTTGATGGTCCATGGCCTACCTGGAAGGGCATCCCTGACGACCATAGGGATCAGCTGTTTAAAGAATTTAAGGTAATAATTTATTATATTATTTAAAATAAATTTACATTGCCTATTAATTTAAATGTAATTTAAATATATATAAGAATTGCCTGACAAGTGTCCGTTGTAGAAAGAGTATCGGTGGGCCCCACATTTGGCGAAGATCATCATGGGCATATTTGAGCATAAAGATTCATTGGTCATGAAAAATGCCATGAACAAGCTGAGGAAGGGTAAGGATAAGGGGAACTGGTTGGATCCTGAGATCAGGAGGGGGTTGGAACAGTACTGGGCTACTGAGAAGTTTTAGGAGAAGGCCGCCACAACTCGGCATAATTGAACCTCTTATGGTAGCTCATGTGCCTACACCAACGGCTCTAAATCAGTCGCCGCTCACTTCGACGAGCTGGTAATAGTTTAAACTTGATTATTTTAGCGTACTATTTAATTAGTTTTCATTTTTTTTACTATTCTTATGAATTTAACCTTTTTTTATATGTAGAAAGAACAGAAACAACGACTTCCCACCACTATGGAGTTGGTGGAGAGGACGAAGAAGTTGAAGTCGAGGGAATGGGTCAGCGACAAGGCCCGTAACTATGCTGTAAGTAAAAAAAATTTTGGTTAAAACTAGTAATTTATTATTATTAATTTGTTAAAATTGTTTATAAGTGTAACTAAATCTCTTCAACTATATTTCGCAGGTCAACTTTAACAAGAAGAAAGACGATGTCATATCACGTGCCTCACAAGATGAGGCCTTGACTGGTGAGGGGTCCCCGCCCTCCTGTCTCCGTCAACAACAATGCTATATATTTGGAGGTCGTCAGGGGCAGGAACAAGAAGGGGAACGCGTATGGCCTCGGACACTTAGGCGGCGAGTTTATCGCTTCATCGTCCGGCACATCTACTCTTTCCTACGCGGATACCGTCCCTCCGGAGCAGTTCAACCAGATGCAGGACACCATCATGCAGTTGAACGCGGAGCTTAGGGCGAAAGAGGGAGAGAGAGCGGGTGATGGCAGAGCAAATTGCACAGTTGACAGCAGCACACCAGCAACTGATGCAGACGGCCATGGAGCAGGGCCAGACACTGCGCTTGGTGTTGGAGCAGATGAGGATCCAAGCTCCGGTTGCTCAGGGTGGTGCTCCAACAGTTGTGTCGCCTGCTGCTCCTCCAGTTCCGCCGCCTCCTGCTACTGATGATGCTGATCCAAAGGACAAGGGCATGGCAGACCAAGGCGGCATGGATGCTGCGGACGGTTGGTCGCCTCCGCATCATGACTGATGACTTTCATTTGTATTTTTTCATTTTATGGAGTTTACAAATTTTTATTCTATAACATTTATATTTATTTATATGATACTGTCATTATTTTTATATTGATGATTTATATTAGTAAATTGAAGAATATTAAAGTAAAAAAAATAATTATGAATTTTTAAAATCAATTTTAAAATAAAAACCAAAATAAAAAATGTGTTAGCGATCGAAATAGCAACCCACAAATCGGTCGCTAGCTTGGTTAAAATAACCAACATTAGCGACCGAATATTCGGTGGCTAGCTTGGTTAAAACAATCAAGATTAGCGATCGAATTTGCGGCCGCAATTCAGTCACCAAATTTGGTTAACCAGATCATGCGACCAACCTCATTTGCGTCCAAATTATATAATATAGCGACTGAAGATTCGGTCGCTATTTTGCGACTGAAATATACTCGTTGCTAAAACCTTAGCGACCAGGGTTTCTACTACCTCCTTGTTTCGATTGCTAATTCGGTCGCTAAACTGGATAGTGACCGAATTAGTATGTTTTACTAAACTGGTTTTTTTTGTTTTTTGTAGTGTGAGTCAGCTCAGTTGGTTAAGTTGTGGGATATGAATTGTGAGTGTACAGGTTCAAACCCTTGCATTCAATGGTGGATCTTGACTAAAAAATTTGGGGGACCCATTAGAACACTAGCTAAAATAACGCACTTAATTAAAGTTTATAATTAGTCATGCGTAATTTTTTCACTCAAATATGTAAAGTGAATAAACATCCAATATGTAAAATCCTAACTAAAACATGTTTGGATAAGATTAATTCTTATCCAAACAACTAATCATTATGGTAAAAGTTGATTGGTTAAATTGCAAAATAATTGTTTTTTTTTTAAGACAAAAGTTGTTTTGAGAGAATCTTGAAGTTTGAAAGTTATTTAAAAAGCGGTTAGATTACTTTGAAACTAATAACATTCTTCTCATTTCACCCTATAAAATTAACTACCAAAAAAATATTATTAAATTATACAAATAACTTCATATCCTTTTTTTTTTTGTAATTTACTACATAAAAGTATTTTTTTACAACCATGTAAATATTTGGTTAATGGGCCATCCTAAAGCTTACAATCATTTTCCACAACCATGTAAATATTTGGTTAATCACGTGCAAATATCTGATTAATTCAGTTCATTATCTGGTTAATGGGTCATCCTGAAGCATACAATCATTTTCCACAACCATGTAAATATTTGGTTAATCACGTATAAATATTTAGTTAATTCAATTCAATATATGGTTAATGGGTCATCTTGAAGCATACAATCATTTTCCATCATGGTACATACATTAACCATATAATGAACTGAATTAACCAGATATTTACAGGTGATTAACCAAATATTTACATAGTTGTGAAAATTGATTGTAGGCTTCAAGATGACCCATTAACCAAATAATGAACTGAATTAACCAGATATTTGCACGTAATTAACCAAATATTTCCATGGTTATGGAAAATAATTGTAAGCTTTAGGATGACCCATTAACCATATAATGAACTGAATTAACCAGATATTTGCATGTAATTAACCAAAAATGTTAGTATTCAAAAAAAAGTTAAATTTTTTATTTTATTTTTTAAAAGTCAAATTTTAAAAAATAAAAATAACGCTACAGTACCGTGGTTGTCCCATAGTTGTCCCAACAACTCATATAAAAAGTTGGTGTCAAATAACAAGTCAAATTAAAGGAATATTTTCTAAACTCATGAATTTGTGGTCCACCAAAGAATACATCTACACACGATTTTGCAAAGTTGTTGACGTCGGAAAATGTTTCGGTTCAGGTTTAACCGATTTAACCGGATGATCTAACCAGATAATATATAACGTAAAATTTTTGCACAAGTTATAACATGTAGTATTATAAAAAAATATTATAATAATTAAAAGTTAAAAATATGAAATTAAAAATTGAACTTACCATCTCTATAATATAATAATAATATTCGTATTATAAAGTTTATAACTTTTAACTTTATACATTTTATTTTTTAACTTTACAAGGATTAAGGAGTCTGTTTTATAATTTTTTTTAGTTTTTAAATTTTTTTTTTCTCTAGACAACCGATCAGATCCGATTTAACTCGGTCCAACCCAGTTCAACTTGGCTTTTGATCGGTTTAAAGCAGTCTGATCGGACAAGAGGCCGGCTCACGGTTCCTCTGGTCCAACCGGCTGGTCCGATCCGGTCCAATTTTGATAACCTTGTGATTTTGTGAGAAAATATCTCGACCATATTTTTATTTCTCTTTGAACTATATCATTAATCGTTAATTTTTTTAAATTGCAACTAACATTTCACAACAAACATATGAGGATTTATATACGTTGATAACTATCATCAGAATAGATAGTTAATGACTAAAATACTATTTTGGCCCCTTAACTTATTTTTTTAGATTCAGTTTTGTCCCTTAACTTTTAAAAGGTTCAATTTGGTTCCTTAATTTATCTCTGTTGACCCAAGTTAGTCCTCTCCGTCAATAAAGTCATTAACAGTGTTAAATGAGTTTCAATTTGATCCCTTATGTTTTGAATGAGTTTCAAATTGGTCCTTTAAATTATTAACTTGTTTCAAATTGGTCGTTTAAATTGTTAACGAGATTCAAACCGGTCCTTGAAATTGTTAGCGAATTTCAACCCGGTTCTCAAAAAGTTAACACCGTTACTGACTCATTGACAGGGGGACTAATGTAGGTCAACAGACACAAATTAAGAGACTAAATTCAATCTTTTAAAAGTTAAAGGACCAAACTGAATTTGAAAAATAAGCTAAGTGACCAAATTGAACATTTTAAAAGTTAAGGGACCAAACTGAATCTAAAAAATAAGTTAAGAGACCAAAATGGTATTTTAGCCATAGTTAATAGTTAACAGTCAACCAAAAAAAGAATAGATAAATAATAGCACACGATGATAAAGATTAACCAATAGAAAGAGGTATATTTGTTTTTAAAAAATTAAAAGAAATCAATATCCGAATTCATATATTAAGATAACTATTTCTTAAGATTTACAAATGATTATAAATGAACATAAAAGTAAGGAAAAAGGCACAGAAAGGGAAAAATATGGAGAATTGTATTATTGCTCAATTCATCGAGTTACATCATCGAGATGCTTTGTATTTATAGCAGAAGAAAAAGGTGTAAATTAGCTATTCTAGGAAATGCTCCACTGTATCATATCCAGCCTGCAATTCGTTGAGGTTGTTAAAGTTGGAGGGAGTAGAAGGAATGGATGATTCTGGATGGAAAGTTGGTTGCTGCACTTGCTGAGTTGGCATTCTCAATAACTCATCCCTTTTACCCATTTTACCCGTGCGACCATATGCTCTCTTCTCATGTGCATTTGTATTATTTGCATCGTCATTCATTTTACAATTTAACATCGCCCCGCAAGCTGGAGCATGGTAAATGTCAATCATGCCCAGCTTGGAAATGAATGGAATAAAAGCTGGAGGAGGCAAGGCCTTTGTAAAGAAGTCAGCTAGTTGCTCTTTGGATGAAATTGGCAGCAAGCGAAGTACACCATCTTGGATCTTGTTGCGAACAAAGTGACAATCTATCTCCAAATGCTTAGTCCTTTCATGAAAAACTGAGTCAGCAGCTATGTGCTAAGCACTTTGGCTATCACAATATAGGACTGGTGCTCTTGAACAAGTGGTGTGTAAATCATGCAAAAGATAAAGTAACCATTGCAGCTCACATGCAGCAGTAGAAAGTGCCCTGTACTCGGCTTCAGAAGAAGATCTAGAGACTGTTTGCTGCTTCTTGGCTCTCCAAGAAATCAAAGAGGAACCGAAGAAGAAGCAATATCCTGAAATGGACCTTCTAGAGTCAAGGCAACCAGTCCAATCTACATCAGAAAATCCTAGGAGCTGGATATCTGATTTCCATGGGAAGAACAGGCCTCGGCCAGGACTGTTTTTGAGGTATCTAACTACTCTGCAGGCAGCATTGTAGTGTGTCATAGTAGGCTTGCTTAGGAATTGACTGAGCTGTTGAGTAGCAAATGTGATATCAAGCCTAGTGGTGTTCAAGTAAAGGAGCTTTACAATCAATCTTCTATAAGATGCAACATCTTCATATGGTTTCCCTTCATCTTGGTGCAATTTAATGGAATGATCAAGTGGTGTTTTGGCAGGCTTGGACCCGAGTAAACCAGATTCATGCAGTAAATCCAAACAATACTTTCTCTGACAGATTGAGATCCCTAACTTGGAGTGTGCTACTTCCAACCTAAGGAAGTATTTCAATGTTCCTAGGTCCTTGATTTTAAAATTCGAGTCTAGAATGCCCTTTATTCTAGTGAATTCAACAATGGAGTTTCCTGCTAGAATCACATCATCTACATAAATGAGGAGAGCTGTGAAGTTGTTGCCATTCTGGAATGTGAACAGGGAATGGTCTGCATTGGATTGCTGATAACCTTGGCTTATTAATAATGAAGTGAGCTTTTCATACCACATTCTGCTTGCTTGCTTAAGACTATACAAAGACTTGAGTAATTTGCAGACTTGATTGGGTTTTGAGCACCTAACACCTTGTGGAACAACCATGTAGACATCCTCATGTAAGTCTCTATGCAAAAAAGCATTGTTGACATCCAGTTGATGTAGATGCCAACTGTAAACAGAAGCTAGAGCCAGTAGGGTCCTTACTGTGGTGAGCTTGGCCACTGGTGAAAAGGTGTCAAAGAAGTCTAGACCTTCCACTTAATTGTAGCCCTTGGCCACCAACCTAGCCTTATATCTTTCTATAGATCCATCTGCTCTATATTTCACTTTGTAGACCCACTTGTTGCCAATTGGTTTCATATTTCTGGTAGATCAACTAGTATCCATGTACCATTTCTTTCAAGAGCATCCAATTCAAACTTCATGGCATTATTCCAGCATTCATGCTTGCTAGCTTCCAAGTATGTGTGTGGTTCAGAAGTGTGTGTAATTGATAGTGAATAAGCATGATGTGAAGGTGACAAGTTTGAAAAGGAATGAAAAAATGAGATGGGATAGGAAATACCTGAGGCAATTGCATCTGCTGAATTGCTTGAAAGGCTACACACATAGTCACTGAGATGTTTTGGTGGATGCCTCTGCCTGTGTGATTTCCTTGTATGTTCAGTAGCTGCTTCTGTCAAGTTTGGAGCAGTAGAGGTCAGGACAGGTAATGAGTCAGAGATTACAGGCTCTGCAGGTTCTTTGTGGATGGTGGAAGGTGTTGCAGGATCTGTTGAAGGAATGACAGGTGGTGCAGGCTGAGTTATGGGTGGTGGAACATCATTTTGGTGATGGAGAGATGGTGTGGAATGATAGGTCCAGGTGGATATAGGTGAGGAAGGCTTATATGGAAGTATATGTTCATGGTGAGTGACATTTCTAGAAATAAAAATTTCCCTATTGCTGAGATCCAACAGGACAGCCCCTTTTACACCATGTTTATAATGCATTTCCTAGCTCTAGGTGCAAGTTTTGTTCTGTGTGACTGAAGTGTGGATGCATAACATAAGGAACCAAAAAATTTTAAATCATGTAAGTTAGGTGTATGTTTGTATAGTAGAAAGTAAGGTGATTTTCTTTTTAAGGAGAGTACTAGGTACTCTATTTATTATGTAAGTAGCATGAAGAATGGCAGAGGACCAAAATTGTTTTGGCAGTTTTGATTGAAAAAGGAGTGCCATCCCCACATTGAGAACATGTTGATGCTTCCTTTCAACCCTTCCATTTTGTTGTGGGGATTCCACACAACTTGTTTGATGGACTATGCCTTTTGAGGCATAAAACTGTGGCATAATAAATTCATGACCATTATCAGTCCTTATAGCCTTAACTCTAGCATTGTGTTGATTTTCAGTTAACTTGATAAAGTTCTGTACATGCTGCCTCACTTCTGCTTTAGATTTTAACAAAATGATCCATGTAAAATGACTAAAATCATCAACAGCAGTTAAGAAATAAGAGTGACCATGGATAGAATGTATAGATAGAGGCCCCCAAATGTCAAAATGAAGTAATTCATAAGGTGAAGCAGCTTTGTTTGAACTAGTATTATATGGCAATTTCTTGTGTCTAGCATAATGGCATACATCACAAACTGCCTTTGGATCAACAACAATAAAAGGAAATTCTGAATTCATAGAAATCATTCTAGAAATAGACAAGTGTCCTAGTCTAAAGTGCCATAAGGCATCTTCGGGTAGAATTTGTGTCTCAGCTGCCTGAACATTGGAACGAGAGGCATGCTTGGCATCAAACACTAAGTGATATAGCCCTTCAAACCTTTCAGCAGAACCAATCGTCCTCTGAGATTTCAAGTCCTGAATAAGACAGATGGAATCATTAAATGAGACAACACAGTTTAAGGTAGAAGACAACTTTGACACTGAAATCAAATTTAAGGAAAAGTTAGGTACATACAAAACATCTGTAATGAAGAAACCAGGGGAGAATGTGACAGTACCAGCATGTTTTGCAATTGAGAGCTGACCATTAGGTAAGTTTATGCGAATTGGTTTTATTTCATTAAAGGTCTGAAAACTTTTCAATGAAGCACATATATGATCACTAGCACCCGAATCTGTGATCCAAGAGCCAAGAGAGAAACTATTAAAGGAAGAAGAGATATTAATTTTACCTGATTTGTGCTTTTCAGCTGGTGAATGACCAAACTGAGTGGTTGTGCTAACCTGGTTAGCTATGGTAACAGATTGCTGATTAATGCCAGAACCTTGAATCAGATTGAGTAACTTCTCATATTGCTCATGAGTGAAGCTGGGAGGAGCAATATACATGTCTCCATTTGCTGAGAGATCTTCCTTCAAATCTGCAGTATCATTGCAACCATTGTTTGCCATTGAGGAATTCTCTTTCTGAAAGTGAGGAGGAAATCCATGTTTCCTATAGCAAGTCTCCACTGTGTGTCCTGTCCTTCCACAGTAAGTACACACTCTCTTTGATCCAGAGTTTTGCACAAAGCCTTCCCCTCTTCCTTGTGGCCTCTTATAGTCAATAGCATTTATGAGAGCCTTTGAGTCATCACCAATAGCAAAATTTCCTTGTCTTTCATGTTGAATGACCATCGAGAAGATTCTATTCATACTAGGAAGTGGATCCATTAGTAGAATCTGAGATTTCACTACTGAAAAAATTCTCATTCAAACCAGTTAAAAATCTTATAGCATAATTAAGGGTATGGAAATGTCTAGCATTCCTCATTGCAGCACAGGTACATTTAACGGGACAAGCACAACATGGAATAGGCATATATGTTTCAAGTTCTTCCCAAAGTATCCTTAATTCAGAGTAAAATTCAGTGACAGAAAGGGAACCTTGCCTTAGGCCACAAATCTCTTGCTGAAGCTCAGAAATTCTGATAAGGTCTCCTTGGGAGAATCTCTCCTTCAAATCGTTCCATACATCAACAGTAATCTCCAAAAACACTATGCTCTGGCCAATAGATTCAGCTACTGAGTTTACAATCCATGAATGAATGATCATGTTGCAACAACTCCAAGCCTTATAACTTGGATCAAAGCTATCGGGAATTGGTATACTCCCATCAACAAACTCAAACTTGTTCTTAGAACCCAAGGCGCGTCTCATGGATCGAGCCCATGCATGGTAGTTCGAGCCATTCAGCACAAGAGTGACCACAACAGATGAAGGTCCATCCCCTGCGTGAACATAATACGGGCTAGAGGGATCTAGCGATGGATCTGTAGGACCACCGCCATTGTTGTTGTTGCCGGAACCGCCACCACGAACCATCAGAGTTGCACAGGCAGAGAGCTAGACGCTCTCTGATACCATCTTAAGATTTACAAATGATTATAAATGAACATAAAAGTAAGGAAAAAGGCACAGAAAGGGAAAAATATGGAGAATTGTATTATTGCTCAATTCATCGAGTTACATCATCGAGATGCTTTGTATTTATAGCAGAAGAAAAAGGTGTAAATTAGCTATTCTAGGAAATGCTCCACTGTATCATATCCAGCCTGCAATTCGTTGAGGTTTGTTAGAAAATCAGAGAAATATCTGATAATATCTTTTCATATCTTAGCATATCTTAGAGTATCCTAGATAATCTCTTAGGATTTATTTCTTATTTATATTTTATGTTTTGATTCTCTATTTGATTAAGATTAGGATTCTACTTTTAGTATAAATAGGACTATTGGGTTGTCTTTTGTAATCACATCGTCACTACATCAATTCAATATGAGTCTTATTATTTCTTAGTTTACTTCTCTCTTTTCCTCCTTTCCTATCTAAAACCCTTCCAATTCAACATGGTATCTAGAGCCAGACAAAGGTACCATCCTCCGTGACTTGTACTGTCACTATTCCGCTCCGGAGTTCTGCTAAGTACGAAGGAATTCTAATCATCTTATCATCTTATCATCCATACAAAATCCTGCCATTTTTTCTCTCCTCAGTTGTGTTCTTCTTTTCCGGTGCGTTTTCTATCTTTCCGACCCTCGTTCTTATGCTGTCAGCTGCCATCAGCCACCGTCTGCCGCCGTCCGCTGTCATCTCCGGTCGCTGACCACACCACCAGACTTAACGTCAGTCGATCTGTCCAACCGTCCAGACAGTGCTGCCGTCCGCCTCCCGGCGCGTCTCTTCATATCTGCGTGCAGTCGCAAGCGAGCACATTCCTTCGGAGCGTGGCGGCGCATCCGGCCACCGTTTCCAGCGCCAAACTCGCCGGTCTCCACTCTTTTTGGATCTGTTTTTACCTCCCTCAATGGACCATTATTCAGCAACCACCTCGATGTGTTTGACTCTCTTTGGTTATGTTTTGCTTCCAGTGACTTTTGTTCCCACCGACGATCATTCCGGTGTTGACTCCTTTCCCACAGATGAGTCATATTAGTGGTGACTTTTGTTCCCAATGACGATCATTCCGGTGGTGACTATTTTACCATATATGAATCATATTAGTCGTGACTTCTATTTCCATCAATGGTTGACTTATGTTGGCTATGACTCACACTAGCTCAACTCATTGTCCCAGATGCTTTGGCTTGGCTCTTTTCCTAGATGCACTGGCCCGTCTTTCTCCCAGATTCACTAGCCTTGGCCCCTTGTCCCAGATGCACTAGCCTCGTCTCAGTCCCAGAAGTAGTTGTCTAACTTAATTTCAATTTGAAATAATTTGAGTCTCCGATATTGTTGTTGAAGCTTCCAAATACAGTTTTGCGAAGTTCGGACCTTGCTGCTAGATTGCTTGCCAAGAAATTTCTGTCAGGCTGATGATCATTCCAGCTATCTTACTAAGTTATCTTTCCAGCAACTCTCTCCGGCCTCTCCAACATTCTTGAGTTGCCTCCCAACCATTATTTTCATGGAGCTCAGTTTTTTATTTTAAATTTTAATTTGAGGGGGATGCATTGTTTTCGTGTAACAAGCTTAAAGCTTAGTAAGCTTTAGCTTGAGGGGGAGTGTTAGAAAATCAGAGAAATATCTGATAATATCTTTTCATATCTAAGCATATCTTAGAGTATCCTAGATAATCTCTTAGGATTTATTTCTTATTTATATTTTATGTTTTGATTCTCTATTTGATTAATATTAGGATTCTACTTTTAGTATAAATAGGACTATTGGGTTGTCTTTTGTAATCACATCGTCACTACATCAATTCAATGGATGATTCTGGATGGAAAGTTGGTTGCTGCACTTGCTGAGTTGGCATTCTCAATGACTCATCCCTTTTACCCATGTGACCATGTGCTCTCTTCTCATGTGCATTTGTATTATTTGCATCATCATTCATTTTATAATTTAACACTATTCACACCCAAAAAAAATAACAAAAAATAGATAACTATCATCAGAATAGATAAATAATAGAATGTGATGACCACCAAATCAAATGAACCAATAGGAAGAGTGACTGATACATAGTCAAACTACTATACGTCATGGTTTCAAATTGCAGTCCGCAACCGCTATTGCGTCCGCAATATTGTGGTTGCGGCACCCACCGCAACGGCATCAGGCCGCAATTGTGGTGTGATTTGAAATCACCCGTAACGGTCGCAACGTAACGCCGTTTCGTCCGCAACATAACGTCGTTTTATCCGTAACGGGCCACATCAGACTGTATCACACCGCAACGGATCAAACGTTCAATCTTACTTGTAAAAAAACAAAATTTCCATATTTCAGAGAATCAATATACATCATTCTGAAAAGAAAAGATTCTTTGTACCTTCTGCTTTTGGCTTTATATCTTTTCTCCCTTAATGACTTTGCTGTGTGCTTGACTTGTCTTTATATCCTCAATTCATTGTACCGAGTTTCTCCCGTGACCGTGACTTTGCTGAGTTTGCTCTGGATCTGCTCAAGAATGAAGATCTCCATTTGGTGCCTCACGCGATTGTGTGCCTCGGTGCCTCCTCACGTCCGATCTACCAGCCTCACCCCAGGGTAAGATCTTCCTCCTCTGCTCTGCTATGGAGCTGCTCACTGCTCACTGCTCAATCGCTCGTGGCTCACTCATTTGTCGGTGGTTCAATGGGGGTTGTGGCTTGTGGGTACTTGTAGCGAATAGTTGGTGGGGGAAGGAGGAAGAGTGGTGAACTGGTGATTTTTTTTTTTTTGGTTGGGGGGGGGGGGGGGGGGGGGGGGTCGGCTATGGAGATTTGGGGGTTGGATAAGTGTGAGGCCGTGAGGGTGGTGCCGTGGTGGTGGTCGACTGGTCGCTGTCGTCCTCCGGGGTGTGGGGCTGACTCTGCGGGCCGCGAGGCCATGGGTAGGGGCAGGGGCGGAAGGGCCATGACGGGCCATCCGGTCATGGGTGAAAGTGAAACCGTGAAAGAAATCAAAGTAAAAAAAGAGAGGAGAAAGCAAGGGATGGGTCTGGCGTCTGGCTGAGTGAGAGGGAGACTGAGTGAGACGAGAGTGCCGAAATCGAAAATAGAGGGGGGGATTGAGGGAAAGAGTGAATCAGGGGCGTGGGGAGGGAGTGGGATGAAAATAGAGGGGGGAGAGTGAGTGGGTGGGCCGTGGGAATTGGGATTTTTTTTTTTTTCAGAGTGGGATTATTTGATTGGTAAGGGAAATTTTTGGGTGTGAATATGAATATGATCATATTTGGGAATTATTTGCATTTGCCTAATTATTAGTTTATATTAAAATTGTAAGTAATATATGTTTAACTTTTTTTTTTTAACTCAAATATATGTTTAGCTAGTATTTATTCAAATTAAATGTTTATAACTAAATTATTTGTGTTTGCCTAATTACTAGTTTATATTAAAATTGTAAGTGATATATGTTTAGCTTTTTTTTTTTTTTTTACGTAAATATATGTTTAGCTAGTATTTATTCAAATTCAATGTTAATAACTAAATTATTTGTGTTTGCCTAATTACTAGTTTATATTAAAATTGTAAGTAATATATGTTTAGGTTTTTTTTTTTTTTTACGTAAATATATGTTTAGCTAGTATTTATTCAAATTAAATGTTAATAACTAAATTATTTGTGTTTGCCTAATTACTAGTTTATATTAAAGTTGTAAGTTTGGCTGAATTATTGATTGATGTTTATTTATAAATATTGAACAGGTTGTATAAAATATACATAATGCCACCAAAAGAAGAATTTCCTACACACAGATTAGATGGTGCTTCAAGTGACGATATTGGATGGCATTTTGGAAACCCTGTAGCCGGAAGTCGGAACAATATCCAATGCAAACTTTGTTACAAAGTAATAAAAGGTGGTATTACAAGATTGAAACAGCATATAGCACATATGAAAGGACAAGTGGCTGGCTGTGCTAGAGTGAGCACATTGGCAAGAGAAGGTATGATGAAGCTTCTTCTTGAAGGAAAGGCAAAGAAAAATGACTCCAAAAAAAGAAAAGAAGAATTTGAAGCACGCCTGAGAGGAGAAGATGAAGATGAAGATGTGGATCACCTTATTGATGAACAAATGAGGTTTGCTACACAGGAAAGCCTTAGATCACATCGCGAATGGGAAGACAGGCAACAATTTAGACAACAAACAGGAGGGCATCAAAATATACATGAACAAGGTAGAAGCTCTCATGCGAGTGTTGGTGGAGGCGAAATGTCTCAAGATACCTCTTTTAGGTTGAGAGCTACAAATATTGATCTCACGAGGAGCCAAAGCATGAAGCAACCAAATATCGATAGGGGTATGATGAAGACATTGAGGAAGAAGCTAGCAGAGGAAGTAAGCAAGTTTATTATTTATGAGCGCTTACCTATGAATTTATCTAACTCTCCTTGGTTTCATAATTTGATCGTTACAGCTGCTGAGGTGGGTAAAGGGGTTAAATGTCTGACCCCTTATGAAATCTCAGATGTATATTTGGAGAATGAATATAAAGAAATACGCAAGTGGTTGAATACATTGAGAGGTACATGGAAAGAAAAAAGGATGACAATAATGTGTGATGATTGGACAGACGCTATCAACCATACTCATATTATGAATTTTTTGGTGTATAGTAGAATGGGGACAATTTTCTTGAAATCTGTTGATGCTTCTAATGTTGCTAGCAGAAATACCGATTACTACTTTCAATTATTAGATAAAGTTGTTGAAGAAGTGGGAGAAGAGTATGTTGTTCAAGTTGTTACAGATAATGAAGCAGCACTGAAAGCTGCTGGTCAGAAACTGATGGAGAAGCGGCCTCACTTTTATTGGTCTGCTTGTGCTGCTCATTGTTTAGATCTTTGCTTGGAGGATATAGGAAAAAGGAAAAGTGTACAGAAGGCATTAAATGATGCAAAGATTGTGACAAATTTCATCTATAACCATATATGGACTATCAATCTCATGAAAAAATACACTGGAGGTAGAGAAATTGTTCGTCCTGGTGTTACCCGATTTGCAACGTAGTTCCTACAACTTCAAGCAATTGTACAACAAAAGCAAGGTCTGAGGAACATGTTCAACTCTGAAGAGTTTACGCGATCTAAATTTGTTAAAGAGGAAAATAAATCGGCAATTGAAGCAAAGAAAATTGTTGATGACAGTGAATTCTGGAGTAAGTCCCAAGACATATTGAAGATGTTCGAGCCTTTAGTAAAAGTTTTGAGACTTGCTGATGGTGACGAGAAACCAACCGTGGGTTTCATATATGAAGCCATTGATAGAGTTAAACAAGCAATTAAACAAAATTCTCGTTATCCTTCCAGATATAATGCAATGATAGACAAGCGATGGAAATTCATGCATTCTGATCTTCATTCTGCCTGTATGTCGACATAATTTACAAATTTATTTTTATCATGTAATTTTATATATATACTTTCATCCAAAATAATTGATTATCCTTTTTTAGGTTATTTTCTTAATCCGCAATTCCAATTCGGAGTTGAACATGGGGATGATGTCTACAAAGAAACGTTTGAAGGAGCCAGCAGAGTCATCACCAAATTAGAAAGAAACATTGATAATCATATTAAAGCTATGAACCAGGTTAGTAATGAATATTTATATTTTTATTCTTATAATTCATTATTTATCAAATGAAGATATTTACATATTGATATATTATATTATATTATATTATATTATATTATATTATATTGACACAGTTAATACTTTTTAAAGAGAAGGCTGAAACATTTGGTACACCTCAAGCTCAAGCAGGTTGGTCTAAGATGAATCCAGGTAAAATAATAATTTCTTTATATATCAATCAACTTTAACGTTGGTTTTTTTAATATAATAACTAATAATTTGTTTACCTTTTGTTGCTCCTTTATAAAGCTGAATGGTGGTCCTTTTTTGGTGTATGTGCTCCTGAGCTTAAACGTGTGGCTATAAAAGTTCTTAGCCAAACAACTTCAGCCACAAATTGTGAGAGAAATTGGAGCACATTTAGTTATATCCACACGAAGACAAGGAATAGATTGAAGTATAAAAAGCTACAAAAGCTTGTCTTCACACACTACAATATGAAGTTGAAAATGAGGCATCAAATGAGAAAAAGTCAAGCTGAAATTGAGGCAAGTTTTAATCCTATCAATCTTGATTATATATTTCAAGAAGATGATGCATTATCTCCATGGATTGAAGAGAGAGAAGATCCACTATTAGATGGAGTACAAAATGCAGAATGGTTGCCTCTATTGGATACAGATGATGAAGAAGATGTGGAAGTTGTTGGTGACAATGATGATTCAAATGAAGATGGTGGTGGTTTAAGTCCACCAAGTGATAATAGTGGTGATGGGGGTGGTAATGTAGAAGCTGAATAAGGTGGTGGTGGTCATAATGATGATGATGATGATGATGGTGGTGGCGGTGGTGATGATGGGCAATTTCAAAATGATCCATCTCAAGATTCACCAAATAATAAGCGTTATAGGAGCTTGAATGATATGGCTCCTTCTGGTAGTTCATTACCTGAGAGCAGCAGAGGTGGGTCACATTCTAGGAGAGGAAAAAGAAAACAGAATGTTCCACTAGAAGATTCTTCCTCTTCTAGTATTGCACAAAGTTTTAGTGACTTTGGTATTGCTGATTCTTCTCAAAGTAGTCAATAATCTCATCCACCTTATTTCAACACATATAACACATACGCAAGTGATCAAGCTCCCTATTACCACCAACCATCAATGAATTATCAAGATCCTTATCATCAACAATCAAGTGGTGGATTTTTTTATTATGTCTTTGGGCAAGGAGCTACACAAGATGATAGCCAAAGCGAGAATAGAGGTTATGAACCACCACGTCATTCCACCATGTACAGGTAGCAAATATCATGTAAGTTCAATTTTTATTATCTTTGATTCATATATTTGTTAATTATTATTATTTAAATTTATTAATTTGTTTACTTTTATCATATTTTTTTTTTTTGTAGTGAAGACGTATCTCTAAGTGGTGACAATGTGACGTTATTTTAGAATCACAATTACAGCTGGTTGTATTCCTCCATGTGACACTAATCTCTTTTTATTTGTGATTTGTATATATTTGTGCACTTTTAAGTCTGTCACTTTCTTATTTCTTTGTTAATTTCATACTTATATGTACTTAAAAGTTTTATTTTTAATAATATTATTTTCACTACAATTAAGCTTAAATTATTCATAAATATAATGCAATGTCTTAAAAATCAATATAAATATATACAACACCAATAATAAAAGATATATAAAGAATTACAAAAAAAATAATGAATTTTTTTTCATTTTGTGAAACAATCAAATTATTTCACGCCGCAGCGGCCGCATTACGCATCGCAGTGACTGCAATGGCCGCAATCGCAGCGACCGCAACCGCAACCGCAACCGCAATTTAGAACCATGCTATACGTAGGCTTATAAATACACAAACCCACTTCACAGAGAGCTATAGTTCTCAGCATTAAATATTTACCTCAAAATTTTGGTTTCCGGGGTGAATTAACAATGGCAAAGATTGCATCATTTACTGCATTATGTTTATTGATTTGCATTGGTGAAATAGCACAAAGCATGTACTGCCTCCATAGCAATACCCTCCAATACCAATACATCCGGGCAGGCCTCCAGTATTCTCAGATCCAAAGTTGAAAAAGTGCTTCGATGATATGCGCGTGGACTACAGATGCATGAGGGAGATTATGACATCATTTTGGTTCAAAACTGTGACTATAGAACCAGAATGTTGCAAGGTTGTAAAGGAGTTCAATGAGGAATGTTCTGATACTGTGTTTGCATGTTTTCAGAAGCCTTTGTTTAAGCAAGTTTTGAAGAAACATTGCTGCAATCAGTGGCGGACCTGGGCCAAATTTTTGGGGGGAGCCACATGCCACTGGCTAAAATAATATAATTAAAATTCATATACATATAATTTTATAAGTTTCAAAATGATATATTAATGTAAAATAGCAATAAAATATATAAAAAATAAAATGTACCTATATTTAAAGTGTCGTTTTTCATTCTTTTAAAGACTTGAAATCATTAATAATTGAATCAGATTTAAAAGTTTCCGGCAAAATATGAAATTAGTTACCTAAAATTAAAAACATTAATACATGACACTAATTTTTTTCCAACAACAATTTAACATTAGCAACAATATAGAACAACATTAATCCATTCCACAGTTAGAATCACAATCACAATCCATCAATACATTAAACTAATCGAACAATCAATACATGAAACTAAGAGCATCTCCAATGGGATGTTATATTGGGTTCCATAAGTTAAAGGGTGGTTCCTTTGGTTTTTTTTCATTGGAGCACATCTACATGGCATGTTGAGTTCCTTAAATTAAATTTGGGTTCACTCAATAAGGAACCCAAAATTTGGGTTCCATATGAATAAAAAATGTTTTTGTTGCATCAAAAGTACCACCATGGGTTGAGTCAATATTGAGTGCAAATAAATGAATCAATATTTTAATTTAAAACAAAATTGAGTGCAAATAAAAAATTATAAAAGCATGAGTTGCTTAAAAATTTTACCATTAAAACAAAATATGTATGAGTTCCTTAAGTATAATGTGATATAGTGGGGATCATTTAAAGACCACTTAGTAGTGGCTACCCTTGTTAGAGATGCTCTAATAAGTCCATTCCATTCCAAATGTTCCAATCCCAAAAACTAAACCACTTATAGTAATATAATACATACAATTAAACCACTTATAGCTTGCTGGCAAGTCACCGCTCAAGATACCAAACCAAAATATTATTATATATACTTGCTTACTTTCTAATATAGTCCAATCATAGCAGACCAGCCAGAAGCAAGCGGTGCTGGATTTGCAAACTCAACTGGACAGTCAACACCTATGCATGATATGCCCAGCCGATTTTGAGGGGTGCCTTAAGAAAATGTATACTAAAAAAAAAATTAATTATTATTTTTTTGGGGGGAGCCGTTGCCCCCCCCCCCCCCAATAAGCCTTCTCCACCACCACCAAAGAAACCTTGTCCAGAAGCACGAGGGCCGTGTGCAGGCATTTTGGAGCCTAAGACAGATCTATTAGAGAATTGTTTTTGAAATTTTATTGTATATATAGAAAAAAAAATTATTACTTTATTAATTTCAATTCATTGTTATTAACAAAATTACATGTACAACTGATTTTTCTCCAACAATACCAACGCTTAATCATTTTAGAAGAAAGGAACATGCACAACTGATTTTTCTCCAATGATACCAATGCTTAATCTTCTTAGAAGAAAGGAACAAATAGTTTCAATTGCAATTAACTTTTACTTTCCCGAAATTTTACTCTTACACACTCATAAATATTAGGACCATCCCGTTAAAAAAAAAGTATTAATATTGTTGAGTCATATAATTATAGCACTTGATGTCACCTTACGCTAGAAAGTCACGTTGCTACTTGATGTTTTAGTAAAATCTCTCTCACATACATGTTATTGTTGGGTCTTTGTCATGTTTTAATGAATTTATTATATGTTAGATTTTTGAATCTTTATATAATATATAAAATTACAAAGGGTTAATAACTAATTTAATGTGAGGCCTAAGGCAAACGCCTCACTAGCCTTGTAGTTTCCACGGCCTTGAGAAGCACCAACCCCTCCTTCTCCACCCAAAACTCCAACCCCAACCCCAACCCCAACCCCATCACCACCACCTAAAGATCCTACCCCAAAACCAACTCCTCCTCCACCCAAAAGTCCTAATACCCCAACCCCTGCAGCCCCAAAAGCACCATGTCCTCCCAAGGCCCCAAAACCAACTCCAGCACCTCCCATGAGTCCCACACCAAGACCTCCTGCACCCAATAATGCCCCAACAACACCCAACCCAGCTGCACCTCCCCACCACCCTTCATGTCCACCATCAAACCCCAAAACTCCAACTCCAAAACCAACACCACCCTAATATTCAAGTCCAAAACCAGCACCACCCAAAGCTCCAACTCCAACCCCAGCTACACCCAAAGCTCCAATGTCTACACCAAAAGGACCATGTCCACCTTCAGCATAATTTTTTTAAGCCTTTGGTTTATACTTTTATTATTTATTTAGTTGTTTTTTAGACGATTCATTTGTTCCTTCGAGGAGATTTTAATCTTCAAATAGTTTTAGGATAGCCATGTAGTAACGTCCAATTTTGGATGTCTAATTTTCAAGTTCTTACGTTTATCATAATTAAAATGAAATGCTTTAAGATGGAGTGGAGTGAGAAAATTATATCACTCCATTGTTTTGAAATTTTAGTAATGGAGTTGAGAGAAATCATTATTTGGAGGTCATAATGATTAATAGTGGAGTGGAATAAATTAAAAAATTTTGTTCCAATATTACCCTTTTTTTAATTCCCATTACCCACAACAATATTGACCAATTAAAACGCGAAGAACAGATGATGCAGAAATGCACGATTCAGTGAAAGCCATCTCTTAAACAATGAAAGTCCTGTAACATGTTATTTTATTTTTTTTAAAAGAACTTAGAAGCCACTAGATAGAGAAGAATAAATAATCCAATCAATCTCAACTTATTAAGGTCAATGCCAGTCGGCAGGGCAGAGACACCTTACCAAGCTAAATCGGTGATAAAGGGAGAACCTGGTGCAAGGTGACACTGAAAAACTGCAGTTGAAGAGATGAGAGGGGTGTTCTGATGTGCCAACAAATGGAGAGAGAGGAACAACGTGAGTGAGTCTTGACTGAGATTGAAAGTGTACTGGTGTGAGACGTTTTTTTTTTTTTTTTTTTTTTCAAGTGGGGTTAAATTTATAAATTGTTATGTAAAATAAAAAATAGGAAGGGTTCCTCCCAAACCCTCCAAATTGGAGGGTATGAAAAAATTGAAGGAGTGAGTGGTTATGGAATAATGGTTTGGGTTCTCACTTTCAACCATTTAACTCCATTGTTTAAAATACTCTCAAACAATGGGTTAAATCTCTTTTACTATCACATTCCATTACTAACCATCCCACCTCATCCATCCAAACATAGTGTTGGTTTTTTTCTTTGAGAAACTATGATATTCTTGAAATTTATAATTTTCATAACCTATGTTTTCAAGTATACATTGCTGCATGAAAATACCTCCCATCTGTTAAGAACGCTGTAGAAACATGTGATTCCGTATTGTTCCATTGTAACTCCTTGGCTTCTTAATTAAACAAATTTTAATTTAATTAACTCTTGGAGCTGCCATATGCTACGTGAAAGTATGCAAAAGTATCAAGTCTTGTAAGATGTTTCCATAGTGTTACTTCTCTTCCATTCAGTTATATAGCGTAGAATTTTCTCACCAACATTCTCCTTCTGATTTTATTTTCAATTCAAAATAAATATATCATAAACAAATAGAAACAAAATTTAGAGATGCTAATTTGTGCGAAACTAATCCTACCAGTTGTATAATACCAAGTAATGATTTCAAGATTACAATCCACTGTGATGATGGAAGTATAGAATAACGTCATTCGCTATCATCAGTGACGGATCCAGGACTCTGAGTCAGTGGGGACAATTTATTTTAAAAAATTAAAAATAATTATTATTATACATACAAGGATAAAAACGTAAATGTTAAAATTATAAAATTTTAATATATTTAATCAAATAAATTACATACTTTATAATTGTTTTCTACGTGATTTAATGTACTGAAATCGATGAATAATTAGCTCAATTTCAATGTTATTAAACACATCTCTCTCAAAATAAGTCACTAGATAATCGATGATTTATCCATGCATCTCTCATTTGATTACACAACCTATTTTCATAATCTTCATAAGAGAAAAGGCTTTTTCTTCCACTGTTGTTGTGCAACAAGCAAAATCATTATTAACTTTAAAAGAAAATAAATTATTGGATAAATAATATGTCTTTCAGTTTTAATTGATTACTTGGATTATGTGTGGGTTCAGTTCTAAAACAACCCATCTCATCGCAAGGTAACAAGCATCTTCGGGACCGTCTCAGGCAATTGCTCCAAGTAATAGTGGGTGCAAATATGAAAAATTAGGGGTGCAAAATAAAAAATAATCATGATACTAATAGTAACTATATCAAAGTGGAATTAGGATCCTTTCCGGTACTGGACTCTCCAATATGAGAGAGATAGATACAAAAATTTTAAATGATTTTAAAAAATTTTAAATAATGAACAAAACAATCACATCAATCTTTTTCTTGTATCTATTTCTCTCATACTGGAAGTGTCCAGTACTGGAGAGGATTTGAACTCATCAAAGTGAGTGGGTGCATGTGCACACCCTCACTCTTATTCCTACTTTTTTTTATTTTTGTCCCATTTAGCATGGTTGAACAAAGACAAAGACTTTATTGGTGCAAACATCTTGCTTAATTCATTGACAATAGGCATAAAATGGGGCAATGGGCATACATGAAGGCCCTGCATAGTATATCTGTCCATTCGTCCTTGAAATATCAACGTGGCTTCATAATATTATACAGTATATGTTTAAAACCCTTATTGAGCCTTATGGTGCACCATATACCTTAATCATTGATCAATTTTTTTTATCTTATCAATGGTATCTTATCATTTAGAGAATAGAACTAATATGGTCAGGCTGAACCAATAGTCTAGAAATCAATTTACAACGAAAAAGAAAATACAAACACCATACTCCCCTGCAAGGTTACATTAAGCAAATTAAATGAATAAATCATGACTTGTCATAAAAACTAGTATCACTATCACCCCCAATAACAATCCTGCCAGATAGAGTTGTTAAGAAGAAAAAAGTAAAAGATGTTTTAACACTGATTATGAAGAACAAACTGATCAGCCAACTTTTATTCTGTCTTCCTCCTCAAGACGCCAACAACACGGCTACCGGCTGTTGAAGAAGACGATAAAAAAACAACTATCAAAGCCTATACCACCTTTTATTAAATCTTCATTCATAATTTGAAGGGACTTTTATTCCAATTGCATCACCAGCTCTACCTGCTCCCTCCATTGACGGTATCGAGATCGTTATTTAACCATTTCCACCTTAGGGGGACCAGAGTACCTTCTTGAAGAAACAGGAGAAGCAGGGAAAGAAAGCCGCTTCTTTGCAGAAATAGCAGCTCCTTTGTCAGGTGTTCCAATTTTATCTATACTAAGTGGTGATGGCCTTTGCATTCTGGACCTGGCCCTTGCTGAACTAGTTGGAGCCATGTAACTTGGAAAGGCAGGTGAGCTAGTAAGGCTCTCATCATCTCTCACCGATGATCCTGCAATGCTATGTCTACGATAGCGTTCTGACTGAATGCTCAACATGCTTCTTGAGTCATCATCGCCACCCCAGCCACTACCCTTTGAGCTTGATGGCCTTGCCTTTCCATTAGCAGATGACACAGATGGGGCCTTTGAAGCTGGGGTTGATGGGGAATTGTGACTTCCAGGTTGGCTTGCTTTTCGGCCGGCAGGGGAAGCTTTGCTGGTATGGCTTGCTGCACTCTTCATAGATGCACGATCACTGTGATCCAAAGTGCTTCGGCCCTCCCATGGCCGGGCAGCCATCCATCGCTCTAGCCAACTCCATCCCCAATGGGGATTGTTTGGATCCATAAATGTGGGATTTGCGGATTTTGAAGAGTTCTTCGACATTTGCTGTTTGAGAAAGTAATTAGTGATATATAGAAAGTTACTTATATTGACCAAAAATCATTAAGCTATTAACAGGAATCAAACAAATAGATTTATAAATCAAAGGATACAAGTGCCTAAGTGCATTTTTATCTTTTTAAAGCTCTCATCTCATTTAAAAAATTATACAATAATGTCTTGATAAGAGCATATGAATTCCATGTGTGTGTGTTTTTAACACTTCAATCAAGTCATGGTTGGGACCAATTTCATGTTGACCTAACACTAATCCATTAACAAATAACAAGTGCATCAGATAGCGTAGTATATATCTGTTATCAGTTGTCACCATGTTTCCATCTTGCCTAAGGAACAATCTTGAATTCAATGAATAATTTTATAGATCAGCATCCATTAAAACAATGCTCATTCTTGAATCATCATCATGCAAGGAAATTGCCCCTCAATAACTTACATATGTAAATCAGTCTTATTAATGGGATTTCATATATCTGGAATTATGTATACAAGTGCCTAAGTGCATTTTTATCTCTTTAAAGCTCTCATCTCATTTAAAAAATTATACAATAATGTCTTGATAAGAGCATATGAATTCCATGTGTGTGTGTTTTTAACACTTCAATCAAGTCATGGTTGGGAACAATTTCATGTTGACCTAACACTAATCCATTAACAAATAACAAGTGCATCAGATAGCGTAGTATATATCTGTTATCAGTTGTCACCATGTTTCTGTCTTGCCTAAGGAACAATCTTGAATTCAATGAATAATTTTATAGATCAGCATCCATTAAAACAATGCTCATTCTTGAATCATCATCATGCAAGGAAATTGCCCCTCAATAACTTACATATGTAAATCAGTCTTATTAATGGGATTTCATATATCTTGAATTATGTATAGCACCTTGAGAAATGCATTAAGATTTAAGAGGTCTATAGCTTTTACCCATATTAATTAATATTATAGAATTATACCACACTAATATCTATTTCCCTCTGCCTATCTTTAATCTTTGGAATCACTGGAAAAAATTCAATCTCCAAATTCATGTTTCTGTCTTCGCTTAAGAAGTTCGTTCAAAACTTACATTTTAATGAAGTTATTTCTTAATGCTAATTCTTTTTTAAAATGATAATCTTATCTAGTTTGCCTCTATTTTGCTTCTACATTTTTCATGCACAAATGTTAATTATCATCGACTATTTTGTGAATTATTAGTTAGCTACAAATGTAAACATAAGCTCTTCTGCTCATTCGAACATTTGCAAACTCTCTTTGCATTGCTTAAACACCTAAGGTGTAGCTGTAGCAACTCTAATATTTGTTGATTACAGAAGCATCACAATAGGTAAATTATGTTGCCACTTGTGTTGAATTAAAATAATTCATAAAGATCCTAATTGCATACTATTTCTTTATTTTTTTGGAGGGTAACTTGCTATTTTATGTTCCATTAAAATCCAAAATAAGAAAACCATAATAGAGGCAGTCTTGCTACCTGATGTGAGAATGCATAGGCCAAAGCTCTCTCTCTTCTCATAGCAGCTTCTTGCCTGTGCAACAATCTTGCTTCAATTTGCTCCTTTGTTTGCAAGCTATCATCCCATTCTTCTCCAAGCTGCAGTGAAAGTATATATCGCATCAATACAAAATTTAAAAACCACATTCATCAAATATCATTCATTTCAAGCTTCTGTTTTAAGAAGTAAAGTAAAATCACACATTCTTATCAAGGAAAAACAATCAGAGCCAGAGATGTGTACCACTAAACAAATAAGTCATAAGGTGACTTAAACATTATTTGAGCATTTAATCTAAATGATAAATATAGAGGCATAACTTGGAAATTCCACCAAATCATACTTTTCCAGAGAATTTTGACCTATATTTATGAGTAGAACGTTACCATATTTACATTACATTTTCATAAGTTTTAAAGGGACAGATGAACAAAAATATCCAAACAAAAGGAAAAGAAAAGTAATTAACAATTTGTCATAAATTAATTAACCAAGAAAAAAGAAATAGTTCATATGCAAAATAATATTCACAAGTGATAAACATAAAATAGAGGCACATAAAGAGCATATTCGATGAGACAAATCACAGTTGTACTTCATTACAAAAAAAAAAAGGGAAAATATAGACAATGCTTACAGTAGCTTGCAACTTCTCAAGCTCCTTTTCATGTTTCTGCTGTATTTGCCGCTGAAGAGCCTGATTCTCCTCAGACATTCTAATTCTCCTTTCACGAATCTGAGACTGAAGTCTTGCAAGAGTTTGCATGCATCGTAAGGTGCTAGTTGCTTGCCGTTGAACTGATTGCCCTTGTATTAATGTTTTCAATCTCACCAAACCTTTCAAGGCACGCAGTGCCCTTCTTGCCTGGAAGCTCAAAAACAAGAACGATTATGTATGGTTATAGGTACTGCCGAGCTACTTTAGTATAGATACAAATTATATCCCAATGAACCTTTCAATGTAATTATAGTATGCATCACATCCTATAATACATTAATAAACGAGAGATTTTGTTGACGACCATGAAATTAAATTCTCCATGGTAGCAAAAGATTAAAAAGAATCCTACTTGAAATGAATACAATAACTTTTAAAATTTCTCCAAATCAATGCAGCATGCTGTATAACAGTCCAGTAGACCCAATTACAACAAGTCCATTAGTTTATAAAATAAAAACCAGGGAAAAAATATGTAGATGTATATAACTGATTTCATTCTGTTTTTTTCCCATGAAAGGAAAAGACATCCTCAGCCTGTTGGGAATTCCAGGTATAAAGAAATCCAACATTGAAAATAGTTAGTTGAAGGCTATATAAGTAGAAAAGTCTCAGAGACCTAATTCCTTAAGATTTTGGGTTAAGATGTGAAGTCAAGCCCACTTATGTGATTCTTCACTTAGCCCATGGTAGTAGATCTCCCGATGCTTTAGGCTCCCTTAATCCTAACACAGCCTTCAACTGACATAGGATATAACATTTATCCAAAAATAGGGGCGTGATTACATTTTTCTTCTAGTGTAATTAGTAGTTTGTGTAGCATTATAAATAAATATGACAACAAGTTCATACCATATATCCACGGAATGCTGTCTGAATCTTGATAGCTGCTATTTCTTCCTTTGTCTTTCCAGGGTAACGAGGCATACTTGTGAGACGTACAACCTCTGCGGCGGCCTGAGCAGCAGCAACAGCAGCTTCTGCTGCAACAGCAGTGGCAAAAGCCAGAGAATAAGCATGCTTACTCTGTTCATTCGCTGCCTCGGTTAATTTAACATCTTGTATGGGTGGAAGAGGGGGAGCAACAGCAACTGGTGCTTCTTCAGATGCCGGATCCGAGTCCTTGTGATGGCCACTAGATTTTTTCTCTGACTTGTGGTTTTTCTGCTTTTTATTTATTTTATAAACCAAAATAAATGGTTTAAATTAAAATCTATTCTGATTTAAAATAAAAAATGTAAAAGATATTATCTTCTTTCCTTTTCAGATATAATGTAGCCACATGATTTTCAAACCTTGTCTTTTCTGGAATCTGAGCTAAAAACTTTCTTCACTGCAGAAAACCAACTCCCTTTTCTCCCCATTTGCAATTCCTGTTACTTTGAAGGAAAAGAAACGCTAACAGATCTTAATACCAAGCCAAATAACATAGGGTGGACAAACTTCATCAAAAAATGGGAACATAAAAAGAGACGAGATGAACAAACTTGTGTTAAAAGTAAAACTTAGAAAAAATTGAAGTTCAACATGGTTAAAAACCTCATTTCAATTAATGCACATTGAACCCCAAACAACAAGTTAAGGAAAACATAATTCATGCATAGAATTGTAAAAAGGGAACTGAATAGAAACTCCAACGGTACCTAAAAACGGTGATTATTAATGCAGGAAACAGATCTATCTACCAACATGTTTTATATAGTAACATTAACAGCTAAATTAATGAAAAGAACTAAAAACTGAAACTAAATAGCAAAAACGCCACCCCCAACAAAGGAAATTTAAGGGCTTTCTGACAATTTAATAATTCAATGAACAAATGGAGTAAAACCCAGATAACAAAATTATTAATATATATATATATATATATATATATATATATATATATATATATATATATAAATCCGCTTCAAAACCTCCAATCTTAAGAGCCTTGTTTTAAGAGAAAACTACAAAACATCGGAAAATGGAGAAGAAGAACCCAGATGGTATAAAAAAAAAAAAAAAAAATACCCAGTTGAAAATTTCCAATTTTGAAAGAGAAAACTAAAAAAGAAGAATGCAAGTTAAGTAATGAAATGGAATGTGGACAAATGGAGAAGAACCCAGATAGAATAATCCAAAGAAGTGAAGGAAAAAACCGTCAAAAACAGTACAAAATCTCCAAACATTCCAATACCTATGCATGAGAATCTCAGATCTCTGAAAACCAAAGGTACATGGTCTGTCCGAGTAACAACACAAGTCGGGGGTTTTGACCAAACTGACCCACTTTTAGAAACTATTTACCAAAATAACCTAGTTTTGAAACTATTTACCAAACTAACCTAGTTTTAATTAAAATAATATATTTTTTTAAAAAAAAAAAAAAAAAGCTGGCAGGCGCCACGTGGCACCTCCCGGTGCAGTGACGCCACTGCCAACAGCGCCATTAGTGGCGCATGTGGCAGTGGCGCCACTGCACCGGGAGGTGCCATGTGGCGCCTGCCAGCTTTTTTTTTTTTTTTTTTTTTTTTTTAAAAAAAAATATTATTTTAATTAAAACTAGTTAGTTTGGTAAATAATTTCAAAACTAGGTTATTTTGGTAAATAGTTTCTAAAAGTGGGTCAGTTTGGTCAAAACCCCGTTGTGTCAAATATTATTGTTGCTTTCTAAATGTGTCTCTTTTGGTGAGAGATTTACATACTTGGAAATTTGTGACTGGCATGATGTGCTAGTTGCTTAGGAAAGGGTGACAGTAAAACTGACCACACAGACAATGATATGCAAGTTGAGAAGCGAACCAATCAGTGAGCAAACCAAAATCAAAATAAAGAAAGAAAACACAAACTTATCATTTAGTTAATTTAGTTGATTTTCTTGATTTATGTAAAAGAAAAAGTTATAATTATTAAAATACCTTTTAATTATTTTGGGAGTATGCAATGTTCTTAAAAAAGTAAAAGAGAAATTAGTTGTATGGGTTAATTTTCTTGATTTTTGGAATACTAACATTAAATAGAGTTGAGTTAGTTGGATTTTACTTATATTTGAGTATACAAAATATAGATATTTTTTTGCTTATAATTGAGTCCAGATGAAATAACATTCTCCTCATATTACTACGTATTTCACATTTTTGTAATAAAAGTGTGACAATTTATGATGGTAAAAAAGTGTTTTCCTTGTAACTTGTAAATGTGCGCAGTTTGTTTGTGCGCGCGCCTGCACTGCCATTGCTACTATTAACTATTCCACCGAACCAGCCAGCTCACAAAGCAGGAGTACCCCATAAGGGGTTTTGACCAAACTGACCCACTTTTAGAAACTATTTATCAAAATAACCTAGTTTTGAAACTATTTACCAAACTAATCTAGTTTTAATTAAAATAATATTTTTTTTTTTTTAAAAAAAAAAAAAAAAAAAAGCTGGCAGGCGCCACGTGGCACCTCCCGGTGCAGTGGCGCCACTGCCACATGCGCCACTAATGGCGCTGTTGGCAGTGGCGCCACTGCACCGGGAGGTGCCACGTGGCGCCTGCCAGCTTTTTTTTTTTTTTTTTTTTTTTAAAAAAAAAATATTATTTTAATTAAAACTAGGTTAGTTTGGTAAATAGTTTCAAAACTAGGTTATTTTGGTAAATAGTTTCTAAAAGTGGGTCAGTTTGGTAAAAACCCCACCAGATCTTGCCTTGAAACGAAACTTCAACTATGGGAAAAAGGGAAACAGAACAATAACTATAAAAACATGGCATCTGGGACCTACTACTATTTGTGATTCTAAATTTTAACGTTATATAACAGCCAAACCAAACTATTGAATTAACATCGTCAAGTTACTTAAAAATGAAAATTATTTATAATGTTATTAAATATTTATATACTTAACTCCGTCAAAAAATTATTTATATACTTAAAAAAAGGTTTTAAAGATTAATCTTATGCTTTCTTGTTTCCAAAAAAATAAAGTTGTTGTCTTTAATTTCAAAAATGAATAATTTAGTTTGAAAACAATATAAAAGTAATATAATTCTTTTCAAAACAAAAAAAGGAATATAACTCTTTTAAGATTTTATTTTTCAGTTCATTGAAAATTTATTTTACTCAAACAAATATTATTTAGTATACACTCTAACAAACATGTATCAATAATTTGAAAAATGATTTATTCATTATATTTATTTATTTTAGTCATTTAGCTCAATAACTTCTAAATAATATTATGTTTTCAATTATTTTATCTATAGAAGATATGAATTAATATAATAATTATTTTTTATAAATATGCAAAAGTGTTGTTTAAACAAGTATATTTGAATATAAGACTGAATATAAACTTGTCTAATTATAATATATAAATTAAATAAATATAATTTGAAAAATGCTATGAATAGTTTTATGATATATATATATATATATAATTATATTATATGTTCATTATGTGTAACAAAAATATATAATACTCTTGTTAATTATATTTATTTTTTTGTTTTTAGCTTATAATTTATTTGATTCTTAGCAAAGTTCATAATTCAAATTATTTGTTTATGCATGACATAGAATATTTATATATGATCATGAAGTTTATCTTGTCATGCATAGACAAAATAATTTGAAGTAGGAACTCTGCTAAAAATAAACTAAATCATAAGACCACTAAAATAAATAAATAAATAAATAAATAAAGTAAAAAAATTATTACAATTTTTCTACATAATGAACATAAGATATATTAATTAGTTGTTATATTATTTAGAGTGTATACTAAATAATATTTGTTTGAGTAAAATAAATATATAATGGATAGAAAAATAAAATGCTTAAAAGAATTATATTCCTTTTAAGATATTTCCAAATTAAATATTTTATTTTTAAAATTAAAAACAACAACTTTATTTTGGAAACAAGAAAGCATAAGATTTATCTTTAATTTTTTTTAAGTTTATAAATATTAAATAACTTATTACAAATAATTCTCATTTTTAATTAACTTGACAATGTTAAGTCAATAGTTCGTCAACACTAAAAAAAAATGGGGTCAAATTTAATTTATGGTCAAGTTTGGAGTTTGTTGTTTTTTTAAAAAAAACTTAAAGGTGGTAGAGTGTAACTTACTCATTTTTTAAGCTAACCATAGTTAATTTAAGGAATATTATGTTAGCATAATTTAATTCCCACGTTAGTCAATGGGTCAAATGGGGTGGAGTGTTATTTTTTACTCAAAAATGGGGTTGGTTATCTTTTCATCAAAACTCAATGAGGGTCATTGCAATTTACTCTTTATTTAATAATATACTAATTCGTGATTAGTTGATATTGTAAAATATATTTAAAATAACAATGGACGGCAATTAAATCCTAAAAATATTATAAATATAAATAAGTATTAATAAGATATCATATATTGATTTAAGAAAGATAATGATTAGATATGGTGTCATAAATATTCAAATAACTGAATTGTAAAAAAAAAAATTGTGATTAATTTTTTTGACGTGATGTGGTACATTAAATTATCTGAGCTTTATTGCATAATATTGCAAAATTTATATAATGACACTCTTTTTTTATCTGAATCATGTCGTGACACACTTTCAATTTATATTTAAGTCAAATGATGTTTAAGGAATGTTGTGTATATCACAACTAATTCACTCCCCCATTTGAATTAGTGTATTATATTTTAGAATACATGTAAAGTTTATTCGTGTATCCATTTCTACAAATTAAGCAATTAGTTAGAAGGAAGGTTAGCTCAAATAACATTAGCATCCAATATAGTCGATGAAAAGTCTTGGATTTGATTCATGATGAGTTTTTTTAAGTATCACGGTGAGTTGTTGTTAAGATTTGCGGCATGATCTTACTTGAAAAAGGAGTTTTGTACGAAGTACCTAACTAACTTTTGGTGCATTTATGTATCTAGAAATTGACTTATAATTACGTGTCAGAATCTCTTTTTTGTTGGTTATTACATTTTAAACCATTATGAAAAATTCAGAGATTATTATTGGTCATATTTGTCAGAAATTTCTTAAAATTAGCTGGAAATTCAAACTTCTAACAAATTTTGGGAATTAGGCTCCTTTTAGCCGAGTAAAAAAGTAAAATAAGAAAATAACATTGTATTTAATATTTATCTATGATTAGTTAAAGTACATTGAAATCTTAGCCCATTTTAACTAATCAATTATGGATGTATCCTTACTTTCTCATTTTATATTTTTACTTATTTTAAAGGAACTTTATCTATAAATCGTGATCCCTTAATAAAATGTTGGCTAGAAAAAATAATTGTCGGTCCAACAGTATGAGAAAAATACAACCTATTATATCATTATGTTAATTACCAAAAAACTTCAATAATAATTTTGCCAAAATTTGGTTTTATTACGAATATTTTTTAATAAAATATTCAATAGAAATATGTCGAAATCACTCTATATAAGTAATTCAGGATTTAACTACCACACTCATGTTTCATCTTTCACTGACCATGAGGATGACTACTCCCGTAACAACATTTTCAAGTGACAGATATGATCGAAAGATTGTTTATGAAAGTGGTTCCACTCCTTAACTTTTATTATTTATTTTATACTTCTTTATAATTTAATTCTCTCTTGTTTTTTTCTCTCTCACCGACTTCTCCATCTTGACTTCAACTAGGAATAGTAATGGATAGGATTTGGGTAGGGTGCTATAGTACATGTTCTAATATCCACGTTTAAAAATATTACTCGTACCCGGACCCTCATAGATTGCAACTTTAGTACCCTTACCCGTATCCTCTGAGTACCTAAGTACCCATACCCGTACCCATTACCCGCACTTTAACAGTGAAAAAGCAATAAATAACAAAAGAAATTTATAGCAATTAAAAAACGATTCAAAGATCTTTTAAATATACTCATGAAACATTAAAAATCAAAATATTTAAATAAATAATAACATCCAAAAAGAATTATAGGTGTAACTGGGTTTAGAAAGTTAAGAATCTTTAGAATAATTTTGGTTTTAAAATTTATATTATAGTTAAAATTATATATATTAGTCATATAAATAAATAAATAATATATATATATATATATATATATATATATATATATATGCGGGTATGGGACGGGTTGGGTACCATAGTACCTGTACCCGCATCCATACCCATTCAAATTTGCGAATAATTACCTGTACCCGGACCCTTACCCATTGTGCGGGATCCATTGTGGATAATTTTTAAGGGTATCCAATGGGTAGGGTGCAAATTGCCATCCCTAACTTCAACCATATCTTTACAAAGATCATATCATGCAAACTCATTCTTGTAGCATCTGAATTACATAAATAACACATATCCGTGATTACAATTATATCCAACAATTTAGTCTTAATATAAAACAACCTCAAACCTAACAATTTTGATCTGCTTCATATGAAATTACAATCTTCAAATTGTCTTGATTCAAAAGGGGAAGATCGGTTTACCAAAAAATAGGGGTGGGGGATAAAGCCTATTAATTAAGTTTTAGTTATTCCCATTTTTCCCTCTTTCTTATAGGTTGAACACTATGAAAGGAGGAAATAGTAATCAACAATACCTTCTGACTATGGTGGGGTATGTTGGCGACTTCTCAATCCATATGTTACCACGGCGGCTTCTAGCATGCGCGGGGCACTGAAGCCTCTCACCGTGAGAGAGCTTTAATAGCCATTGGATTAAAGATTTCCCTAGATTGCACCTACTCCTGCCCACACCAGATTTTTTTTATTATATTTTTTTTTTCTTCATCGCTTTCACTGGCGTCTTCAGCCATCTCCCTACCACCACTGCCGCCGCCGCCACCACCGCCACCCACCTCCACTCACATCTTCTCCTTCCTCTCCAATCAATCGCTTCTGTTTTGCTTTCATTTCCTCATAACTTTTTCAGGAATTCGGAGGGAAGGGGGTTAGATATTGCTTCTGATGTTGGTGGCGATTGAAAGGGAGAGGGGTTCGGCGAGGATGGTGGTTACGGTGGGATGGAGGCGGTGGCTCTGAGACACCGGCAGCAAGAAGCTCAACCGAGGCGCCGCCGAAGACGAAGGAGAAGATGAAGACAATGGTGACAACAACACCAACAACGTATCGGTTTCCATGTGCGCGAGGTCGCGTGCTCTCCACGCGCCCGAGGACGAGAAGGCAGTGAGGAAGGAAGGAAGGAATCATCGGCGGCGGAAATGACGAAATGGAAGAGGATGACGAAGAAGCTGAAGACGAATTCGAAGAAGAAGGGAATGGCGAACACGAATGCGACCCCGCCCCAAAAACCTTCCTTGCCACCGTGGAGTGGACTTCCACCTTCCCTTCATGTCCTCTAAAAAATTTAAAATGAAAAAATCACTGCGTGGTGGGGATGGGGGCAGCGGGTTCGGGGGGTGGTGGTGGGGGACGACGGTGGTGGTGGGCTATGGTATGTGGTGGTGGTGGTAGGGTGAGATGAGGGTAGGTGGGAGGCTTGGGGAGTTTAGGAGGAATAATCCAGTGTAGATGGTGTAGGATCTAATCATGGAGATCTTGATAATCCAACGGTGATTAATGCCCTCTCATGGTGAGAGGCTTGCCAGCCCTCTCACCCTAGACAAAGCCATGTTACCACCCTATGGACTCACTTGCCCTTACTTTTCATCGGTGCTTCCATCCTCATATGCAGAACAAACCCACCAGCTATACCACTTATTAAAGTGGAAACGTTTTTTGGACATCTCAATTCAGACACTTTATCAAACAGATAGACAGAGTAGCTATGAAAGCTTGCTGTTTATTGGATCGTGTGGAAAAAATTTAAGAAAACCATATAAAAAGAAATGTGAAGAGTATATTTGTACGATATTGATGTTGATTTTAGTTGTACAAATAACATTTCTCTAATGTTTCTAAACTTCAAAATTTATCAAAATGAAGCCTATAGTTCGCATTATTATCACTCTCTACAAAACCACAACTTTTGTGGAACACCATCATCCAATAAAACCAAGTAACAATCCACATAGGTGAGTCTTTCTTTGTCTTTGTCATTGGTCAGAGTTAGAAATGAGCTTTCCGTTTGGTTTTATTTTGTTGATGAAGAATTTTTATTCACTGGATTTAACATAATTTCAGCAAACATTTAATATGTGGACTCTCAAGTTTCTACGGTAATATTGTATATATTATGCATTTGGACAAATTCGAGAAAGAAAACTAAAGCATAAAAACAGGTTAGCAAAGAGATAAAAGTGTTGAAAAGTAAATGCAGTAAGGTAAACAAAAGCTGATAAACTTATACGGGGATGTAAATATATAGCAGAAAATAGAATGCAAAAATTAAAGCCTTAAAATTAAAGCATAGAAATTAAAGAAAGTAATTGAGGAGCAAGAGATATAAAAGTGTCAAGAATAAAGGAACTAAAATCAAATAACTGGAAAGGATCATTGCATTGAATTAAACAACTGAAAAGTAATAGAGATGACATACTTGATGCAAATCCGTAATCTACTAGCATCAAGATGTTTATGATTTATGACCAAAGTAACCAACCCTAAGTACAATGAGTTTACTAGTATTTATAGAAGAAAAAATAACCTCCTAATGTCTATCCTATTGACACCTATCAGGCAGGTGTTATTGTGCAAATTCAAGGACATGTTTAAACAATATCTCCATATAACAAACTATCTCAACAGTCTCCTTCATTTTGATTTCAAACTTTGATGTGTTGACGGTGAGCCAGTATCCTACCTTGGCGAGGCATAGGTGGGGTTGCAGTTGGGTGTAGCGAGGCAAGGTGGGACCGTAGTCAGATTGAAATATGGGGTTGGCTACTACTAGACTTAAGAAAATAAAATTGTACCTTGACTAACAGCTATAGCTTTTAGCTTAGTAGTAAGTGTTTGGTCCTACACTTGGTATCAGGCCAGGTCTAGCGTAGGGAAGGATTATTGGTAGTGGACCGATATCCTGCCTTGGCAAGGCCTAGGTGCAGTCGGAGTCAGATCAAGGTCGAATCCCTCTAAGGCACAACAGGTGCTTCGGGGTTTTTTTTTTTTTGTGGTTGGCCAACATCTTGTCTTGGCAAGGCCCAAGTAAGGTCGCGCACAGGTTTGACGAGGTGTCAAGGCCAGGTGGGGGCCGAAGTCAGATCGAAACATGGTGTTGGCCGCTGCTAAACTTAAGGAAATAAAGTTACATCCTGATTGATAGGTATAGATCTTAGTCTAGTGGTAAGTGCCAGATTTTACATGATGATCTTTGGTAACTATTTTTTCTGAATTCAAAATGGTAGGCCAGATAACTACCTCTTCGATAGCTACCTTTAACAAAATTTTACAAGTGTCTACTATCGAACCATCCACTACCCACTTCCTTCTGTCTCTTCCTTAAGGCTTTGTTTGTGAGTTTGGAGGGGAAGGAAAGAGAGGGGATCAAAGGGGAAAGAAAGGGGAGGGAGGGGAGGGGAAGGAGAGTATTATACCTCACCTTGTTTGTGAGTGCATATTGTATGAGGGGAAGTAAATGGAGGGTTTATAACATAATTTTAAAATTTTACCTTTATTTTAGAAAATTAACATAAGTAATATCTTTTAAATAATATTAAGGCACCTTTCAAAAAAAATTAATACTAATGCAAAAAAAAAAAAAAATTCCTTTTCCTCTAAAAATTGGGGTAAACCCCCAAAAAACCCCAAATTAGGGTAAATCAAAAAATTTAGGTGAGGAGGGGTTTGGGGGGTTTTCTAAAATCCTGGAAAACTTCCCCTCCATTTTTTTACACTCACAAACAAGGGAGAGGTCCTCATAAACCTTCACTTTCCCTTACTTCCCCTCCTAAATAAGACTCACAAACATAGCCTAAAGCATATCTTTGTTGAAAAGGACACGAGCTTGCTTTCATCACCTCTCTATTAGACATTTATGTCGAAGAGATTCCTTTTTATCTTGGAACCTCTAATCTTCATCTTAATAATACGTCTTTCATCAATTTACTTTTTATGCCATGAGAAGCTCTTCAATTGAACTCTTATTCATCGATATGCTCCATTTCAACCCTTGATCTTTGAACATCTTTGTCGAATTGAGACTTTTAAATTTCACACCCAATATCCTTAGGTCATGTTTTCAGAATGATCTTTAAGTTGTGTGTGAGTCTAGGCTCGTGGAATAAGACTCCACAACTCTTGAACTTCAATCGATCAATACCTGCATTGTAGTCACTGATACTATTGAAAAATTTTCCACTACCGGTGAACCTTCAAAACTAAAATCAGATGTGCTTAAAATAACAAAACTCAAGAGTTGAATAAGAATTACCAAAAAACTATGTTGAGGACTAATTTTTAATAATGAATTTCACCATTTATGTTTAACACCCCCTGGGCATTATTTCCTAATCACATGCGAAAATAAATTAAAAAGAAAGTTTGCTGGTTGCTTTCGAAAAAACTTCTATTATTTTCATAAGTCTGAAAATGGGGGTCAAATTTTTTAAAATGAATGGTGACACTCTTAACTATTTCGAAAATGTTTCTTTTAAAACATATATCTTTATTCCGCAAAATAACCTTTGAAAATTTAGGATTTATATAATATAATAAACATATGTTTGGGTTAAGGGTGTCATAGCATAGTCTGCCAACCTTCAATCTTAATTCACGAATGGGCAACTACAATAGATGAAGAAGATGATTGATAAAAAATATTTGTTTTAATGTGGTAACTTAAAAAATTGTATTTTTCTCAGCCACAATTAATTGTGATAATTTTTGCTATAAAAATGTTGTTATTTAATTATGTTTCCAAGCCTAATTAATCAACCTTTATTTCTAACTACATGATGTGGTTTAATTGAAAATTTGTATAAAAAATAAAAAATACAAATTAATTTTTATAATTTTTTTAAAATTACAAAAATTGGGACAATGTATAAAAGGCCAAAAAAAATATATTACCACTTAACTTTTTATATATGTTTTTTATAATTTAAATGTACAAAAAGCCAAAATATATTAAAAAATAATTTTTTAAAATATATATGTAATTATGATTGATTTTGTCATTTGCATATAATTTATGTTATAGTTTATCGTTATCTGCTTCACCTTAAATACAAGATAGGATAACTATTACTATCTAGTGAATTATTTGGTATGCATCAAACATCGAATATGATAAAAACTTATCAAACTCATATCATATCGCATCCTATTCTTATTCAGCTTTCTTATTCTATTCATCTTTATCTTATCTTAATACTAAACAAACCCTTGTATAGTTCCCTTGGGGTGGACCAGTTGGCAAGATCCTACTGTCCTGCTAGCCAGGTCGTGGGTTCGATTCCCGCTTCCCCTCGTATTATAGCCTTTCCAAAGCGGACTTGCGTTGTGGGTTGGGATAGGCGATCCGTAATCCCACCGGAAATCCTCCTAGAGGTTGATGGTTGGCTCTGGCCTTGCATGGGTTGGTCTTTGCCCTAATCTAAACTTTTTGTAACAAAAAAAAAAGCCCTTGTATGTCCTTGTGGGGGTAATGAAATTTTTTATCAACTCAATGTTTAATTCATTGTTCTAACTTTAACCACTAATTATTTTTATTGATCTTATTTTGGTTGAAACCCATCATAATTAGGGTATTTGGCTCCCCAATGAGTCTAGGGAGTATCTCACAAGTTTAGATCATTCGGATCCATTATAGGACCAATCTCCGTTTGGGTGCTTAGTCACACAGTTAAGGTTCTTTGCCCCTCCCCAATGATGTGTTATATGAGATTCGAACTAAGGTCCTTCCCACAAACTCAACTTGCACAACCAACTAGAACACACCCATTAGGTTATTTAATTTTTATTTTTTTTTACAGATAGGTTATTTAAGTTACTCATAACAAATTAAATTGAAATAATGAAATATAAAACCACAAATAATTATTTTATTACACAAAACAACAAACATATAAAAGAGGGGGAAAAGTAAGATTTTAATTTATATGCACCGATAGTGTAAAGTTTTTTACACCGTCAATCAATCAAAAATCATGATGTAGATGAATTTTAAGATAATTAAGATAAGAGTCAAACTTTGTTAATGATATGTCAATTTCTTATTGGTTGACAGTGTAATAAATTTTAGATTGTGCATATCAATTAAATCCAAAAATAATGTTCAAGAAGAGGGAAAAATAATGTTCAATATTCTTCCTTCGCTAAATTTGTGCCTGTATGATTACTAATTTTGAAAACAGTTTTTTTGTTTTTAAAAGCAAAAAGATAAAAAAAAACTTGTTTGGTAAAGTGTTCTGAAAAAATTGATTCTGAAAACACTATCTGCTTTTCAGTTTTTAAAACAAAAATTACAGAACATCTTTGAGTTGTTTTGTTTTCTGTCTCTTTGTTCTCAAATGAAAAGCACGGAGAACAATATTTTCATTAATGACAATTTTGTAATAATAGAACAAATGAAAAAATCTTGCAAAGCTCCTCCCTCCATTCTTTTTTGTCTTACTCTGCAATACCCATCTTGCTTGCTTCCTCTCATTTTCGTCGGAAGATCAACAGCATATGATGTTTGCGGGGAAGGAACTGAATTGAAGGATTGTCTGACCCTTGCCCATCACAATGTCCAATATGCGCCCACACTCCATCTTGTTCTTAGAGCCATTGTACAATGTGCCGAGACTGCCCAAGGTCTCATATGCAAGCGTCGTGGATTTGGCCGCCATGGAAGAGGGTCGTTGAAGAAAAAAAGCACCTCTAATCATGACCCTTGGCTATCATCAGATGTAGCTCCCTAAAATTTGTGTCTTCCTCTAATCTCCTTTTCTTATGCCAAAATCCACATGCATCTATATCTTTGCTGAGAAAAAATTCTTTTGGAAATCTTTTCTCAAAATCAAGAATAAAGACCCATTTTGGTCCTTGAGAAAAACAACGAGGTTCATCTTAGTCCCTGACAAAACTAAAGTACCAAATTAGTCCCTCACAATTTTAAATTAGGGACACGTTAGTCCCTTGGTCAACCCTCCATTAGTTTGGGTCAGTTAAGTCAATGACATGTTTTGTTTTCTTGCTTAGGTTTACTGTTATATGATATTTACAATTTCTAATATGTAAATTGGTTATTAAACATTTACTTAAATGCTCAAAATACCCAAATCAACATCATTTTGAACAAACATGATAAAAAGAAACCGGCCCCTTAAGCAACCAAAAATGTCACTTAAATGTCCAAAATGATACTTAATCGACATCATCCCAATTTCTGCCCCAAATTAGCAACTGTGGAATCCTAATCCACAGAGATAACGGATGGTATCTAATGGGATCAAATGGAATGACTAATGTGTCCCTAGTTTGAAATTGTGAAGGACTAATTTGATACTTTAGTTTTGCAATGAATGAAAACGGACCCTCGTGTTTTTCTCAGGGACCAAAATGGACTTTTTTTCCAAAATCAATTATGACAGGGAAGGCCTTCCACGCCCCTCATTTTAAGGGAGTTTTTCTTTCTTCATTTTAAAAACAAAATTTCAAAACAAATTTATCAAACATATATTTTTTGTTTTTAAAATTCTAAATCTGTTTTCAAAAATAATCTTTTCAAACATATTTTTTTGCTTTTTCTGTTCTGAAAATAGTTTTAAAAAATTATTTTAGAAAAGAGTTTTTAAGGAAAAAAAACACAAAAACATAAGGCTTAATTGCAATTTTGGTCGTCCAAGTATTGATTGTTAAGTCTCTAAAATGTCTGTGTGCATTTCCCTAAGTTTTGATGAAAACTAAACATTGGTTACTAATTTAATTAACCTACTTTGTGGTTGCTAACAACCTATCTACTTAGTGTACAGATCAGAAGATTACAAAACTCACCTGTCTGTCTAAGTACCAACTTGTCTGTTTAAGCCAAAAAGTCAACCTGTCTGCTGACTGGGATTGTTGACTATGTGCAAACTGGTTTACAACCTGTCTCTGCTCTGCTCTTCAACTCGTCTAAGGTTCTTTGTTAAAGAACTCGAAGTACAGGAAGCTTTTGGAAGCTGTCCCCTCATGAAGAATACTCTGAAATCTCTCTCTCACGCTTATCAAGAAATTCAGAAGTGCTCTCTCTCAAGCAACCTAGGAAGTCAGAGACAAACTTCCAGTTAAAGAATGTTTCCAACATGCTTTATTCCCTAGTACTTTCGGTTATTACACAGAAAGGGAAATGTACTCTGCAAAAGTACAAAAGCACTCTGCACAACTCTGAGTTGGCTTCTACACGATGCATAAAGCCATTATCCTTCATGTTAGAGTACAACCAACGTCTCCATTGCATTAATGGCTGCCCAGAATGACTATATTGCATTTAATGAAGCTCTGCTTGAAGCCACCGTTGCAAGGAATGTCTCTAACGGATATTAAATGTTTGAAGGCTATAAATACAGAAGTCATTGAAGATGAACACATCAGAGATTACAAAGCATTAAAGAGCCATTACTCTGTTCATTTATTCACTCTGTATTCTTCAATCATTTGAAGTTATTACGCAGACTTTCCTAAGCTTTACATTTAAACCACTCTCTGAGTGTTAGTGAAAGATCTGTCTGTCTGTAAGTGTATTTATTACAAACCAAACTCTCAAACAAATCTGAGTGAGCCTGAAGAGGCTAGGTGTGCAAACAATACTTGTGTTGGAGCCTGAAGAGGCTAGGTGTGCAAACAATACTTGGAGTCTGTAACCTGATCAGTTATAGTGGATAAATCTTGGTGCTGCCAAGGACTGGACGTAGCTCTTTGTGTTAAAGAGTGAACCAGGATAAATCACTGTGTTAATCTCTCTTCCCTTAATCTCTTTAGTTGTTTTGATTATAGATCATCTGCTTTCTAACTAAGGGGTTAAAACTGCTTTTATCAAGCTTGCTTTTCATCTGTATACGTGTGTTGTTTTCTGAGAAAACTACAATAGACAGGTGACCTGTCTGTGTAACCTTTTACACCTGTCCGAACTTAGCTTCTGCATGCAAAATGTTTTTAACTTTATTTTAATTTCTAATAAACACAATTCAACCCCCCTTCTCGTGTTTATAGTTGTCTATTTCAGTTGGTATCAGAGCTCAGCCTCTGGGTTGAGCATCTAACAGTGTAGAGGTAAAAGATCCTGAAGAATAGACATGACTGTTGGAGCTAGTGGAAGTCACCAGACTGAAGGAGCCTCCTTAACCAGACCTCCATTCTTCAATGGAGAAAATTACAACTATTGGAAAGATAGATTTCAATGGTTCATTCTATCTACAAACTCTGATCTCTGGGATGTCATCACAGATGGTCCTTTCATTCCTAAAAATGATGACAACACTGACAAGCCAAAAGCTCAATGGACTCCTGCAGAAAAGACAAAGTGAGAGCTGAATCACAAAGCCAGATACAACATTATTTGTGCTCTCAGTCCTGATGAGTTTGAAAAGGTCTGTGCCTGTGATTCTGCCAAAGAAATATGGGACACCTTAGCTGTCACACATGAAGGAACAACCAAAGTCAAAGAATCAAAAATTGCCATACTTGTCAGAAAGTATGAACTGTTTCTCATGGAGGAAGGAGAATCTGTTGCTCAAATGATAGGGAGATTCCAAACTATCATCAATGGTCTAAAGTCTCTTAGCAAAGTTTACTCTAATGCTGAGAAGGTTGGAAAGATACTTAGGAGTCTGCCTAAGCAGTGGAGACCTCTGGTAACTGCTATCTCTCAAGCCAAAGATCTTACCACCTTGACTATGGATGAACTCCTTGGAACACTTACTGTTCATGAGCAAGAACTTGGAGATGAAGTCTCAACAAAGAAGGGCAAGTCAATTGCCCTGAAGGCTGATCAAAAGTCTTCCAAAGCCTCTAAAGCCTTGAAGGCAGACGAGTCATCCAGTGATGCTGACCTGTCTGAACCTGAGGATTCTGAAAGTGATGAAGAACTATCTCTCCTAACCAGAAAGATAAAGCTTCTCTTACAGAAAAAGAAGTTCAGAAAAGATAAGTCATTCAGAAGATTCAACAAGGACAAGAACTTCAAAGATTCCACTTCAACAGACAAGAACTCAATTGTCTGCTATGAGTGCAAGAAACCAGGTCACATCAAAGCAGAATGTCCTCAACTCAAGAAAGCCCCTTTTAAGAAGTTCTTCAAAAAGAAGAAGAAAGGAATGATGGCTACTTGGGAAGATCTAGAGTCACCATCTTCTGATGAAGAGATAGAGGAAGAAGCAAATCTCTGTCTAATGGCTAACACTGACTCAGATTCAGATAATGAGGTAAATTCTGATTATGAGGAATTACTTGATGCCTATGAAGAACTGTTGGAGGAATCCAACTGCTTATCTAAGGCTTTCAAATCTCTCAAGAGAGATCATGTTAAGCTCCTCAGTGAGCATAAACAGAAATCTCTAGAGTGTGAGAAATTTGCCAAGGAGAACAGTGAGCTGAAAACTGAAAAGTCTAGTGAAGCTAAGATCTCTAGTGATACATCACAGTCTGAAGAAGTTGAAAAACTTCAACAGAAAGTGGAAGAGCTCACTTCTAATCTTGCCAAATTTGTTAATGGTAGAGAGAATCTGACCAAGCTGCTTGGTTGTCAGAGGCACTTCCTTAACAAAGAAGGTATTGGATATGTCCATCAGACACATCATAAAGTATCAACTAAGCACTCTAAAGTGTCTACTACATCTACTTCTATTAAATCCATACCTGTCTGTAATTTCTGTGGAAAGACTGGACATATTATGTCTAAGTGTCTTTATAAGAAAAGAAGGAAGTCTTCACAGACTCCTAGAACTAACAGAAAAGGACCCAGAAAACTATGGGTACCTAAAGATCAAATAATCTCTGTTGTAGATGTCCTCAACAGCACAAAGAAAACACCACTGCTGGTACCTGGACAGTGGCTGCTCGCGACACATGACAGGAGAAAGGTCTATGTTCCTAGACCTCCAACTTAAGAAAGGAGGACATGTGGCATTTGGTGGAAATCAGAAAGGGAAGGTTATAGGAATTGGTACTATTGGTGGTAAACCTCCTCTTCCCTCTATATCAAATGTTCTTATGGTTAAAGGATTAAAACACAATTTGCTTAGCATAAGTCAATTATGTGACAGTGGATTTGATGTCTCCTTTACCAAAGATTTCTGTATAGTTAAAGATCTAAGTGGCAAAACCCTCTTTTCAGCTAAAAGGCAACAAAATCTGTATAAGATTGAACTGACTGATCTCTCAGATCAAAGTGTAACCTGTCTGATGTCTAAAGAGGATGAAAGATGGTTATGGCATAAGAAACTAGGACATGCCAGTATGAAACTAATTTCAAAACTAAAAAGGGATAACCTTGTGAGAGGATTGCCTGATATTAGTTTTAAGAAATATGTTTTGTGTGATGCATGTCAGAGAGGTAAACAAATAAAATCAAGTTTCAAATCTAAAAAACCAAGTATCAACCTCTAGACCTCTTCAGTTGTTACACATGGATCTGTTTGGACCAGTTAGTATTGCTAGCTTAGCTGGAAGGAAATATGAATTTGTCATAGTTGATGACTATTCTAGATATACATGGGTACTCTTCTTAACCCACAAGGATGAGTCTTTTAAGGCTTTCTCAGTATTCTGTAAAAGAGTACAAAATGAGCAGGGTTTCTGCATTTCTACTCTTAGAAGTGACCATGGGGGAGAATTTGAAAATGAGCAGTTTAGACAGTTCTGTGAGGAGAATGGGATCTCTCACAATTTCTCTGCACCTAGAACTCCTCAACAAAATGGAGTGGTTGAGAGAAAGAACAGATCTCTGCAAGAGATGGCTAGATCTATGCTCAATGAGAATAATCTCCCTAAGTACTTCTGGGCAGAAGCAGTAAACACAGCCTGTTATGTACAAAATAGAATACTCATTAGGCCTTTTCTAAAGAAGACACCCTATGAACTGTGGAAAGGAAAAAGCCCCAACATTTCTTACTTTCATGCATTTGGTTGTGAATGCTTTATCTTAAATACCAAGGATCAATTGGAAAGTTTGACTCTAAGACAGACAAAGGTATCTTTTTGGGATACTCTGAAATGTCTAAAGCTTTTAGAATTTACAATTCTAGAACATCTGTTATTGAAGAATCTGTTCATGTCAAATTTAATGATAACTTAAAGACTGATAAGGAATTGTCAGATCTAGAAGATGATATTGCAGGTCTTGATATAAACAAGTCAGAAGATCAACAACCTGACTTAACCAAATCAGAACCTGAAGCAGAACCAGACAGACAAGTGGAGCAGACAAGTCAACAGACAAGTCAAGATCCTCTTGAAAGAGACTGGAAATTCAAAACTCATCATCCTAAGGATCTCATTATTGGAAATCCCTCAGAAGGAGTGAGAACCAGATCCACTTTAAAAGAATCAAGCAATGTGGCCTTTATGTCAGAAATAGAGCCAAAACACATTGAAGAAGCTCTTGATGATGAAAGCTGGATTCTTGCTATGCAAGAAGAACTCAACCAGTTCACCAGAAATGATGTCTGGACACTTGTCTCCAAGCCCAAAAACAAGTCTGTCATTGGAACAAGATGGGTCTTCAGAAACCAGTTAGATGAAGATGGCAAAGTTGTCAGAAACAAGGCAAGGTTAGTAGCTCAAGGCTATAACCAACAAGACGGTATTGACTATACTGAAACCTTTGCACCTGTAGCTAGAATAGAAGCTATTCGCATACTGATGACATATGCTGCACAACACCAAATCACTCTTTTTCAAATGGATGTGAAAAGTGCTTTTCTCAATGGAATAATTGAAGAAAAAGTTTATGTTAAACAACCCCCTGGTTTTGAAGATACTGATAAACCAGATCATGTTTTTAAACTTAAAAAGGCATTATATGGTTTAAAGCAAGCACCTAGGGCATGGTATGATAGACTAAGCTCTTTTCTCATGCATAATGGTTTTACAAGAGGTCAAGTAGATACTACTCTGTTTAAGAAAAGCTCTAAAGAAAATTTCATTATAGTCCAAATATATGTTGATGATATTATTTTTGGAGCAACTAATGAAAAGCTATGCAAGGATTTTTCGAAGCTGATGCAAGCAGAATTTGAGATGAGCATGATGGGAGAATTGAAGTTCTTCCTTGGTCTACAAATCAAACAGACAAGTGATGGAATCTACATCCATCAACAAAAGTATATCAAGGAAATGCTTAAGAAATACAAAATGGAAAGTGCTAAACTTATGAAAACTCTCATGGAAACCAATGCAAAACTAAGTAAAGATGATGAAGGTAAAAAGGTAGACCAAACTGTCTACAGAGGTATGATTGGATCCTTGTTGTACGTAACCTCAAGCAGACCTGATATTCAATTTAGTGTCTGCATGTGTGCTAGATTTCAATCTGACCCAAGAGAATCTCATCTTAAAGCTGTTAAGAGAATATTTAGATATTTGCTTGGTACTACTAATCTTGGTTTGCTATATTTAAGAACTAAAGAATACAGATTAGTGGGATTCTGTGATGCTGACTTTGCTGGAGACAAAATAGAAATAAAAAGCACCAGTGGATGATGCCACTTCATTGGAGCAAATTTAGTCTCTTGGTCAAGCAAAAGGCAGACAACTATTGCTCTATCTACTGCTGAAGCAGAATATATCTCAGCTGCTAGTTGTTGCTCTCAACTCTTATGGGTAAAACATCAACTTGAGGATTACTCTATTTTTGAGCATAATATATCTGTATGGTGTGATAATTCTAGTGCTATATACTTAACTAAAAATCCTATTCAGCATTCTAAGGCTAAGCATATAGAGATCAAACATCACTTCATTAGAGATTATGTTCAGAAAGGTATTTTTGATATTAAGTTTGTTAAAACTAAAAATCAATGGGCTGATATCTTCACTAAGCCTTTAGCAGAAGAAAGATTTTTATTTATTAGAGATAATTTAAACATGCACTGTATTGTTGAATGAATTGTCTGAGTTTTGAACTGTCTGTGATCACCTGTCTGACTCTGTTGAGTCACTATGCTGAAACTCAACAGTTTTATTAAAATGGTTATTATTTATTTATTTAATATCATTTTTTAATCTGAAGATAATCATAGACACGGCAGTTTTTACCTCGAAACCATGTTTTCATTATGTCTTAAGTGGGCGCTACAGTTCCCCACATAAATCGTGCCATTCTTAATTAAAAATGTCTTTTTTCTCTCTCCTGCTTTTAATTGCTTTAAAAGGCAATTTTCAGAAAGTTTCAAACTTTATCCTTCTCAAAAGCCCTAAGTCTTTTCATCTTCGTCTTCCTCTCGTTCTAACCCTTCTCTCTTCCAAAACTCTCTTTCTCTCCTCTCTGAAAAATGGCATCTTCAAAGCGTTTGTCTCCAAAAGAGATTGCTGAGAAATATGAAATGAGAATAGCTGATGTTGAGAAGATTCTTCCAGGCAAGACTGTTGATCTCCAACAGATGAAGAAATGGGGAATGGATGTCACTGAAGAGTTGGAATACTCTAAGTGGACAGCCTTCTTTGATATCAAGGAGCTGGTTCATCCCAAGCTTGTCAGAGACTTCTGGAGGAATGTTGTGGTCATCACCAATGTGGTTGACGGAACCAAGAGCTTCAAGGCTCAAATGTCAGCTGATGTGACTCTCCAGTTTCCCATTAGCTCTCTGGAATTGGCAACTAGATGCCCAAGGATTGGAACTGCCTTCAGACCTGACTGGGAAGATCAGGTAGGAACTGAAAATGTCAATATTGCCATATATGGAGTTCCCAACCCTGAGAACAAGACGCCTGTCAGCATGGTGCCCAAGTGCAGGTTCTTGCACAAGCTGCTTTTGGAGTGTGTGATGCCAAGAAAAGGATCACGAGACAATGTGACCAAGATGGACAGATTTGCTCTGTACCACTTGATTCACAAAATCAAGATAGACATCAATGATCTCATCTACATGTATCTTGAGTCTCTGATCAGAAGGACAAACATGCCTACCTACCCCTATGGAATGCTGCTGACAAGGACTTTTAGGAACAAGTTGTTTGTTCCAACTGATGTCCATTTTGTGGACCTTGCTCTACCCATAGACAAGAAGGTCTTGTCTATGATGGGGATTGAAGGAATCCCTCTGGAGGATGAAGAAGAAGATAAGAAGAAAAAGAAGAAGCCTGTTGTTGAGCAGAAGCAGAAGGAGAAAGCAGAAGAACCAGCTGATTCCACTGGTGAATCAGAGGTCCCAATCTCTGAGAGGATCTGGAAACCTGCTGGAAAAGTGGCCAGACAAGACCAGAGGCCTAAGGAACCCACAGCTTCTGAAGGATCTGCTGAGACAGTTGAGCCTTTCAGATTCAAGCTGAAGAAACCCTCTCCCAAGAGGAAGACCAGTGAGGCTGGAAAATCTGGTGTGGTTTCTGCACAACCCACCAAGAGGAGAAGACTGGTGAAGACCTTTACCAAGGTCAGACAAGTGGAGTCTGAGCCTAGTAAAGAGGAAGCACCTGCTCAGGGGGAGCAGACATCTCCACCCTCAGAAGAGCCTAGGGAGATCAAACCTCTTGATCTGGGAATCATTCCCAGAAAAAGAAGGTCAGGCTACCCTATGCCTGTGGTGGCCATTGCTGGAAGGGAAGAAGTCCCTGCAGAAGAGCCTGCTGCTGTTGCTGTTACTGCAACCTCTGTTGACCTGTCTGATGGGACTCAGACAGTTGGTCATCCTGAAGATGCTTCTCTGTCCCCTTCAAGGAAGAAGACAAGACTCTTTGAAGATCAGCTTTTCACCTTTCCTTCTGCACCATCCTTTCCCCTTCACCTAAGTATTCAAGGTTCTGTAGTTTCACCCCCCTCTGCCCATTTGTCAACCCTTTATCTGTTGCCTCCCCTTTTCATTCACCTGTCTCTTCTCACCCCACCCAAACATCTTTTGATGTTGTGTCTGATATATGTCAGTACACAGTTGTTCACAGGGACTCAACTCCCAGAGAACAATCTGGCATATCATCTAGACTGTTTGTGAGTGATTTGCAATCTCTGATGACTGCGAGTGTATCTCACTTATCTGTCATCCCTTCTCCTCCACCTCACATTTTGAACCCATGTAGGGAGATTTTCTTTTATCCCCCTATTGTTTTGTTCATTAGAACATTGGAAGGATCTCACTATCCTGCCTCTGTTGTGATGTTACCCTCTAGGTCTAGGTATTTCTTTCTTTTGATAACAGGGTCAAATCCGTTTTTCTGCCATATAGACTCTCTCTTACCCTTACTTCCATCTGTCTTAGCCAATCAACCTCTTCCCCCTCCTATTCAAATAAGAGTCACTCGTCTGTCTCTCTGTGAAAGACTCTCCTGTGTCTTTCCCTCCCCTGATTTTGACCTAGTCAGAATCAAACCTTTGTTTAAATTAGCCTTTCTTCCTTTATTCTATTTCAGAACCATCCATCAGTATTTCTTTCCCCATGTCTCCTCACCTTTCTCTGTTCCCAAGGCACCCCCAGTTTTAGCCTTACCCTGGTATCTAACCCTGTCTGCTGCTTCAACAAGTCTGTCTACAGAAGCCTCCTCCTCTCAGATGGTGGATTTAGATAGCTCCAATCTTCTTAAGACTGAGCTAGAAGAAGTCAGAAGACAATTGGATGCAGAGAGGCATGCTAGGCTGCTGTTAGAAAAGAAAGTTGACTCATTGTATCTTCTTTTTAATCAGTCTAGGTAGATGTCTGTAGAAACTGCCTTGTAAATGAAATGCTAATGATGAATAAAAATCAATATCTTCCTTATTTTCTCTTCATTGTCTCTTTTTCTCTCTACTGTTATCTGTTTGTTCCTTTTTGTTGCTGACAAAAGGGGGAGAAAAAGGTAAGATGATTAATGTAAAATGATTGGAGAAATTTATGTGATGGTTATATGCTAAGTGTTCTGGAGAATATAACAATTGGTAAGAATTTTAAATTCTCTGTTATACTCTGATATTTTGAACTAAGCCTGCTGCATACTGCTCTGATACTTTTTATTGAACACAAATGCACCTGTCTGCACATATAGAAAATATCAACCTGTCTACTCTCTATTATTCTGTAAGATGATATTTTCAAAGGTTCATTAAATCATCTGAATGTTTGTCATCATCAAAAAGGGGGAGATTGTTAAGTCTCTAAAATGTCTGTGTGCATTTCCCTAAGTTTTGATGAAAACTAAACATTGGTTAATGATTTAATTAACCTACTTTGTGGTTGCTAACCTATCTACTTAGTGTACAGATCAGAAGATTACAAAACTCACCTGTCTGTCTAAGTACCAACTTGTCTGTTTAAGCCAAAAAGTCAACCTGTCTGCTGACTGGGATTGTTGACTATGTGCAAACTGGTTTACAACCTGTCTCTGCTCTGCTCTTCAACTCGTCTAAGGTTCTTTGTTAAAGAACTCGAAGTACAGGAAGCTTTTGGAAGCTGTCCCCTCATGAAGAATACTCTGAAATCTCTCTCTCACGCTTATCAAGAAATTCAGAAGTGCTCTCTCTCAAGCAACCTAGGAAGTCAGAGACAAACTTCCAGTTAAAGAATGTTTCCAACATGCTTTATTCCCTAGTACTTTCGGTTATTACACAGAAAGGGAAATGTACTCTGCAAAAGTACAAAAGCACTCTGCACAACTCTGAGTTGGCTTCTACACGATGCATAAAGCCATTATCCTTCATGTTAGAGTACAACCAACGTCTCCATTGCATTAATGGCTGCCCAGAATGACTATATTGCGTTTAATGAAGCTCTGCTTGAAGCCATCGTTGCAAGGAATGTCTCTAACGGATATTAAATGTTTGAAGGCTATAAATACAGAAGTCATTGAAGATGAACACATCAGATATTACAAAGCATTAAAGAGCCATTACTCTATTCATTTATTCACTCTGTATTCTTCAATCATTTGAAGTTATTACGCAGACTTTCCTAAGCTCTACATTTAAACCACTCTCTAAGTGTTAGTGAAAGATCTGTCTGTCTGTAAGTGTATTTATTACAAACCAAACTCTCAAACAAATCTGAGTGAGCCTGAAGAGGCTAGGTGTGCAAAGAATACTTGTGTTGGAGCCTGAAGAGGCTAGGTGTGCAAACAATACTTGGAGTCTATAACCTGATCAGTTATAGTGGATAAATCTTGGTGCTGCCAAGGACTGGACGTAGCACTTTGTTAAAGAGTGAACCAGGATAAATCACTGTGTTAATCTCTCTTTCCTTAATCTCTTTAGTTGTTTTGATTATATATCATCTGCTTTCTAACTAAGGGGTTAAAACTGTTTTTATCAAGCTTGTCTTTCATCTGTATACATGTGTTGTTTTCTGAGAAAACAACAACAGACAGGTCACCTGTCTGTGTAACCTTTTACACCTGTCCGAACTTAGCTTCTGCATGCAAAAAGTTTTTAACTTTATTTTAATTTCTGATAAACACAATTCAACCCCCCTTCTCGTGTTTATAGTTGTCTATTTCACATCTTTATGGGACGAAGCTCTAAAGTCTTCTCCAAAGCCACACCCTCCCTCCGCAACTAGTTGAAGCTCTTCTTGATCTGGCAATACTCAATCCTCTTCCTCATTAATCTCCCCGCCTCCGCCGCATTCTTTGCTATCCTGTCCCACACCCCTCTCTCCCTCGCCATCCCCATCACCAACACCACCACATTCGCCCCACCGTCGTCCTCCTCGGCTCACAAACCCACCTCTGTAACACCCAGCTTTTTATATACGTTGTATTACCGGTAATTATATATCTTTTATATTTTTATCTGTGACCCAAAAATGATTTTGGAGAAAACAAAATCATATTTAGAACCTACTATATTGTAGGAGGTTATGGTTAAAGTTTGGGTTCAAAATTCATATGGAACCCGGTTTGCGTTTTTACTGACAGTACAATTTTGTACTGATCAGAAAACCCTAATTTGACCCGGAACTGAAAAATCTTAGATTTCATCACTATTTTAGTGATAAAATATATTTTAAAAATTTTCGCTAAAAAATAAAATATTATATTGTATTTTGGGAATTTTCGAAGAAAAACACTCAAAAAACTAAATCGGGTAAACGATGGAGCCGAATACGGAACTGCAGAGATACGCCGGGAGATAGAACAACGAGTCATCCATGTTGACTCATTGAGAATGAGTCACCATGGTGAGTCATGGTGATGACTCACCACATGTCATCATGACTTTAGATATTTTACAAAAATATATATACATGTAAAAGTCCCTAATACCCTTAAGTTCCTAACTAATTCCCTTTGTGTCCAATTTTGTGCTAAAACCTCCCCACCTCCTCTAATTTTCGTGTAGCCACCTCCACTTAACCAAACCCATTTCATTTTGTTTTCATTTCATCATCTTCCTCTCAAAAACCTAAGTTCTTACAAAAAAAAAAAAAAAAACCTAAACCTCCATTGTTGATTCTTCATGCTCTCACACTTCCTTTCATTTCTAGAGGTATAATCTCCTCACTCATGACCAGATCTTCCTTTCTCTTCACTTATTTCACTTGTTTATGACAAGTTTGTCTTTATTCCTTTTTCTTGGATTTTCTTGATTTTAATTCTAGAAAATCGTATAAATTAGTGATTGATGTAGTGACAATTTTTCCCATCTATCTAAGGCCTTAGGATCATAGATCCAAGAGCTTGAAAAAAAAACCCTAGCCCCCTTTTCTATTTTGTGGTCGTGACCCCCCAAAAATGGGTCATGAGCTTCTTTTACATTTTTAACTTGGTTGATCATGTTTTGTGAAGGTATTTTGGTAGATTGTTGTTGTGATCTTGTATAAGTGGAAAGGAAAGGATTCAAGGAGCTAAGTGAAAGAAAAAAAAATTTGCTTCAAGAGGTAAGGGGAGCTTACCTCATGAGTTTGATAGTTACATTCTTATAGTGTTTTGTTTGAGTATGTCTATATTTGTGATGTTTGATGTTTGGTGAGAATATGTTATTTTACTTAACTGTCAGCGAATAAATGTTTATAACTGTCTATGTGCTCCTATGGAATTATGTTATGTATGACTGGTTTGGCTGAGAGCATGACATGGGTCATAGCTTGATAATGATAAATTAAGTCGTTAAAAACTTTAATTAGAAATGTAAAGAAATTTTCAGTTTTCTCACAAGTGGAAGATGTTATAAAAATATAAGCTAAGGACCCTGTTATTAAACAGTTTAAGAATCTAAAAGATTTCAGATGATTTTGTAATATTTTTTTTTAAAATGAGTGTTAGTGAGGACAAGCAGCGAAAAATTGCATTATCTTTATTTTCCCTAAATATTTCAAAAATAAAAAGTCAAGTCTCTAAAATATTTCAATGTTATTAAGGAAAAAGTCTTGTTTATAATGAAAAGTCTTTTGTTTTACAAAAAAGTTTGATTCAGATGAAAAAGCTTAGAAAAAATGCCATTGTGGCAAAAATTATGTTAAAGTCTTTATTCCAAGCCAAAAGATTTTTAAAATGGTTTTTAATGCTCGCTCCTTCTCTCCCTCTCTCTTATCCCTCCCCTCAACCTGCACATCAACGCACGTTTGCTCAAGCATTGAATAACTCGTGTGATTTCTCTCTGAGTTAGTTACCTAAGCCTTGTAAAAAAGAGAAGCCATATCTATTACTATATCTGAAGATGAATATCAGAAAGGAATTCAAAGCAACAAAAATAGTCTTCATGGTCGCATCATTCTTGCAAAGTGCAACCAACCTTTGAAATTGGCTGACTTGAGATCCAAGTTATCGAGCCTTTGGAAGCCTTTAGGGCAATGTCGTATGACTCCTTTTAGCAAGGGGTATTATGAATTCAATTTCTCCTCTTTGGAAGACTTGAGTAGTGTCTGGACTGTTGGTTCTTGGAACCTTGCACCCGGTTTCTTGAAACTATTTCAATGGACTCAAGATTTCAAACCAAACTCTTCAAAAGCAAACACATGTGGCAATGTTGGATAAGGATTTATAATTTGCCTCAAGAGTATTGGAGGCCAAAGATCCTCTTTGAAATTTTGAATGGTGTAGGAACTCCAATCTCTATAGATGATCCAACAAGGAATAAGGTGTTTGGCCATTATGCAAGGGTTCTTGTGGACATTGACTTATCTGGAGAATTCCCGAGTAGAATCATGGTGGAAAGGGTTGATTTTGCTTTCCATGTCGAGGTAGATTATGAAAAAATTCCTGAATTTTGCTCCCATTATCACTCAATTGGGCATTCAGTGGTGAATTGTAAGATTCAAAAGATTTTACAACAGCCTCCTGCTGTTAGGACTAAGCAGAAAGGAAAATTAACATATGTTCCTAAGCAAATTCAACAGCCAGATGCCCTGGACAAAGGGAAGAATGTGATTCCAACTGATGATGCAAATAAACATCTCCTAAGTAATGGAGATGTGTCCTCTAGTCATAATAATTTGTACTCCAATGCAAATTCAGATGTTGTTCCTGAAGGAGTTTTGATATCCAAGACTTATGTCTTGCAAGAGGCTCCAATTGATGATCAGGTAGATGGTAATAATGATCAAACTAATAATGTGGATGATAAGGAAGATACTGAATCAGTGGAAACTGTTTATGATGAAGCTGGAGATTTGGCAGATAAGCAAGTTGGAAGTCCAAACCGTCAATTACATGATAATAGTACTCCTGCTCAAAGCAGATGTGGTGAATCCTTTGTTTCAGAGACCCCTGTTTATGCTGAGGTGCGGGCCACATCCAGTGGTACTAAATCAAGTACTCCTTTGAGAGTATTGCCAGCCCAGGTGCAACAGGATATAGCTACTATTTCTAAGCTATGGAGTGATCAAGTAGATGAGGAGGCAGATATAATTCCTCAAAGGAATAAAGTAGCAAAAGAGCAACATTTGAAACTGTGCTGTCCAGATCACAGAAAAAGAAATTGAGGAAGAAAAATAAAGTTGTTAAACAGGTTACTCATAACACCCGAAGCAGGTTACTCATAACGTTTTAGAAATGAATTTTAACGGAAAAGATTTTCTACAACATGTTTTAAAAGAGCGAAAATAATTCCGATGAACTTTAACAAGTTTCGGATTGTTGTTTTGGTATTTGTTTTCATAGAACGAAAAATGGTGTTGAAAATGGAAAAGTTATGAGGACCTAGTAGCCAAGACATAGGGCTAGAGTTCCTATGAATAAGTACTTTATGCCCTATGTGTCGCGAGGTCAAGTACTCAAGTCCCAGTTGGCACACTTGACTTCGTGTACCATAGCTGCGAACCTAGAACTGGTGCATCAGTCTAGGGTTTTGTGATTGAGCACTCGAACTGCGCGTCATGTGTTGAGAATGATTTGGGCATTATGCCTTTAGTCATGTGCTTTGAGCCTCGACAAGAAAGAACGAATGAAAAAAAAAAAAGCAAACCAACTGTTTTACATGCATGAACCGACAGACGTGCCATTACAATGATGAGCTACAATCCATAAGTGGATTGATAAATTGGATAGTTACGGACCAAGGAAGGTCTTCAGGGACATCTGGGTTCGAATTAACCTTGAGTCGTGCTAATCGGCTTCCAAACACGGATGTACTCAAATAGGGAACTATTTAATATTATTTAGGTGTTGACATGATACCCTTGAACAATTGGAGTTCGGACCTAAATTGAGAGGCCGATCTCATGCGAACAATTGTGTTATGGGGATATTGCGGCCTATACTGCTCGACGAAGGGAAGTTAGGATATCTGGAGATTACGAAATAGATAGTGGATATTTGAAGTGTCATGCATTCTTGGAAAAACATATTGATTGACGGAATGGAAAAATCCCTTGAGAGGATTATTTTGTATATGGAAACTGTGTTATCTTTTCAAGTTGATATATATGTAATACTATGATCACTTGCTATCTTGTTTTGGTGGTATCGAGTATGTGACAATTATGATAAACACATATTATGAGTATCTCATCCTTGCTATGTACATGTGGAATGTCTTGTGGCATTTGTGGATACGTGTACAGTTTTGTCTCAACGGTATTCCAGATCACTATGAGACCCTAAGGTTCGAAGGTTATGATGCTTACAACGATGACATGTGAACTATTGAGGGCACGACCCTGTTTCTCTTTGGGAGTGAGCTACCACCCCTTGTTTTTGAGACATACGATGATGGAGATGACGTTTGAGAGTTTCCCAACGGACATCTTTGTGTTTGACCAGCTGTGGAGTCATCTTTTTGGTGTAAGGGTTTGTTTTGTTAACAAAACGTAAACTTTAGGATCTCATTTTACTAATAACATGAGTTTAAGGAGTGATTGAGGTGAAAAATTAGTTGAATGACTGATTTTATTAATAGTAATAGTTTTAAGGACTAATTAGAAAGAAAAATAATTAAATGTGCCTATTTGTAAAGAGCTATGCTTGGAAAAGCCGTTTGCAAAATGCAATAAATAGAACTTCAGATTTTTCTTTCTTTCTTTTTTTTTTTGTTCAACTAATCATTTGTTTCTTATTGGTGGCATCGATTTTGATTTTAGTTCCTATACGTGATTTTTTTTTAAATCGGTCTCTGTGTGTCCTATCTATATTTAGAGAGTGTTTCTAATTGTTGTTTTTTTAAACACTTTGTAAGAGGTTAAAGAATCCCTCATTATATTGGAAAATGAGGAATCATTCTACTATAAAGGGGTTAGGTAGCCCTTTGTTTTGATTTTCGAGACTCCATCATGTGGGAGAGGCTTCTCAAGAGGCGTAAAGGAGTGCTATGTGGTGTAAAGGTTTTCAAGTACATAGTCAAAGTTGATAGTTAGTGACAAATCGCAGGGCATTAGTTTAGGGACCGAACGTAGGCCAACAAGTCGTTGGTGGCTAAAATATGATAAAACCTTGTGTTTGTTTATCTTTTCCTTATATCTATTTTATACTTGTTTATGTATTTATATATTTCCCTATACTCTTCATCTTTCGCATTTGTGCTCTAGTGCAAGAATCAAATTTCTAATCAAGTTTACAAGTTTTGGGAAAATTTTCATAAAAAAAAAGATCAATTAACCTCGTTTAAGTTGTTTCTCAACGAAGATAGAGAATGGGAAAATGTGATGAAAACTATTTATAAGGATCAAATTTTAATTTTGAGTGTTGTAGCCAATACCTTATCCAAAATGAATATGACACACATATTCACCTTTTTGGAAATAAGGAGTGGATATTAGTTTAGGTCTGTGGTGGTTTTTTGGTAGACTAGCTCACGACAGAATGGATACAGTTGAGGTTGAAGCTTTTATCATCAACTCAACCTTACATAACCACTACATATGTGGGTTAAGTTGAAACCCTTTGATTTAATTTTTTTTTTGATAATTTGATTTAATTTTTATTAAAGAATATTTTTGGAATGTTAAAATTATGTATATTCAATTTGGATTCTTATATCCATAATTGAAAAAGTATTTGTGATTCTTGACAAAGAAATGAAATAAAAGATATGATAGATCTCCGACAATTATATTATAAGGTTTACCCAATGCCAGATGTAAAGGTAAATAATATATGGATGTGAACATCATGAGCTATCCAACAATTTTTTTGGTTGACTTAAAATTACAAAATCATTAACACAAGGAGAGTATAATGCTCCAATATTTTTAAAAACTAAATTGGAGATCAAACTGGCTTTCAATCAATCAAGGGGTCAATTTGTTTGGGTTTTAAAAAATAAAAATGTTTCCAAAAAAATATATTTGGAAAAAAATGATTTATGTAAAATTGGAAGTTATTTTCAGTTTACTACAGTCTAAAAAGTGATTTACTTTAAAAATTGATTTTAAGCTCTTCGACTGTAATATTGGAAAATTGTTTTTTTTCTTGTTATGAAATTATAATAAATAACATAAAAAAATATTTTCCAATAAACATGTTTAGATTAAAAGTTGTGTTATGTTAATCATGTTAAAAATTAATAATATAATTTGCAAGTGCTATATCCATAATACTTACTTCAAATAATTTATATATAATAAAACGTGTGAGGATCTTAGTGATTGTTTTATAAAACTTGAAGGGATAATTTTGTCAAAATAGTAATAAAGTGATTCTCTCTCCTATTTGGAAAAAATATTCTCCTGTAATATTTGTAAATATTTTTTTTTTAAAGTCTAACCAAGATTTTTTTGGTTTCAAAAAAAAAAAACCAAGAATTTTAAAAATGTGATAAGTATTTTTTTAAAGCTTTTATTTTAAATATATAAATAAATTTGTTCTAAATTTCGCATTCAACTGAAGTTGAATACGACAACAAAGTAAGCAGATGACCAGACCAAAAACAAATCAATTGAATGACCAAGTGCCTTTTTTGTTAAGACTTTGAAGACTCCAAATTTGTTCTTTGAAACCCAAAAAGTCATTTCAATAGTAATTGGGCTCCTGTTTTTAAAGGTATGTCCAATAAAATCAATTTTATGGTGAGAAGAATTGACTTTGCGATAAGCAAAAATTTGTCACCTTTTGTTAATAGAATTGTCCACAAATTATCTATATTTACACATCAAAAGTGTTTTTAATTTGAGTTTAATTGCTATATAATGACAGCGTAAATTTTTTTTTATACTGTCAACTAATCAGAAATCATGGTATGAATGACTTTTAATGTAGTTAGGAAAAGAATTAAACATTTTAACTGATGTGGCAAGTTATGATTGGTTGATAATGTCAAATTCTTTTACACTATCAGTATATACTAACTAAATCATTTTATTTTTTCATTCAAACAAAACCAATTCTTTTAAACTTACTTTTAAAATATCATTGCCAAACTCAAATTAATTTTTTAACCTCATTTTTTTTTTAATTTCAATTCTTTTAAAACGAACCCTAACTTGATCTAATTTTTAAATATTAAATTAATTATCCATGCATATTATTAGGTTAGGTGAAAAAGGCATGTGTATTACTTCAATCAGAAGTGACCATAGGGGAGAGTTTGAAAATAAGGTATTTCAAAAGTTCTGTCAAGAAAGTGGTATACTTCACAACTTCTCAATACCTAGAACACCACAGCAAAATTGTATGGTAGAGAGAAAGAACAGATGGCTAGAACAATGCTCAATGACAACTCTGTCCCTAGACACTTCTGGGGCTGAAGCTGTAAATACTGCCTGCTACATTCAGAACAGAATATACATACGACCAATCTTGAATAAGACTCCTTGTGAATTGTGGAAAGGACGAAAACTCAACATACCTTACTTTCATCCTTTTGGTTGTAAATGTTTTATATTAAATACTAAAGATCAACTTGGTAAGTTTGATGCTAAAATAGATAATGGAATTCTATTAGAATATTCTAAATCATCTAAAGGGTTTAGGGTTTACAATTCTAGAACCTTAGTAGTAGAAGAATTTATACATGTTAAATTTGATGATAAGCAGCCTGATAAGAAATTATTAGAGCTTGATGAAGCTTTCGTAGATTTGAATCTCAAGGATTCTGAAAATCAAGAAAACATCAAGATTGATGATCAAGTAGAAGATCAACAACAACCTGCATCTAATTCTTCACAACAAGAAAATGTTCAGAGATCTTGGCACTTCAAGAACTACCATCCAGATCAAATCATTGGAAGCCCCACTGATAGGCTAAGAACCAGATCTACAGTCAGAGAGCAAGATGATTATGCTTTAGTCTCTGAGTTAGAAACCAAAGACAGTAGACGAGGGTTGGATTCTACCAATGTAGGAAGAACTGAACCAATTTGAAAGAAATGAAGTGTGGATTCTTGTGCCTTTGCCAAAGGATAAACCAGTTATTGGAACCAAATGGGTTTATAGAAACAAACTTGATGAAAATGGTAGGAATAAAGTAAGACTTGTTGCACAAGGTTACTCACAGGAGGAAGGTATAGACTATACTGAAACTTTTGCACCAGTTGCTAGACTAGAAGCAATTTGCATTTTTATTGTCATTTGTTGCACATCATAATATTATGCTATATCAAATGGATGTAAAAAGTGCTTTTCTAAACGATTTTATTAATCAGGAAGTGTATGTTATGCAACCTCTTGGTTTTGAAAGTGAAACCCAACCTGAACATGTATATAAGCTAAAGAAAGTTTTATATGGCCTTAAACAAGCTCCTAAAGCGTGGTATGAAAGGTTAAGTTCATTCTTAATGGACAATGGATTCAATAGAGGAAAGGTTGATACACCCATATTTAGAAAATCCAATAAGTCCCAGTTTTATTATTGTTCAAATATATGTTGATGACATAATCTTTGGTGCTACTAATGAATCTCTATGCAAAGAGTTTTCTAAGCTAATGTAGAAAGAATTTGAAATGAGCATGATGGGTGAACTCAAGTTCTTCCTTGGACTTCAAGTTAAACAAACAGTGGACGAGGTGTACATCCATCTAACTAAGTACAAAAAGGAACTTCTAAAGAAATTCAAGATGAATGATTGCAAACCAATGAACACTCCTATGCATCCCACGTCCATACTAAACAAAGATGATAAAGATAAAAAGGTAGACCAAAAGGTATATAGAGGTATGATAGGATCTCTTCTATATCTTACAGCATCTAGACCAGATATTATGTTCAGTGTATGTTTAAGTGCTCGATTTCAATCTAATCCTAGAGAATCCCACTTATCAGCAGTTAAGAGAATATTTAGATATTTGAAATGTACTACTAATCTGGGTTTGTGCTTTAAGAAAAATAATGATTACAGATTAGTTAGTTTTTGTGATGCTGACTATGCTGGAGATAGACTGAAAGAAAAGTATCAGTGGATGATGCCACTTCATTGGAGCTAATCTAGGCTCATGGTCAAGCAAAAGACAAAGTACCATTGCCTTATCAACTGCTGAAGCTGAGTACATTTCAGCTGCTAGTTGCTGCTCACAACTTCTATGGATCAAACATCAATTGGAAGACTACAATGTGTTTGTAAGTATTATTCCACTCATGTGTGACAATACTGCTGCAATAAATCTATCTAAGAATCAAATATTGCATTCCAGAGCTAATCATATAGAGATAAAACATCATTTTATTAGAGATTATGTGCAAAAAGGTGTAATTGATATACAATTTGTAGATACTGACCATCAATGGGAAGATATCTTTACTAAACCTCTTGCCGAGGAGAGATTCATCTTTATTAGGAAGCATCTTAACATGATTTGTGTGGATTGATTACGCGTCTAAATGTTTGTCGTATCTACTGCATGTGCGTCCTTTGCTTATGTGCGTCCAATAAGCTTCGCGTCCATTGACTATCTAAATGCTTTTATCTGACTCGTCTATGTTATCTATAATTAATTTACATTTATTTTGTCCTCAAGACATATTTAATTAAATTCGCTTTGCCGAGTCAGTTACTTCCATCAATCCCATCACTTGCTTTTTACAGTTTCGAAAAACCTGCACCGTGTCAGCATTCATTACAGGTCCCTTCACACGTCTCCTTTTATTTTCTTTTTTAATTTTTTTTGAACTCTTCACATCCGAAACCTTTTAAGTAAAAAATTTTCCCTCTGAAAACCTTTCACAATCTCTTTCTTCTGAACCTTCGAGCTCTCTGTTTCCCCTGTTTCCAAACCCTAACCTTCAATCTTCAACAATGGCTTCCTCAACTGCTGTTTCAACCTATGATGTCACCAAGTTGAATATTGGCATCGAGTATCACTTTGATTTTGGAATTTTGAAGGAATATAATGTGGATGTAAGCAAATACATCAATGCTGCTGCTGGGATGGTCTCTTCGTCGAGAAGGTCTCTATGCACCTAGACTTGATTAGAGCTTTCTGATGAAACCCCCAAGTCACAGACACTGAAGTATCTGGTACTGTGTTGGGAAGAAGAATAGTTGTCTCTGAAGCTACCATAGCTACTGCTATCAACTGTGCCCAGGAGGGGTTAATCATCTCTGAATCTTGGGAACGAGACCTAGGAGGATCACAAGTTATTGCTTCTCTTCTAATGAGGTCTGACAAGGTTAGAACTCATTCATGAAAAGCCATGGAGATGAAGGATAAAGTTCGAATCCTTCATCAGATTCTGAACAAAACAGTTCTTCCACAAGGCTTGGCTCAAAAGACAACCTTTCTACCTTGCACAAATTCTGTCTCTGCCATCTGATTACTGAGACAAACGTATCAATCTTCCACGTATATTCTCTTCGGACGATTCAGAGAATATGTTATCAACAAGGAGAAGTTGAGATGTTATTCCTCTCTGCCTCAAAGCTCAACAAATCTATGCCTTTCTAGAGGCTAAAACCCCTGAGGAACAAGCTTTGATTCTTAAATGGAAAAGGGCATGTCTGCTATGATATTTGGTAAGGTGAACCTTACCAATATGAAGCTGAGCATTGTGGCTCAAATAGAATTGGCTAAGGAAGAAGAGAGGATGAAGATAAAGGAAGAACAAAATAGAGCTCAACAATGCTGAGGACTCTAGGGCTGAAAAGGAAAACTGTTGAAGAAAAACCACCATAGTAAGAAAACCTGCTGCCAAGAAACCTGCTGCTGGCATTGTGATTAGGGAGCAAATTGTTGATGCACCTGAACCTACTCCAACTCAGAAGAGAATCAGGAATGTAGTCTTGTCTCACAATGGCGATGAAGATGATGAGGATACAATGTCCCCATTGGTTCTGTGTTCAAGAAACAAAAGCTTGCTGGTGCTGCTGTTGCCCCAACAAGGACAAGACAGCAACCTCAAAGAAAAGCTAAGTCTATTATGACTTCTGAGGTAAGCATCCCTGCTAATGATCCTGTTCAATTAGCAGGTGATGCAGTATTTGATAGTTTTAATGATAATGTTGCTACACTATCTATGTCACCACCATCACAACCAACACCTCACCCTGACACACATGTACAAACACCTCCACAACAACCTTTAACTGAATCACAATCCTCACCCCAAAACACAGCTTCACCCCAACACTCACCAGACCACTCCTATCCAAACCTCACCAACAAGACCTCAATTGCAACCTATAATACCTGCTGATGATTCCTTGGTTTAACCAACCAGATGATGTAGGTATCAATCCTGGAGCACCCTTTCCCAAAATCCCCAAGGTCATTTTCCTTACACTGACCCTCCAGTTCTATGTGATGGCAAGGCTGAAAGCCTAGCCAAGGTTTAAAAAAAAGGGATTGGAAAATTCTTTATCATAAACATGAACCTCAACCGGAATCAACCAGACCTTTCTACCCACTACCTGAGTATGAATATGAGGAAGAACCTACCTATTATCCCCTGGTATCAACTGTTGGATTTTCATGAGATTATGCTCTTCTAAATCAAATCTCAAGGCGGAAGAAAACCTTAACCATAGATCGCGGCATTGCAAACATGAATCACATAGGGCATTAGCGTTTACCTCTTGAAGCGTGCTTGTCTACTTTTCGATCACCAGTGCCACAACGGGATAACACCTCTACTCAGGCCACCCGAGCAAATAGGCGTCGGAGCTATGCGTCTTGTGCTAGAGACGGCTTATGGGGAAGCATGGTTAGCAAGACCAGGTTAGAGGGGATAGCACTAACTATTTATAAGCTGGCAGCTCCCATTTAACCTAATTGCTTACCCTATTGGGCTTTGTATACTACAAGCCCAATTGTCCTTTAAATCAATTAAATCATAGTTAATTAATTTAACTGCTCCGCATTTGCTCTATGTGTGTGACCCTATAGGCTCCCACTAAGTTGGCAATAATATTAAATATTATAATAATAATCAAATATTAATTATAATATTAAATATTATAAATAATGAGTGGTATCTAGCAATGCATCATTACTACCCAATTAGCAAGATTATCGGTGATCCAATTGTAGCCTTACCGCGACCAAAATTTACCGTGCAGTAAATGTCCCTTCGTCCATATGTCTTAATTGAACACAAGGCATAAGAGTCTCATCCTTGTTATGTTCAATTATTTATTCCCCGATCCCCGAGTAGACGTGTAATTACAATCGGGCCCAATATCATATATTGGCCCACTTCCGTCGTGGCCACGCATATTCACGTCTCACTCTATCGAGGGGCCCAAGAAATTACCCATGTTATGTAGGAGGGACGAATCTTGTCTACATCACTCACACTCCTCAACATGATTTATTGCAAGCCCAATAAATACTTTTATGAGCACTCTGTTACGCGTGACGTTTGATAGCATTAAAGCCTACAACTCCTCATGTAGGAATCGTAGTGACTTCAAGTCGAAGGACTACTTCACTATGGTCGCCGTGAGAAATACTTATGAAATTTACGTAACTATTATGAAGTATTCTCATAGTGGGTAATCCGATATAAATATTTACTCCTAATATTTATACCTGTGTGCCGACTTGATATCACATATCCATGACCCGTGAGATTTGGTCACCAGTCTACTCACACAATAATCTCTATGTATTATTGTCGTCCTAATTAACAATAATAGTTGACTACGGATATTTAAGAATAGCGTTCTATTATTCAATGAGGTCTCACGATTAAGTCACGTACTTAATATCTCACTGAATGAACTGTCTATTCTAAGGACTTTATTATGCTATAAACAAATAACATAATAAATAAATGCATTATTCATATATCAAATATATGATTTTAATTCATGATACAAATGATGATCTATTTCAAAATAGATTGGCCACTGGGGCTTACACCAACAATCTCCCACTAGCACTAGAGCCAATCGGGCATCAATCTAACACCCATTGATCTAGTGTGAGTGTTATGCTATCACTAAGCAAGAGACTCCATTAGGGGATTATTTAGTGTTGTCATTTTGAACATGTTCACATCTTCCTCTATCGATCAGCTATCGAATGAGATGGAAGCACCTAAGTATATGTTCGGATCGCAGTGAGATCAAGTTTCCTTAGCTTATGCGATTACTCCATCATCATCACATTGAGATCAACAGAGTTCGCGAAGTTAGGAGTTATTCCTTAGTTCATAATGAACTTCCCGATCCAACGGCCTTTAAATCTACATTTAAGGCAACTACATACTTGGCCTCTATAATCAATCCTGCAACTGTCTTGGAACCCTTTCAAGCATACAGTGCCACCATTAAGACAAAACACAAATCCAGACTGCGATCTGAAATAACCTTTATCGATTTGGAACAGCGTAGATGTATCACCTTACAACGAACTTCTTCCTCACCTTCATTTGTCAAGAATGCATCCTCAATTCATCCAAGATACTTAAGGATTTTTTTAACTACAGTTCAGTTTCTTTCACTAATATTAATTGGTTCCTTCTTGTCATGCTCAAAGCATACAAGTATAATTGGTGTAGTACATAGTGTACTCTGACTAAGGCCAAAAAATTCGGCGATCTATCTCTATAGATCCTGATTCCTAACACGTAGGAAGCCTTACCTAAGTCCTTGATCGAGAAACAATTCCCCAACCATGTTTTCACATCTTGCAGGGTTAGGGATGAGCTTTTCGATAAGTAGTATGTCATCCACATACAAAACGATAACGATAATCTCACTCCCACTAACCTTCTTGTACACACAAGATTCATCTTCGTTCTTAATGAATCGAAAACTATCTGACAGCT